>OY804594.1:77289055-77686009 GCA_963680895.1 Fragum sueziense | reverse complement strand
AAGTTTTTCTTACCCTTGTCATCTTTAGTCTGTTGGGTTTAACCATTTCCCAAATGGCAAAATTTTTGGGTGATCCACTTCAAAAACTGCCATAAATGACTAAATGGATGTTAGTAAAGATAGGATTTGTGTAAAATATGGCTTAGAAAATACGAAGACAAAAGGAGAAAATGGTGGTTATCAGCAGTTTCTTCTTTTGTTTCAAGCCGAGCCCGGATAGCTCAGTCGGTTACGTCGGAGTCAGTCAATCCAGGGGTCTCGAGTTCGAACCCCGGCTCGGCCAGTATCCATTCCTGACATTTGACAAAAGTCATTTGTCTCTCACCAATGGGTGTGAATCATCTATGTGAGAGAGCAGCTGGAGGCTCGGTTTGGATATTGTGGTTGTACTGGTGCGAGAAATACCAGGAAATCACGGTTAGGTGCTCCAGCCGCCGCGATATGACCCTGGTAGTTGAAAACGGCGTAAAACCCCAATAAACTCATTCTTTTGTTTCAATGTTTTCCCAATCCTTTCCTTTTAGGAACGTCAAAACCAGGTCTTGTTTGGGGAAGGTTAGAAAATTTTTATAAATTACATAGACCAAGATCGGATTTCTGCTTTGTATTAAATTTTGATTCCAAGAAATGAATTTGAATTATAATAAAAACTATAACTGTGGTCATATGTGATGCATTATTCATTAGAATAGAGTTAAAATGTTTAGGTTAAGTTTGTCAATCCTTTCCCAGAGGACAAAAATATAAAGTAGTACAATTTCAAGAGTTGCAGACAACAACAGGAATACAAACAAAAGCTTAAAATTTTGATTAGTAAGAGTAGCAAACATTTAAGGAAAAGTCAGAAATGGACGATATCAGTTATCCCTCTTTCAGTCAGCGTATCCCAAACTGTTAATTGTTAGTCGAGGAAATTTGGTATTGCTTGAGAAAGGGATAATACTGGTAATTATTATGCCCCCTTTCGAAGAAAATGGGGGTATATTGTTTTGCAAGTGTCGGTCGGTCGGTCGGTCGGTCGGTCGGTCGGTCCGTAGGTCGGTCGGTCTGTCCGTAGACCAAACCTTGTCCGGAGCATAACTCGAAAAGTATTAAAGGCAGAATCATGAAACTTCATAGGTGGATAGATCTCATTATGGAGAGGTGCAGTGCACAAGAACCGTAACTCTGCCGACCAAATTTTTTGAGTTATTGCCCTTTGTTGATTTTATAACTTGATTCTTGTCCGGAGCATAACTCAAAAAGTATGTAAGGTAGAATCATGAAACTTTACAGGTGGATAGATCTCATTATGGAGAGGTGCAGTGCACAAGAACCGTAACTCTGCTGATAAATTTTTTTTGAGTTATTGCCCTTTGTTGATTTTCAAACTTGATTCTTGTCCGGAGCATAACTCAAAAACTTTGTAAGGTAGAATCATGAAACTTTACAGGTGAATAGATCTCATTATGGAGAGGTGCAGTGCACAAGAACCATAACTCTGCTGATCATATTTTTGGAGTTATTGCCCTTTGTTGATTTTCAAATTTGATTATTGTCCGGAGCATAACTCAAAAAGTACATAAGGTAGAATCATGAAACTTTACAGGTGGATAGATCTTATTATGGAGAGGTGCAGTGCACAAGAACCGTAACTCTGCTGATCAAATTTTCTGAGTTATTGCCCTTTGTTGATTTTATAACTTGATTCTTGTCCGGAGCACAACTCGAAAAATATGTAAGGTAGAATCATGAAACTTTACAGGTGAATAGATTTCATTATGGAGAGGTGCAGTGCTTAAGAACCGTAACTCTGACAATCAAATTCTTGGAGTTATTTCTCTTTGTTGATTTTTACACTTAATTCTTAACCTTGTCTATATCTCATGTCCTTTTACACATACAGCCTTGAAATCTCACACATAGATGCCTCCTTTCAACATGGTTCACATTTAACCATGACCTTGGACCTTGTGACCTTGACCTTGGAGTTTGATCTACTTTAAAAAAATTAAACCGGCATATATCTCATAACCTTGTACAAAAACAGCCTTGATGTTTCACACATGGACACATCTTACCAAGACCTTTCACAATTGACCATGACCTTAGACTTTGTGACCTTGACCTTGGGGTTTGACCTACTTTTAAAAAACTTTAACCTGGCCAATATATCATGTCCTTTTACACATACAGCCTTGATATTTGACACATGGACACCTCCGACCAAGACCTATCACATACGACTATGACCTTTGACCATGTGGCCTTGACCTTGGAGTTTGACCTACTTTTAAAAAAATTAAACTGGGCCTATATCTTATTTGCTATTACACATACAGCCTTGGTATTTCACACATGGACACATCTTACCAAGACCTTTCACATATGACCATGACTTTGGACCTTGTGACCTTGACCTTTGACTTTGACCTACTTTAAAAAAAACTTTAACCTAGCCGATATATCAATTCCTTTTACACATACAGCCTTGATATTTGACACATGGACACCTACGACCAAGACCTTTCACATTTGACCATGACCTTGGACCATGTGACCTTGACCTTGGTGTTTGACCTACTTTAATAATACATTAACCTGGCCTATATTTCATGTCATTTTACACATACAGCCTTGATATTTCACGCATGGTCACTTCCTACCAAGATATTTCACTTTTGACCATGACCTTGGACCTTGACCTTGGAGTTTGACCTACTTTTAAAAAACTTAAACTAGGCCTATATCTCATGTCCTGTTACCTATACAGTCTCAATATTTCACACATGGACACCTCCTACCAAGACCTTTCACATTTGACCATGACCTTGGCCTGTGTGACCTTGACCTTTGATTTTTACATACTTTTAGAAATCTTTAACCTAGCCTTTATCTTATGTCCTATTACACCTACAGCCTTGATATTTCACACATAGACACCTCCTACCAAGACCTTTCACATTTGACCATGACCTTGAATATTGCAACCTTGACCTTGGAGTTTGACCTACTTTTAAAAAGACTGAAACCATGCATATATATCATGTCCTTTTACACCTACAGCCTTGATAATTCACACATGGACACCTCCAACCAAGACCTTTCACATTTGACCTTGACCTTGGCATTTGGCCTACTTTTAAAAACTTTAACCTGGCCTATGTTTCATTTTACTTTTACATATACAGCTTTGATATTTCACACATAGACACCTCCTACCAAGACCTTTCATATTTGACCATGACCTTGGACCTTGTTAACTTGACCTTGGACTTTGACCTACATCAAATGTAGGCCCTTGAGGGGGCATATATGTTTTACAAACATCTCTTGTTATTCAAGGTAAAAACAGAGATATCTCCGGTCATATTTCATAGCTTGTCAGTCAAACACTGTATTAAAATTCATATCCTAGGTTTGATGTTGTGATACTTAAATACTTTTATACAAGACGACAAAATATAAACTGGACCAATGGACATATTGTTGCTTGTAATAAAAAATCGCTTAACTGCAGCTTGTTTTCAAGCTTTCACTTTTCGTCCACTTTTCTTGTCAACGCAACTCCTCCTAAGTTTCTGGCTGGATCTTCTTGAAACTTGGTCAATGTTATCACCTCAATTGGTAGATGTGCATGAAGGAAGGATTTTATGGTTCATTGATTTTTGCCTGAGTTATGCCCCCTTAAAACTTAGTCTCTGGAGCGGCGTATATTGTGACCATGGCACTCTTGTTGAATAAAAGCATTGATAATACATGTACTATGCTGTCACAGAAAATTTTGCTCACAGCAAAATTGACTTTGAACTAAAATTAATTTTCAAATTGAACAATATAATAGAAATCAAAACAATAATGTCAGCAGACAGGGAAGTGTAAACAAAACAGGAAAATGCCAAGTGCGCAGAAAACTACGCCCTTCCATATGTTCTCTAGGATTTGATTGTTTTTCTTCCAATAAAACCACCTAATGCCACTTCACAAATTAATTAATTACTTCTTTCAATGAGAGAGAAGCAAAACATTGCTACAATAGTCCAGTCAAATTAGCCGATTTTTTGGCCCAACCTCAAACAAATTCCAACAGAAATGAAATTGGTTCCAGCATCAAGTACGAACCTTAGGCTATCCCAGAAAAAAAGTCCCAAAAAATCCGATGATCGGAAATTGGTGAAATCGACCGATTAACTAAGGCCCTGTTGAAAAAAGGTTTTGGCAAAAACTATCAAAGTAATATGTAGAGATCACATATTTTAATGAACAAAATACATCGTATCCCCTGTATATCACAAGCAATGATGATAAATATGATTTTGCTATCTTAATTACAGGTATTTCATACAAAAAATCCCAATTTGAGTATTTGTTATCTACAAATCATAGCTATTTACCCCACCCACTTTTTATATACATGAATTTAAAAGATATTTTCAAATTTCGAGTTTGCCTTTAAATGATTTCAGCATTGAGTCATAAGGTTACGTATTCTAGACTTGTCACATTATATATTCGAGATATATTTGCAATGTCATGCAAAAAGGGGCCATCTGAAATTGCAGAAAATGTCGACCCCGTAAGAATATGCGAATTTCAAAACCGATCGCGTCTTCATGCAGCACAATAGCCGATTTTGTACCCAACCTCAAACAAATTCCAACAGAAAAAACAATTGTTACCAGCATTAAGTATGACCCTTGAGCCATTCCAAAAAGAGTTCCAAAATATCCGAAGAGGGGAAATTTATATAATCGGACGATGAATTCAGGCCCTATTGAAATAAAATTTTAGCGAAAAATGGTAACCTTATATAAAAAGATGATAATTATATAAATTTACAAAAGCAAAATACATTTACAACTCATAAGAATTATTTAAATAAATGATTTTGCTGTCTTTTGAAAAAAAAATCCCCAAAATATGTAAATTATAAAAGAAATTGAAACTTACCCCACCCACTTTTTCATAATTAAACAGGTGTAGATCTATAAAATTATATTATTTTCAATGTTGTTTTTTGATAAAAACCTTAAGTTTATTTTGATCATATGTTGTCATATAATGTATTCTACACTTTTCACTGCCAAAATTTAAAAAAAAAAATGTTTTTGTCACGGAAAAAGGAGCCATTGAAAATTGCAAAAAATACCGAGTGTGGCGATGGTCCGTTTGACGCTACTCTATGTCCTAAATGACAACCTTGCAATGTCGGGTACAATGTAGTTTTATGTTTTCTATGCATTGTAAAGATGCTGTAGAGCAGACCTAGCTTTATTTCCAGAATGGCAACCTGGGACAACAACGTCCACAATCCGCAAATATCCAAGATGGCCACCAAACACTACTGGAGAAATCAACTTTTTTTTTTATCAAACTGTCCTAAATTCCGTGAAAATTGTCTATCTATGGGTTCTTTGGTATGCTGAATCAGAATCTGATGCTAAATGCAGTATACGAATATCAGGAAAGTATAAAAAGAAAAATAGAAATGGCTGCCGGTAACCATCTTGAAAATCACAATTATGTAAGAAAACTTGAACTTCAAATGGATCGTTTCCCCTAAAGGTCTGCTGTTTTATTTTAAAATCGAAGTACATGTTACAGAGGCACAATTCTGTTTACAGCCACATGGAACCGTCTTCAAGAAGGCCCCAGGACAATGGTGTATTCAATTGATACACATTTATTTGATAAATTTTCCCCGCACCATTCAAACGAAGTTGAGTTTCTTAATCAGGTTTAAACCTGATAAATAATATGTTGTCGTGTTATAGGAAGTTATGCTATGCATGTTATTGTTTATGTCGTTACAATATAAAATTTGTTACTTGCCTTTAAGAGGTAACAAGAGTTGTCGGAGAATAGATTTATACGAGCAAAAACATTTTAGTCCAAAATGGTTAGAATTTCACTAAATTAAATGCCAGACTATAGGATATTTGCCTAAAAGCTGATTTCATGGTAACAGAAGCATATGCAAAGTTTGAAAGTAATAGCTGTACAGAAAACAATAACACAGATATATGAAAGCTGCACGTACAAACTTATCAAGAATTTTTAAGTCCGAAAAGGGTAAAAAAGATCCATTAAATTTAATATCAGAGTGACAAGTCCTTGCCTAGAGACTGAAAGTATGATCACAGACGCATGTGCAAAGTTTAATGCAAACGCTGAACTTACAGAAAAGAGTTATCACAGATATATGAAAGTTGCGCGTAAAAACTTGACCAATAATTTCTATATCCAAAGGGTTAAAAAAATTAACTGAATTACGTGTTAGAATAATGGATCTTTGTATAGAGGCTGATATCACGATCACAGAAACACGTGTAAAGATTCAGAGCAATAGCATTATTAGAAACAGTTATGTGACAGACTTTTGCGTAGAAACTTAACCAAAGCACTACGCCGACGCTGACGCCTGGGTGACTAAAATAGCAAACCCCTATTCTTCTAATAGTCGCGCTATAAAAAGGTAAGAAAATATATTATGAGTTAGTCAATGTTATTCATCTTATAAAGATATCATATTCTACTTCGTTTTTAAAACACCCTAACAGATCATTACAGGCATTCTGCACTATATACACAGTTAAAGTCCACGGCGTGCACCATAAAATTTGCAATGAAGCCACAGGTCTTGTTTACTCATTCAGATAGGCAAGATAAAGTCCAACAAATTACTTTGGTATTAGATATTTCACATGGTAATCTACAGCAATATTGCCCGGGAGTCGGAAATCTCTTGTGGCATGCATTTCATACAACGTTGGGACTAATTGGGTATGTATTCTCGTAAGCTTTAATGCACCAATGTTTAAAAATCAACGTCACGCCACTATTTTCAAAGTAGACCTTTTGTCAATTTTGCAGCAACCTTACAGTGCATTAGATTCGCTCTGCAAAAAGCAAATACTTAAGTGCGTTGTTGACACATTTTAGGTAAAACATGAATTCCTTTAATGTCTTATCACCGTTGATGAGATTTACAAGTGCGCCTTATTATGAACAGGAAAACACAAGTGGATAGATCTAGGTCTCAAAAACGAAAGTAAGTCTTAATCATTTTCAGTGATAGCAATGGTATTTTGGGACGCTAACGGCATTTTTGTTAGAGATTTCCCCAAAGAAAAGTACAATAACCTGACAGGAGCTTACTATGAATTCTAAATTGCTACAACAACTGAAACAGATCATCACCCATGAACCCTCCCCCCTATTTTCCCTACAATAGCACATTTGCAATCGCTGCTGTCGACCGAAATGGATAGAAATTACTACTCAAAGAACCTGGGTTATAGGGACTTCTTCACGCTTGCAAAATGTGAACAGGGACATGCATGGTCACCATTTCAAGCACTACCAAGACATCGTTAGACCGTTTCGGGATTTGCCCCGGCTTTTTTACTTCTGGGCTGATGGCATTTGAGCACTGTTTGTCCAAGGGCTCAGCCCTGGATGGAAATTATATTGAAAAGGAATAAGTAAAACTCAAACCGGAATATTCCGTTAAGATTCCGTTAAATATGCGACAAACTTTTTGGTATATCTTTATCAATATGTTAATACTGTTCAGCCAGACATGGCCTCATTGATACCCTTTTCTCAGTTTTCCAGCATATACGTTTGAGGTCAGAAGCTGTCATCTTGTCATTATCAAATGAAAAAAAAATGTGTGTTTGAGTGCTGTATAAAAAGAAAAACTGTGAATCGTGATATATGGTTATCATCGCATATGGATTTGTGGTTTTTAACTGTTGAGCTCATGGCATTTAGCCATGAGTTCAATATGATCTCTGCATCACCCTTGTACTTAATTGTTAATTTACAATACAAAGAGCACGCATTGCTTAAGTCTTCTTGTTTCGAATCATTATTTAATGAATGGAAGATATTGTCAACCCCGATCTGTCACGACAGCGTTGAATATGTGACCAAAACTACAACACAATGAGAATATTCTGTGTAATTAGTAATTACCCTAAGTTTACGTATTTTTACGTTTTATGTTACTATTAGGCTTCCGTATTTTAAAAATTCACAGAAAATAAACAGACCGAAGATTCTTCAATTTTATGTAATGCTGTTTTTTTCCTGGGTAAGTTAAATGTATTGTATTGCATAATGAAATAAAAGAAGTCTATTAGACACGATTTGATGGAAAAATACTTTTAAAAATGACATCTCATGCGAACAGAGCCACAAAAACGGAGATCAAGTGTTATTTTTTCGGAGAATCTCTTTAAAAACTTTATGTTATCGGGAAATATAATTGAAACCTGCCATGTTCAGAATAGCTACAAAATACAACAAATACTTACATGTAAGTTCAGACTAAAATTTCCAACGTTTTAACATGTTGATTTCGTCATCCGTAGTTGAAACATCCGAATACTATGATACTTTTTGACATTTGTGACGTCATCATTTTCTGTCATAGCAAAATATCTAAGTACGGCGAACAGAAGGGTCATCTTCAATTTATTGAAAATACGAAATTTAAATTTCCATTTCTGACCATTTGGCTAGGTATTTCCTTCGGGACTTTTTATATGTTCATCAGGAGGTTACTTACAATTTAAATATCGCAAAAAAGTTTCTGTTGGAATTAGTTTGACCTTTCATGCTATTTTGACTGGACTACAAATATGATGATCTGTTGATTTTCTCCCCTTTAATCCTTGCCCCAACAAAACCCTGTGTTGAAGTCTATTTTGGAATTTCTTTGGTAAAAGATTAAGACAAATGAAGAAATTGCTGATAAATTCTGTGATATACCATACACATTTTCTACTTTTGATGATTCATTTTGTCATCTGCAATATTAATGCTAGAACATTGAAACTTCACACATTGATAAATTACATGTATATGAGCCAGGATCTGGAAAAACATCCCTTATAGCATTTGAGAACAACATGGTTCCAGGTCAGCCTGCGTATACACGCAGCCTGACCAGGAACCATATTGTTCTCCAATAGCTTTCTCTTGGTCTGTAGCAACCATTTAAGAGTAACATGGATGCTGGCTAGACTGCATCTAGGCACAGATTGATCTTGAAACATGACTGTCTCAAATGCTATAAGGGATGTTTTTCCAGATCCTGGCTATTATATAATTTTATGATCTGTATTGCATCAAGTTGATTGCCCTTTGTAATTTTAGAAGTTGAACTTAAAGATATTGCCTGTGTAAATAGCATATCCAAGGGACATGCAACAACACTAGCTCTTGCTAGCTTACAAGTACAATGAACCACAAACATTCATGAGTTTTGGAATTAAGATTAATTCAGTTTAATCAAGTATAGTTACTTGTACTGGTATGAATAATTACAGTGGTCTCCCTTACCTGTTGATTACATGCAGCACTGGAAGTTCAAAAAGGTCAGTCGTGCATGGATTGCCTCCCTTGTCTGGAGGACAGATTTGTCTCCCTTGAGGACAGATTGTCTCCCTTGATTTTGTTTGTTGTTGAATGTATTGTTTTCTTGGTTTATTTTCTTGTTAAGGTATTCCATCCATCATTAGATACCAAACACTTTGTGTATCTTCAGGCGTCAGATGTGGCAACGGAAATTGACGAGGGATACCTTGTCAATTTCCATTGCCACAGATGATGACTGGATAATGTCCTGATATAGACGAGGGTATCACTATTTGATTTCCATTGCTATGAATGATACCCGAAGCTGCACAAAGTGTTTTGTAGATAATGATGGTTTGTAATCCTTAACCCTTTCCCAAACAAGACCTTGTTTTGACGTCTTTATTAGATAGGGCTTGGGAAAACATTGAGGCAAAAGAAGAAAGTGCTGATAACCAGCAGTTTCTCCCTTTGTCTGAATATTTTCTGTGCCATATTTTACACAAATCCTATCTTTAATAACATCCATTTTATCATTTGTCGCAGTTTTTGAAGTGGATCACCCTAAAATTTTGGCGTTCAGGAAAGGGTTAATGAGATTTTTATTCAGTTTCTTGTCTGTTGTAATGTGTTGAATCATGTTGTACAAGTTGTTGCTGTTGTATTTTGCAATTGATACCCAACAAGACCATTAGATGATTAGGCACTAAAATTTTGTGGTTGCAATAATCTCCAAAACAGTCATTCGTTTGCATTTTTGTACATGTATACATGTTGTTTATTGTTATAATAGAGTTCTATAAAAAAAAAAGTTTAAAAGGAATTCCAAACTGCAGATAACATAATTTTGTCCACAAAACCTGAGTGATCATTGTTTAGAAACATAATCTGTCCGTCATTTCTACTGAATACGCAACACAACATTGTTGAAATGACAATTCCAGCATGCTATTTCCCCCAGTTACTATGTGTTGTACAATTGCATCCATGTTGTTTATAGAATTGATTATGAATGATAACATGACTAATATAAGTGATTAGAAAAGTTTTGCACTAACAAATGAAAATAATATGGTAAGGAATCTGGAGAAAGGGCCTGTAACTATGGCTTATATAAGACCAACATGGATCCAGATCAGCCTGTGCATATGCACAGTCTGGTCAAGATCCATGCTATTCTGTAACAGCTTCTTGAACACCTGTAAAGACTCTTGTAGAGCAGCAAGGGTCATGATCAGTCAGCACCCAGATACAAAACTGATCTAGTTCCGTGGTGGTCTAAAATGCAAGATCCCTGCTCATACATAAGTTTTTGCAAAAACCAGAAGACTGTTTCTACCAATGATGAGTCAATGAATGTTTGTCTTGCATGGTGCATTTAGTAAAACATTTGTATTGCTTAATGTTTCTTTTTTGAATGTTATTCAAGGATTTTCATGGTCAATTGTGAAATTCTAACCCATTTAACATTGTTGTATTAACATTCCAATTTAAATAAAATTACCACATAAAGTCCATTTTGTCTAATATGGGACAATAAGAGAGTAAATTGACTAGAGGACATCAACAGACTATGAAGTATTTTTCTTTGGTTAAGGATGTGTAACTCTGCTATGAAATGTTTAGAGTAGTGTACTAGTAGCCTCCCTTGTATCGCTGAAACAAATATTATGCCAGTGGAAATAAGTTCTGGGTTCTTCAGCCTTAATGAGATATGTTGTACATAATGTGGATTTGGAAAGAGTTGTGGATCAAATTAAACCACATATTGTCCACGCAAATTAACCTGGGACAACTTAATTTTCGTGCGCAAAGTCTGTTAGTTGAGCGTCTTAACAAAACATTACCGAAGTGGGGTCATTATATATGCAGATGTCCCGGGTTAATCTTGCTGGACAATACTGATTTAATGTTCATTCTGATTTAGAATTGAATTTACAAAAGAATACATTTTATTTGTTTCTCTATTATAGAGATACTTTTACAGGCCAGAAGAAGAAAAGTGTGGACTGTTTTGAATTATTTCCTTTGCATACTTTCAGATTGGAATTATCAACGATCGTGATGAATGATGATTAGTAATGTCAACATATATAACTGCAATGTTTTAAATTGATCATACAGTCGACACTCTTTGTGTGGAAGTCAGAGGGGCCGTCTAAATACCTCGACATATCTGGAGTTCGAGTAAACCGATTTTGACTGGTTTTTGTATGAACATCATTTGACCTATTTGTTGCTAATCCAGTGCGTTTAAAATTGAAATATAGTAGGAGAAGGAAAGAAATTGCTCGAAACAAGCAATTTCTATCCTTTTCCTACTAAATTTCAATGGCCATATTCATTTCGAAATTATTTTGTTTAAACTTTTTTAATCCATTAGGGAGGACGGGACCAAACTTCCACTTGGCGGAAATTCGACTTATCCGATGTCGACATAACGAGTGTCGACTGTATGTATCAAACAAATTCTGCTCTAATATTCCAGGCTGGTAGGCGGATAGTTGACTTGTTTGAGGGGTTCAAAGATGGACACAACTTGTTATCATTACTGGAAGTGTTGTCACATGAAACATTGGTGAGTTACTTATAATTAGTAATCTTCAAAAACATCGTTAATATAGCTTGAATAAACTGTACAGAATTTTCAAAAGTTTCCAAAGGAGTGTTGCATAGTTATTATTCCTGCAAAGACAAGTAAGGTATATGATATAGCAACAAAAGATTTTGATAGTGTATGATTGTCATAAAATTCATTGGCTGACAATCTGCATCATTGCGGTGTTTATAAGAAAGTATTTTTTATGCTCCCCGAAAAAATTTCGGAGGAGCATATAGTCGCCACGCTGTCCGTCCGTACGTCCGTCCGTCCGTCCGTGTGTCCGTCCGTCCGTCCGTCCACAGCCATATCTCAGCAACCCTTGGACCAAATTTAAGTAAACTTCACATGTGAACTCCATGGGTCAATACCTAGGGACCTTTTTCTCCGTTTGTAAATTTAAGGCTGCGTCATGGAAAAAGGGGCCTTAGTGTAAAAATTCGTTTTTCTCTTATTTCTCTTCATCTAATGGGCAGAATTTAATGAAATTTTGTGCTCATGTAATAAATAGAATGTTCTAGACCATATTTTATAAATAATGTGTGTACAAAAAAGCTGTCATGGGAAAAGGGGGCTTAATGATGATAGTTTTTATTTTGTGACAAACACTTATTCGGGGAGCATAATCCGTCTGTGACAGCTCTTGTTTTTTTTTTGCCCGTATTAAAAGATCTGGGCGTATTGCTTTACTGATGTCTGTATGTCTGTCCATCTCCGTCTCTCTGTCCAAACTTTATATGAAAACATAATGTTGCGGTATTGGTGTTTCATAAACACATCTTATCTGATAATACTCCTTTACATCTTTTCTACAATCGTTATGGAATATTTATTCCCCTTATATTCCGATGAACAAGTGTAAGATATGCATTGCTTACATGCGATTTTCATGGAAATTTGTGTTATTCTTCATGTTGTTTGATCAATATAATTAATGATTAACTTTTCTCACATTGGTCAAAAATCTTTTTCATAAGTACAACTTTTCCGTTTCATATATTTAAATAAATTATTACTGATATTTTTCAGCCCCGAGAAAGAGGTCGGATGAAATTCCATTCCATTCAAAATGTACAGATAGCATTAGAATTTCTTCGTAGAAAAGGGGTAAGAGCAAATCTATGATGTATCAGTAAGACTTTTCTAAACAAGGTTTTATTGTGTCATGTGGGAATGGGTTACATACTGTACCAAAAATAGGCACAGGTCTGTTAGTCCTGTGTCTAAATTTGTCAATTGCAGCAGCTTCCTAAATCATCCTACAATTTTGTCATTTTGGTAAAGGGTTAAATGAGTTAAGAACAATTTCTTGAAAATGTGCCTTCGACATTTCCAATAAATCATGACCTGCAAAAATCATTTGTGTGTGGATGCAGTATCAGTATGTTGACAAATATCTTGAACCCTTTACTGTAACATCCAAATTTATGATTCTCCCAAATTCAAAGATGTTGCAGATGAAAAAAAAAAAAAAATCAGGAAATTTAAGTGAAAAGGAGAAACTGCTGGACATCAGCATTTTCTTGTTTTCCCTCAAGGCCATGGCACAGTTTGTGATGCATCAGCTTCTCAATCATGAGGTTCCAGGTTAGATCCTTGCATGTGAATTAACCCATTACCAAACGACAAAATTTTAGGGCGGTCCAAATTGAAAGATCCTTCAGACGACAATTTCAAGTGAATGAAATATTTGATTTCTAGGTCTTTTTGGATGGAAAACATTGTGGAAAATGAAGAAATTGCTTGTCACAAGCAATTTCTTCATTTTCCACGTTGTTTTTCATGACCATTATTTTGTGTGGAGTCAAAAAGAGTCATTGTGTGGTAATGTGTTAATGTAAACTTATGTTAGAGAGCAGCTGGAGGCTTGGAAAGCATGTTGCGATAGTACTTGTAAAATAACAGGAATCCATGATGTGGTGCTCTAGCTGCCACAGTATGACTTAGATACTTCTGAAAGAGGCACTTAACACCAATCAATGTTTTCTCAATGATTTCTAAAGTGTTCTGTGTTAGAGATGCCAAAACCAGAGTTTGTTTGGGAAAGGATCCAAATTAAAATGCCTTCAAATATCAACTGCAACAAACCATGCAGTCTGCACAGGAAAAACTTTAAATGTCATCTCCATCTGTTTCAGATGCATTTCAGAGATTCTGTTTTATCTGTGATTTATAAAACATTTGTAAAATATTTAGTTTTTCACTGATAGACCAACATACATTGATAGATGGATGATCCATAGGCTTGCAAGAATTCAGCATCTTTAAATCCTCTGCTAATTTCCTGTTTTGAAGTATCTGAAAGAGGCAGAAACCTTGAATAACAGAAGAAGAAAAACTTGATATAATTTTTCCAGCATTTAGACAATGACAATATAAATTCATATATAAAAGTATTTGGAATTTAGATCCGGCTGGTAAACAAAACTAGGATAAAGTCTTGCATAGTAATCCAAAACTAATATTAGGCATTGTGTATGGACAATTTTGTAACTTTTGAACTAAAATTTCTCTTTTCAGATTCGTCTAGTAAACATACGGTCCGATGAAATCGTAGATGGGAATCCCAAACTTACTTTAGGCCTTGTATGGACAATCATTCTACATTTCCAGGTATGTTTCTTCATAATTCCATTCATCCATGCCCCTCTGTGCCTCTTTTTGTCGTTCAGACCCTCATTTCGTGGATGACCTATTGACAGATGGCAAATTTGGAAGACAACAGAAACAACGACAATTGGTGGCCTACAATTCAACGATGTTTCAGATCTTAAATTCAAACTACTCCCTGCTAATGTAATGTTATATTCCTCCCCCAACTCCGAAATATGAGGGTAACTTTAAATTCATCAAATGGTCTGCAGGTGGTATATACTAAGATCAGACTGCATATATATGCAGGCTGATCTTAGTATTTACTGCCTGCCAAAAACAAGAATGTTCTTGTATTAGTTTTACAAGGATAAATGATGTTTATCAGTCTGTTTCCTATCTTTTGAATGTGTCTAACTGGCTCAGAATGATTACTCCATGCTGATGTAATGCTTTATTCCCCTGAAATATGGGGTTTATTTCACACTCATCAAACTAAATGAGCACTTTCCTGTGGCCTATCATCCTCGCTTATCTGATTACATGTAGAAACTACATGGATTATTTATTATGTCATTAAGATACTCGTGATATCTCGGCTCTCATGTAAAATTTTTGTGGTCTATGCATAATCTTTGTGAAATCAAATTAGAGAAAAACTTAATTTCATTTGAAAAGAGCTTGGAATCAGTAGATCTAGTATGTTTTAACAACCAAGTTATCCACACTGCTGTTTAGTTAAGTTGTGCTGTACGAATTTGCATTATCACAAAGATTAAGAAACAGTGAAATAATTTGAGGCATCCACTGGTGTCTGATCGATGGCTGTATAAGGGTCTTATGCAAGGAGGTTTCATAAAACTTTAAAGATATACGATGAATCCAGTAATATTGATATACAAAATGCTTTGATACAATTATGAAGATGTTATACTCATATTTATATAAACATACCACATAACTTCATACATCTAGATGTCATTTATAAGACTCTAAAATGCAATGCAATCAAGTTAATAAGCTGAATGCCTTCAGTCATTATATTTACCAACATATGTCTTCAGTAACATATATCATTTTTATCAAGAACAAAGTTTTTCTTTACGCTGCCAACAAAAGACGATGTGCGATAATGTCTCGGATGTGCATCATTCTTTACGTTAATGATATGTGTAAAAGCTTGCTTGTATCATTCATAAATTAGACCTGTCATGTGGAAATGGGACTACATTGTGGGATTGGATGCAAGATTTGTCATAAAAAACTTTCAAAATCAAAAGAAATAGAAGTATATTCATTTTTCACACTCGTAGGCTTCACAATTTTCAATTCTCCCTACCATGTAAGGATTTGATCTGAAAGATGGACACAATTAATTTGTATGTGGAGTAAAGTTCCTTTGGGCATTTAGTGACTATTTAACCCTATCCCAAACAACAGAATTTTAGGCAGGTCCAATTCAAAAGCTGCTGCAGACAACAAAATGGATGTCAAGAAAGATTGAAATTGTGTGTGAAATAGCCAAGAAAATATTGAGGCAAAAGGAGAAACTGCTGATTATCAGCAGTTTCTTCTTTTGCCTCAATGTTTTCCCAATGCATTTTTATTACTTAGGGATGTCAAAACGCTCAGGTTTTGTTTGGGAAAGGGTTAACCAATTTTGCTATCCTGTACATAGGATCTGTTTGATCAGGATCCATGCAAGTTGACAGTTGCTGAAGGTAATGCAGATTATGCATGCATAAAAACAAGATAGATCATGTACTTTGTTTCAAATGCTACCGATCTGTTATGTGTTCATGATTATTTGGAGAACAAGCTATTATGTAAAAATTAAAAAGGTAATATACAATATGCACATAGATAAGTATGACTCAAACCAATGCAGAATTATTCATGCCAGCAGACCAAGAGTTGATAGACACATCTTATTAACAACTCTACTCAAAGATATATTTCCACAACCTGTCAAACCATGTTGATTTCTACTTACCTATGTTTTGATATCATTTCTGTATGGCCTTGTCTGGGTTTGTAAACAAGACTCCTGGAAAATCAAGATTTGTTAGAAATTGAGTTAATACTTTCCCAAACAAGATCTGCATTTGAGGTCCCCAGAAAATGCTGATAATCAACACCATCTACATTTTGCTCAAAATTTTCTTTGCAATATTGTATATAACTCAACATGCATTTTGCCATATACAGCCACTTTTATGTTTGACCACCCAAAATTTTGAAGTTTGGGAAAGGGTTAAGCTTGTCTGAGTTTGTAAACAAGGTACCTGGAAAATCCTGATTTGCTCTAAAGTGAGTTATAGAGAATGTAAGTGTGGCAGATCAAAGATATTTATCACTTCTGAACTGTTGATGAATCACAGATGGGAGTCAGCGTAATATCTGATACACTAGGGGTAACAAGTGATTAATATGGTGTAATAAAATACAGGAAATATCTCAATTATTGTTTATCAAATCCTTTATTGTGGATGCTCATTTGAATTGTCTCATTGAGACAATTCAAATGAGTACCCACAATATAGGGTTTGGAACAAAATATCTGATTAACCTTTTCCCAAACAAGACCTGCTTTTGATGTCCCTAATAGAAATGGCTTGGGAAAAAATTTAGCCAAAAGAAGAAACTGTTCATAACCAGCAGTTTCTCCTTTTGTCTCAATATTCTCTGTGCCATATTTTACACAAATCCTATCTTTAATAACATCCATTTTGTCACTTGTGGCAGTTTTTGAAGTGGATCACCCTAAATTTTTGCCATTTGGGAAAGGGTTAAGATATAACTGAGCTAATACTCAGTCTTATCTATAGATCTGTTACACTTAAACTCACCTTGATTTCACCTTCTCTGGCTGCATGTTGAGTTTCATATATAGAATATTAATGATAAGCATTACAATATCATACTCATAAAGTATTGAAAAACATAAAGGTTAATATAGACAATTTGTATGAGTACCCACTACTTATTTTTTGGATGAGCAATACAATTCAAATTTTTAATGAGCGATTACTCATTTCTATATTTCCATCTGTTATTTTCACATTGATTTCACCTTATTCTGGTTCCTTGCTGTGCTTGATATGGAACATTAACAAGGTCCCTTGAAATGTCATGGACTCAAAGAATATTACAAAAACATGAAGGCTTTATTATTGAAGAAACCATGTTTGTTTCCTTGCAAATTTTACCTGTGTGAGAAAAAGTATTATCCCTTTCCGAAGTGACAAAAAAATTAGGGCGATCCAATTTGAAAGCTGCTGCAGACGACACAGTGGATGTAACTAAAGGTAGAATTTGTGATTAATGCAGCTCAGAAAACTTTGGGGCAAAAGGAGAAACTGCTGGACATCAGCAGTTTCTTTTTTTGTCTCAATGATTTCCTAAGCCTCACCTAATAGGGACGCCAAAACCAGGTCTTGTTTGGGAAAGGGTTGAATATGACAGATGCTTCAGATGACAAAATGGATGTTGATATAGATAAAGATTCGTGTATAATAGATACAGTAAAGAAAAGATTGACACAAAAGGAGAAAAATATACAAAGCCCTTTCCCTAAGGGACCCCAAAACCAGGAATGATATCCTGAGGGTGCAATGAGAAGCAGTTGATTCCATTTTACAATTATCATTAAATATCCCATCACTATAATTGGATGATTTCATAATAATCAGAATAATTGCATGCCCCAAAGTTTTTGCATAAAATAATGCAGGATTTAAAGATCATTAAGACATGGGTTAAAGAGTGAATGTTTAATCTATTTCTGATTTTTATAGCTGTTGAAAAAATATCTAAAAATTTTGTAGCTTGCATGAACGCAGCAGTCATGAAACTTAATGAAGGTTTATTGCCTTTAATATTTCCATGATGTCAAAATGGAAATGCTTAAAATTCTTAGGATTATACATTTAGTCTAATCTTTTCAAAGATCAAGGAAATAAATCTGAAACTCAAAATGCTGTAACTTTGTCGGTGAAACAGCAGGGCAGCTATGATTTCTGAGGGAGAAAGTTCTCCTAAAGAACTGTGATAGGAAGCAATAATGTTCTGTAACCCTTCTCCAATCAGCAATAATTTGGATGGCTTCAAATTTAAAGCTACTGCTGACAACTAAATGCTTGTCGATAAAGATATGACTGTGTACAAGAAGAAAATGCTGATTGTACTGGTTCTTTTCTCTTAAGAGTTATTTTGCCAAACTTTATTAGGAAAGAGAAAACCAGATAAATTGGTGAAAGTAACACACAAAGTTGCCTACAAATCTGGCAGTTACAAGTTTGACTCACTGGGCTTATCAGTTTTATGCTTTTTGCCTCAGCTAGGTGATGGGAGTCTGTAATGAAGAGATATTTAACCTGTCTCAATGGGAGCCTTATCTCACGGGTGGTAAACAGAGAAACTAGCTCCAAAAAGAGGCAGTTGCAAAGAGCGAAAATTTGTAGGTCACGAACACATTTTCTAAAATTATTTCTTTTAACGCGAGTTTTTGAGAAATCCAGCGATGCTGTAATATGAAGAAATGGTCGAAGTTTGTTGTGCACGGGAGTATACGGTATTAGTAGCAGGGTTTCAATACAATCGTTGAAAAACATTTCAAAATCGAAAGTAAAAAATATTTTACTTTCGATTTTGAAATGTTTTTCAACGATTGTATTCAAACTCTGCTTAATAACACCGAATATTCTCGTGCACAACAAACTTCGACCATTTCTTCATATTACAGCATCGCCGGATTTTTCAAAAACTCATTGTAAAAGAAATAATTGTAGAAAAAATGTGTTCGTGACCTACCTTTGTTTACAGATTTTCGCTCTATGCAACTACCTCGGTAGAGGCCGGATGTCACGAGGAAACAAAATACCGTAGACTCTTTATGGAGCTAGTTTCTCTGTTTACCACCCGTGTATCTGTGTGCAGCGTTTGAAAACTTTTGATGATACATGCCAAGTTTCAACACTTAAGAATTAAAGGATAAACTGTGGTATGTGCATCACTAAAGGCATATGCTCTTACATTAGTTTTATACTGAATTATTTTGGTGGCTTGCATTCTCTGAAATTTTCAAGGGTTTGATTAAAATCAATCTTTAATGCTGTGGCATGTTCTCTTTTGAAACAAGTTCTCAGAGTTCATAGTTTGGATTATCTGGTTGACTTATTATGTTTTGAATCTCTGTGAAATTTTCAGAAACTGTGAATTGTACAGAATTCAAATCATACTAATCAATAAATCATGTTTAGTATCAAAACGCAGCTTTTTCTCTACAGAACTCAAATTAATTTTCATATTTTAGCTATTTTCAACATTTGTTACATTATTTAACTTTTCAGTTTTTCATCATATATTCTATTTAGTCTTTTATATTACATAACACCTTATGGACAACATATGAAGCCATTTAGATTCTTATCAAGATGTTATTATAATTAAGCTTGCAGAACTATGCAGTAAAATCCCTACTGTTTGCATTGCCCAATCATTATCATAAGTAGGTGATATATTCTTTTGGTCTTGTGCAATCTTGGAAGAAAATGCTATTACATCAGTGGTCATATTATTGACCAATCAGAACAAATGACACTTTTTACTTGAGATGCATTTTGTAGAATCCATCTGATTGGTTGTTTGGTTGATTGAGAAGTCATGTGATGTCTCAGTCTTTGAGAGAATTTTAGAAAGTCAGAATCAGTTAGAAATTTACCTTTGGCATTAAAACAATAATTTAAAAATCTTAGTGAATCAAAAATTAAAGATAACTTTGTGACAATTATCTATGTGATATCTTTGTGATATTTGGACTTTCCATTACTTAACAATTTTAGAACAAACTTAGTGACAATTTACTTTGTGGACATCACTTTGTTGAATCATTTGTTGATTATTAAATTCCAAAACCTACAACTGTGTTCATATATGGCGACTGTAAACCCACATCTCGACATGACAGGCTGCTGCTACAGTCGACCCTGTGTTGTTGCGAGTGGAACCCAAAATCCACTTCGTAATAATTTGGTGGAGATATCCGCGGTACGAAACCCCTGGTTTCCCTCTCACAGACAGCCAAGCAGAATACAGCAGAGCTATTCCCCAAGCGCCTGCTATAGATACCCTGGTGGAGAAAATAGTGGACTATATCAACACCCTGTTATGTGTGGAAGATGTGGCACTTCCACCATGGATTTACATGTTTGTCCTGCCCGTACACGGAAGTGTTATACATGCCGACGTTATGGACACTATGCGACAATGTGTAGGACAGTACTACCCAAACCTACAACAATTCGTGAGAACGTACGACCACAACAAACAGAGACAACATCACATCAGACCAAACAACTACAATCAACAAACACAACATCTCATCAAACCCAGACGGAAACAACTAATGAACAAAACCAGTCAATAAACGTGTTAACCTTGGAAAATACAGGATTATCAGATAAGTGTACACATTTAGAAAGGACTATCCAAGACTTAAACACACAAGTAAGTGACCTTCAAGATCATTTAAATAAATCATCATCAGTGCTCACACTTTTCAAAGAAAGATGCCAGAAACTTACCAGAGAAAAGGACGAGTTAGTGAACAAGTGTGAGGACCTTAGTGAAAAACTGGACTTAGTGACCAAAAACAGTGATGACCAGGAAAAGATGATAAAAGAACTAAATGACCAACTTTCAGTTTTATACAAATACACAGTGGACTTAGACAACAATAGATTAAGTAATTTTATTGGATTGGTTGAAGTAATTCGAGAATGTAGAGAGGTTACAGAAAAATGCAATAAATTCTTTAACAATAGACATTGTCGTCAATGCCGTAGCACTGTACATTCTAAACAAGAACCATGTCCTGCAAAGGGATGGAAATGTTTTGCATGTGATCGTGCAAATCATTTCACCTATGCATGTGATGGTGGTTTGAGCAAATGCATGATAGACCCTGACGAAGAAACCAAACAGCTACTGTTGCACTTAGAAAATGTGACTGGTCTAAAAACAGAACATAACTTTTACATACAGACTAGATTTGCTCAAACTTAAATTAGCTTCTGAGTCAGAACCAAACATAGAGGGATAGAATTATTATGTTTTGAATCTCTGTGAAATTTTCAGAAACTGTGAATTGTACAGAATTCAAATCATACTAATCAATAAATCATGTTTAGTATCAAAACGCAGCTTTTTCTCTACAGAACTCAAATTAATTTTCATATTTTAGCTATTTTCAACATTTGTTACATTATTTAACTTTTCAGTTTTTCATCATATATTCTATTTAGTCTTTTATATTACATAACACCTTATGGACAACATATGAAGCCATTTAGATTCTTATCAAGATGTTATTATAATTAAGCTTGCAGAACTATGCAGTAAAATCCCTACTGTTTGCATTGCCCAATCATTATCATAAGTAGGTGATATATTCTTTTGGTCTTGTGCAATCTTGGAAGAAAATGCTATTACATCAGTGGTCATATTATTGACCAATCAGAACAAATGACACTTTTTACTTGAGATGCATTTTGTAGAATCCATCTGATTGGTTGTTTGGTTGATTGAGAAGTCATGTGATGTCTCAGTCTTTGAGAGAATTTTAGAAAGTCAGAATCAGTTAGAAATTTACCTTTGGCATTAAAACAATAATTTAAAAATCTTAGTGAATCAAAAATTAAAGATAACTTTGTGACAATTATCTATGTGATATCTTTGTGATATTTGGACTTTCCATTACTTAACAATTTTAGAACAAACTTAGTGACAATTTACTTTGTGGACATCACTTTGTTGAATCATTTGTTGATTATTAAATTCCAAAACCTACAACTGTGTTCATATATGGCGACTGTAAACCCACATCTCGACATGACAGGCTGCTGCTACAGTCGACCCTGTGTTGTTGCGAGTGGAACCCAAAATCCACTTCGTAATAGACTTACTTTCAACTTTAACTAAATTACTAGGGACGTTACAGTTGAAAAAAAAAAGAAATTGATTTGCTCTTTTCTAAACAGTTCCTCCTAATTATGTGATACGTACAGAAGCTGTCATCATCATCATCATCATCATCATCATCCGGTTTTGATTATCCAGGCCTACGATTAGTCCTCAGTCGAGGGTGGGGCCTGGCTGCCCAGTCTTGATCGGAGTCTTCCTCTCCACGTCTTGCGATCGGTAGGGTTGGTATTTGTCAGTCCGACAAGCTCACGGTCTCTCCGTACAACTTCATCCCACGTCAGCTTGGGTCTGCCTCGAGTTCTATTTTCATGTACGGTTATGGATCTCACTCTGGACAAACAGCCTGTGTTACGTTCCACGTGGCCAAGCCATCTCAGTCTGTTGGCCCTCAGGATTTCGGACAGGTCCTTGATACCCAGTTGAGAGGTCAGGCACTCGAGGGTCTCGCTGACATCAGGCTTGATGCCACATATCCATCTCAACATGGCTTTTTCATTTCGGATCAGCTTCTTTTGCGTACCAGACGTCATTGCCCATGTCTCTGACCCGTATAGCATTACCGGTCGTATATAGCTGGAGTAGAGTCTTCCTGTGGTTCTGGTAGGGAGGTTCCTGCTTGTTAGTATCGGAAGGAGCTCCCTAAACTTCTTCCAGGCTGATTTGCATCGTGTTATTGCGGCTAGTTCGCAGTCACCACCAGCTGACAGAGTATCTCCAAGGTAACAAAAGCTTGGAACGACTTCAAGTGTATCCTGTCCGATTGAAACTTCTGTTACTATTTCGCAGTCGTTTGGTGCAGCACTTCCCGTGCAACGTTGACATTTGTAGCTTGGGTCCGGTTTAAGAGGGCCTTTGATACCGCTGCACTTCTTATGGACCCAATGGGAACAACTGCTGCAAAGGATCGAGTTCTGACCGGTGCCACTTAGGCATATGGCACAAGGGAACTTTCCAGACTTCTTGACAGGCAGTTGAGTTGGACTGGATATCATTAGCTTGGTTTTGCTCATGTTGACCCTGAGGCCCTTTTCTTCCATGCCATTCTTCCAGTTAGTGAGTCTTTCTATCAGGGATTCAAGGGATGTGTCGACAATAGCAAGGTCGTCAGCGTAAAGTACCTCCCATGGGCAGCTGGTGCGGAAGTGTTTTGATAGGGCTTCTAAGACGATGATGAATAGGAGCGGGCTAAGCACGGATCCTTGGTGGACACCCACTTTAACTTCAAACTCGTCACTGTAAGTTGCCCCAACTCGGGCGCGGCTTCTGGCGTTACAGTACATAGCCTGTATAACTTTGATGAGCCACTCATCCACTCCTAACTTGCGCAGTGCCCACCAGATGACTTTCCTCGGTACTCTGTCGAAAGCCTTTTCGAGGTCGACGAAGGCCATATATAGATGTCTGTTTGCTGCAATATGTTTCTCCTGTAACTGCCGAATTATGAAGATGGCGTCTATGGTGCCTTTGCCAGGCATGAAACCATATTGCATCTCGTCGATGCACACTCGCTGTCTGATCAACTGCTCCACAACCCGTTCCAGAACTTTCATGACCTGATCTATGAGTTTAAGTCCTCTGTAGTTACCCCTGTTGAGTGCATCTCCCTTTCCTTTGTATAGGCTCACGATGTAGCTTTCTTCCCAATCCAGTGGTATCTGGCCTTCATGTATTATTGCTTGGAAGAGGTCACGGATTATAGCTATGCCATTTGTGCCTGTTGGCTTTAACATTTCTGCCACAATTCCTGAAGGACCGGCTGCTTTGCCCTGTGCCATCTTCCTGATTGCCTTTTCCACCATTTCCGATGTTATCTGAACACTTGGTCCCTCAACAGGGGGCTCGAACGATAGGTCATCTGGGTTCCATGGGAACTCTACATTGAGCAACTTCTCATAGTGCTCTTTCCATGCCACTTTCCGCGAATCGTCGTCCAGACAGAGTACATCTTCGTCATTCCTCACTGGTTTGTCTCCGATGACATCTTGATTGTCTCTGCGCATCTGTTTGGCTAGTTTGTAGATGTCACCAGTCTTGGGGTTGATGTTGAGGAAGGCCTCCTGCTCTGCTTCGCTTTTGGCTGCGTGAATGGCCCGTTTTGCCAGACGCTTGGCTGCATTGTAGTCTTCCCTGCTACCTCCTGACTTCCATGCCTTGAAACATCTACGCTTTTCTGTGACTGCTTCATCCACTGCGTTATTCCACCACCAGGTCTCTCTGTGCCATTGGTGGTTTGTTGAGGTTCCGCATACTTCGCTCGTCTTTCAGTCCTATCCATCTTTCCTCCACACTGTTCCCTGGCTTGTTCTTGATCTTTGTGGCAAAGCATTCAGCAAATTCGTCCCTTTTGGATGGATCTTTGAGTTTCCACAGTTTCAGTCTTGGAATGAACTTGTGTTTGCTTTTCTTGGTTGCCTGTACTTTGAGATCACATAATAACAGCCTATGTTGTGGAGCACACTCTTCATGGATGATGACTTTAACATTTGACACATACTTTCTGAAAGAGCGGCGATATAGGATGTAGTCTATTTGGGTGTTGATGTTTCCAGATTGGAATGTGATTAGGTGAGTGCTGCGTTTCCTGAATAGTGAGTTGCCTATTACTAGATCGTTTGCTGCTGCAAAGTCCAACAACCTCTCTCCTTCCGGATTACGTTGACCAATGGCATGGCCACCATGCCATTCTTCATATCCTTCAGGGCTGTTGCCTATGTGTCCATTCCAATCGCCACACACAAACAATGTCTCCGAAGTTGGTGTTCGTGCAATCAGACTCTGCAGTTGCTCATAGAAAGTGTCTTTGGTATCTTCACAGAGGCCTACCTGTGGAGCATAGATGCTTACAATTGCAAATACAGTCTTGCCAACCACGATCTTGATCAGCAGGATTCTGTCTGAGACCCTCTTCACTTCGTATACTTTCTCAATCCATTTTTCTGCCAGCAGTATCCCGACGCCACCTGTCCCTTCATTGTTGCCTGACCAGTAGAATTTGCACTGGGAGTCCTTTCCGGTTATTTTTCTAGTGCCCTCGTTTCTCCACCTGGTCTCCTGAAGACATAGTAGGTCTGTCTTTCTCCGTGTCATCATTTCGACTACTTCATTGGCTTTTCCCCGCATGGTACCTACATTTAGCGAACCAATCCGAAAATCTATGGGATGTTCGTAGGATTTGCCTTTACGGCCGGACCCAGCAGACCCACGTACCCAAAGGTTGTCTGAGCCCTTGACAGTACCAGTTGTAATGGTACAGCTGGCACTGTTTGACTTCTCGTTATCATTACTCGGCATATTGATAAGTAGGCAGTTTTACAGCCGGATGCCTTTCCTTGGCTAACTTGGACACTTATGGCAGTCCTAGAGCTCCACCGTCCCATCTGACTAGGGCTGTAGTGCTTGGAAGGTACACCAACCACTGCTGTTACACCGAATTCCTCTAATATGTAAGGCTCGCTGCATCAGCTACTGTCACCCTGGCTGTGACAGGCTAAGTTAATAGCAGTTGCCATTTGACCCAGTGACTGGGGGTCTGTTCATGAGGCATGAGGGCGTGTCCACACGCCGGTGGGCCTGCATGCAACATGTCTGGGGGCAGACCTCCTCCGAGTCCCCTGTAGTTTAGCCTGAGGCCGCAAGGTGCTCAGTTGACGTGTGTTGCCGACGGGGAGGCACTACATAGGGCTTGACTGTGAAGAGGCTATGTACTGGCAGGGGAGACTTACCTAAATTGCTCCCTTTTCGCAAGGCTAGCCAGCGGCGGAGGCTGAAAGCGGAAGTGAAAAAGCACACAACACACAGCACACCACAAAAGTCTCCAAAAATAATTATGGTGATACACAAATGCAAAATGCTAAAAAATAGCTGGTTATACTTAAAATAATCACTGATAAGGAAAGTGAACTGGTCACTAGCCTGATTGACTTTCTGTCCAGATTGATATAATTAATGTGGATATATATCATGGAACTGTTTTATGCTTCAATATTGAATTTCCATTGCTGCCAATTAGACATGGTTTGACTCTGTTTTATATATGTCTATATGTCAGAGATAAGAAGATGATAGTCTACAGATTTCTAAATGTTTGCAGCTTCCACCATTTGCTTCATAGATGAATTTTGTTTGCTGTTTGAGAAGGGGATTAAATGTTTATGCAAAGTGCAAAATGTCTTTCATGTCAGGATGTACAAATAATTCTCATATTTATGACACTCAGATTCATTTGCCCTGTCAAAAACTCTGTATTGCTCACCTGTTTAAACTACGCATATTATATACCATGGGAAATCAAACTGCACTGATTATGTAGGATAATACATCTGTTTTATTCTGACTTGTTCTGATAATCAGCATCTTTACTGAATCATAGATATCTTATGACATGCAAGATGGACTATATCATTTATTAGCTCGACTTTTCGAAGAAAATGAGAGCTTATACTGTCACCCGGGCGTCGGCGTTGGCGTTGCAACAAAGGTTAAAGTTTTTTCAAACATCAATAACTTCCATACTATCAAAGGGATTCAACCCAAACTTGGAATACTTATTCACCATCACACCCTCTACCTTACTATCAAGGCCCATGACCCTGGGACCACTCTATTTGGAGTTATGCCCCCTTTATACTAAGCGAGCGTGCTGTCTTCGGACAGCTCTTGTATAAATTCAATTGTCAAATTTCACCTGAGGCTCATACAACATTTAATAGTAAATCACCAGACATGATGTAAAATATAAACACAGGTTTGCAAGAAAAATGGAAAAAAGGAAAGTACCATCATTGATAACATGTTGAAGGAGAGGAAATGGTCTAGTACTCCAGGAATTGTTTTTACCTGACCCCCTAATCTAACTGATCTAACTTCTGTCAGGACTGCACTCAACCACAAGGCTTTTGTGTGATCAAATAACAGAACATTTGGCTTATATACAGGTACTTTATACCTGGTAGTCTGGAAATACCCATGAGTATGAATCAAACAGTTACCTCATGACTGCCCTGAGAAATAAGCAAGTTTTCAAATTATGTGCTTCACTCTCTTCAACCTCTACAATAGTGTTTAACCCTTTAGAATTTGTGTAGAATATGGCATAGAAAATATTGAGACAAAAGGAGAAACTGCTGGTTATCAGCAGTTTCTTCTTTTGTCTCAATGTTTTCCCAAGCCTTTTCTATTCGGCATGTCAAAACCAGGTCTTGTTTGGGAAAGGGTTAACCTTGTTTGTGCCATCTTGTTCTTACAACCTTATCTGGTACCGAGTGATGAGCATGTTTAGAATTGTAGGCTAAAGATGGATTTTAGCTTGTGATCAAATTTTGACATGAAGCGACTGGCTGCTTGTGAGCCACCAGTTGTCAAACAATCGTTTCCTAAGTCATATTGCTGCTGGTGCCTGGATATATGCAGTTCTATGGACTGAAATGCAAGATTGCCAAACTTGATTGGCATTTGCGTAATAGATCTAGTTATTATACAGAGAAATTCTGTACCACACCAGTTGCTGTTTTTTTTTTCAATACAATTAGAATCTATGGATGAGAAAACTCATAATGAAAAAGGTTAGTTTTTCTTGTACAAATCCTCCAGTAAGCTTCAGTCTGCAGATTCTTCCTGTGAATTAAGTAAGAGAAATCAAATAATTACACCTGTACTATCAAACAAAATAGAAAGTTACCAGACTTTTCACCTGCTTCATAACCATGGGCTATCAAAGTATGAGTATGAATCAAACAGTTACCTCATGACTGCCCTGAGAAATAAGCAACTTTTCAAATTATGTGCTTCACTCTCTTCAACCTCTACAATAGTGTTTTAACCCTTTCCCAAACAACCAAATTTTAGGGTGATCTACTTCAAAAACCTTAAAAAACGACAAAATAGATGTATAGTCATGAAGGTAGTATTTGTGTAAAATATGGCACAGAAAATATTGAGACAAAAGGAGAAACTGCTGGTTATCAGCAGTTTCTTCTTTTGTTTCAATGTTTTCCCAAGCCTTTTCTATTAGGCACGTCAAAACTAGGTCTTGTTTGGGAAAGGGTTAATCAAACAGTTACCTCATGAATGCTATGAGAAATAAGCAACTTTTCAAATTATGTGGTTCACTTTCTTCAGCCTCTACAATAGTGTTTGAACCTTGATGGTGCCATCTTGTTCTTGCATCCTTATCTAGGACTGAATGATGAGCATGTTTCAAATTGTAGGCTAAAGATGGATTTTAGCTGGTGTTCAAATTTTGACCTGAAGCGACTGGCTGCTTGTGAGCCTCCAGTTGTCAAACAATCGTTTCTTAAGTCATATTGTTGCTGGTGCTTGGATATATTCAGTTCTATGGATTGAAATGCAAGATTGCCAAACTTGATTGGCATTTGGGTAATAGATCTAGTTATTATACAGAGAAATTCTGTACCACACCAGTTGCTGCTTTTTCCAATGCAATTAGAATATATGGATGAGAAAACTCATAATGAAAAAGGTTAGTTTTTCTTGTAGAAATCTTCCAGTAAGCTCCAGTCTGCAGACTCCTTCTGTGAATTAACCCTTTCCCAAACGGCAAAATTTTAGGGTGATCCACTTCAAAAACTGCCACAAATGACAAAATGGTTGTTATTAAAGATAGGATTTGTGTAAAATATGGCATAGAAAATATTGAGACAAAAGGAGAAACTGCTGGTTATCAGCAGTTTCTTCTTTTGTCTCAATGTTTTCCCAAGCTTTTTCTACTAGGGACGTCAAAACCAGGTCTTGTTTGGGAAAGGGTTAAGTAAGAGAAATCAAATAATTACACCTGTACTATCAAACAAAATAGAAAGTTACCAGACTTTTCACCTGCTTCATAACCATGGGCTATTATCACAACTCTTTACTCTTTCATGGGCAGAATTATTACTTTCTTGAACAAATGAACAAATAATCAGCTATGTTTACAAATAGTGTAACCACAGTTTTAAAAAGCTATGCCTTTGTCTGCATTTAATATTTGGAATGAAATAAAAGTTGAAATCTAGAGCTTTAACTTAAGTTTACAATGTGTGTTGAGTAAGCTCAAAACACAACTAATTTAATATGTTCTTTTCCTGCCTCAAGAAAAAAAGCTGTAAAAAGGAAATAAAGTCAGGATATAGACACAGAAGTTTTCCAGTCTTGACAAGTATGTTCTACTGTTAGATTAAAACAATACCCCCTATGCCAACGGAAGTACATGGGTCCTCTCTCATGATGAAAGTATAGGCTTGTTGCATTCTGACAGTCTGTTTACTTTGATTTGAGTGAATGCGATAACAGAAAGCTCCTTACACCTAATGAGAAAGTTTCATAAACAATCTGGGTGCCAATCTATCTGTCTGGGAGTATCATTTGTGGTGGGTTAGGAGTGAGTCTTGTTGCAGAAACATTGTTCCACTTCAGGTTTACTCCCTAATTGAATTATTCCTAATTGTTTCTGCTGTGATTTACAGTGCATAACATGGTGGTTGCAATTAGGTCATTGAAATGAATCTCTTCAGATATTTTTGGAACAAATTTTAGAGAACTGTTGTGGTTAGATGAATTTGTTTAGTTATTCTTGTGAAATATGGGGATATGAAAATGTTGGTGAAATGGAGAAAATGTGCTGATATTTCATTGAATGTTGACAAAATCTGGGTTGGAGTTAACCCATAACCAAACGACAAATTTTGGACTGGTTCAAATTCAAAGATGTTGCAGACGACAATTTCAAGTTAAGGAAATTTAAAATCTTTTGGTCTTTTTTGGTAGAAAACATTGTGGGAAATGAAGAAATTGCTGGTCACAAGCAATTTCTTCATTTCCCACAATGTTTTCCAATGCCATTATTTTGTGTGGAGTCAAAAGGAGTCACTGTGTGGTAATGGGTTAAAATGTTTTTGAATGTTCTTTGAAGTGATGGAATATATTGTGTCTGTATTGTGTTCATAGAAATTGTGTTCGAATGGAATTATGTTTGAAAGGATGGAATATGATTCTCTGTTGGAATACAATGTTTTTCATCAGTGAGTTTTCATCTTGAATAAGCCTGAAACATATGGTGTGGTGTGAATGCCTTTCCTGGCTAAGCTAAGGAAGTCTTGGCAGGAATTTAAAACAAGAATGGCCAAGAGACAAGTACAATACAGATTTAATTTTAGTAACAGATTTCGGAGGACCAGACTTAAGGTAAGATTGATTAGCTTTCAAAAAAAAATTAATGATATAGATGGTTTTATGTCATTAAGTTATGTGGGCGAGCAGCTGGAGGCCCAATTAGGATGTTGTGATAGTACTTTTCTGAGAAACGACATTGCTGTAGCCACTGCAATAATTATGACCATAGCAGTTGAAAATGGTGTTAAACCCTAAAATCAAATTGATAAGATAGATTTTTATCTCCCAGTCTACAGGGTTTTCATCAAGGAATTTGAAACATGAAATCGAGAATGCAGAACACTATTCAGTATGAAAATTGTTTGTCAAGTAATTTCTTCTATTAAAAATTCCAGATATTCATCCATAAAGAGTCCCAGCCTATAACATGTGATGGCTGCCAGAAATACCATTACAAAATGATTATTGACAAGGACTTAAAAAGTTACTCAAGAAAATTGAAATAAATCGAAGTTGCAGATATTTGTCGATTTAAAAAGAAAAAAAGAACTATGTATAGTCTTTTGACAAAGTCAGATTCCTCTTGCCATGAACATCATTCTCAGAACATGTAGCATGGCTTCAATTTAATGTTAAACATCCTTTTGTTTTTGCAAGCGTATGATAATCTAATAGACATAAGGTGTCAAAATCAATTAGTTAACTTAATTTAATGCTTTGATGATTTTACAAGTCCTCTTAAAGTGGATTGTTTATAACTTGAAGAGGAACTCCCACCTTAATCAACTACAGATGTTCAGCAGACTATTTTAATCATCATAAACTGCTTATGATGAGCCATTCTATGATAATTTAAATAACTTGTCTGCAAATAAAGATACAGTGCCATCATGTGATTTAAGTCTTGTCATATTCAAACCATGTCTTACTGGCTACTTTGGCAGTTGGCATGAAATAAAATAGGTCTGCACAATTTTGCAGTATGATCACATTGTATGCTATAATCTAATTGTTTTTATTTCTGTGCAGTGGAATTTTTAGCTGGGCTTTTTTATCCCTGGGCCGCCAATATCTTTCTAATGATACTTTAGAACAAAGTCCAATCTAATTTACGAAAATAGATGTCTAAGAAATACATATTATTATTTATCTGACATCTTAACAAAGGAAATGATAATAAAGGGTAAAGCTGAGCAAAGCGAGTTAGTTGAGCATGAGATCATGATAGTTTTGTTGTTGGAAATGTCATAATGGTTGCTGTATAAAAACAGATGTTCAAACATACTTGTACAATGTTGGAGGTATATCTAGACCATGTGTGCCCTAGGAACATGGTTCTTCTTACAGTGATGTCACACATTATGTGTCTGTTTGCTTTCATTTTGGTTTTTAACCCTTTCCCAAACGACAAAATTTTATAATGATCTACTTCAAAAACTGCCACAAATGGCAAAATGTATGTTATCAAAGATAGGATTTGTGTAAAAATATGGCACAGAAAACATTGAGACTAAAGGAGAAACTGCTGGTTATCAGCAGTTTCTTCTTTTGTTTCAATGTTTTCCCATGTCTGTTCTCTTAGGGACATCAAAACCAGGTCTTGTTTGGGAAAGGGTTAAAGCACCTTGTTTCTTTATAAACAACATGGCCTTACTAGAATATGTATGCTATATGAACATTGTTCCTTTTACAGTACAGTCACACTTTGTAATTTACCGGATCATTTTCGGTTATAAGCAAGCTTTTTTTGAGATTTTTTGTTTCTACTAGCTTCAAAAAGAGACATCATAAAGTATTGAAGTCTTTGCTCAAAGAAACAAGATGGCAATGGCTAATTTGGCTCTGAAAACAACTCTTTGTTTTTATGCAGGTATGGTCTATCAAATGAAAACTCCATACAGTAAGAGACTTTGAAATTATATTAATATGTTGGTCACATCAAAAGAGCTGCAACATAGTTGTAACGTTTTCAAACATAATTGATGATTATATACAAGGGCGGATCCAGGATTTTTTTCCAGGGGGGGGGGGGGGTCAAAGCCCAAATGATGGCATTTAATAAGAAGTTATATAGTCAAAATTCAATTTTCAACCAATTCCAGGGGGGTTCATGACCCTCTGACCCCACCCCTAGATCCGCCCTTGATGTACTTTATCGCCAATGTAATGTAGTCAAGAGTTAACCCATTACCAAACCAGACCTGGTTTTGACGTCTCTATTAGAGATTGTTTGGGAAAACATTGAGACAAAAGAAGAAACTGCTGATAATCAGCAGTTTCTCCTTTTGTCTTAATATTTTCTGTGCCATATTTTACACTAATCCTATCTTTGATAACACCAATTTTGTCATTTGTAGCAGTTTTTGAAGCCGATCATCCGAAAATTTTGGCGTTTGGGAAAGGGTTAAGTGTGAGTTCTGACAGTGTAGGTAACAAGACAAGGTAGAGTAGATTACAAGACTTAATCATCACCTGCATGAATCATGGTGGCCGGCAGACAGTGATTGATTGGCTAGCTGGTAGTATATAGTGTAACCTACTGACCGGGTAAGTAACAAGACAAGCTAGAGTAGATTACAAGACTTAATCATCACCTGCATGAATCATGGTGGCCCAGCAGACAGTGATTGATAGGGTAGCTGGTAGTATATAGTGTAACCTACTGACCGGGTAAGTAACAAGACAAGGTAGAGTAGATTACAGGACTTAATCATCACCTGCATGAATCATGGTGGCCCGGCAGACAGTGATTGATAGGGTAGCTGGTAGTATATAGTGTAACCTACTGACCGGGTAAGTAACAAGACAAGCTAGAGTAGATTACAGGACTTAATCATCACCTGCATGAATCATGGTGGCCCAGCAGACAGTGATTGATTGGCTAGCTGGTAGTATATAGTGTAACCTACTGACCGGGTAAGTAACAAGACAAGCTAGAGTAGATTACAAGACTTAATCATCACCTGCATGAATCATTGTGGCCCGGCCGGCAGACAGTGATTGATTGGGGAGTTGGTAGTAAATAGTGTAACCTACTGTCAGGATAGGTAACAAGACAGGCTAGAGTAGATTACAAGACTTAATCATCACCTGCGTGAATCATTGTGGCCCGGCCGGCAGACAGTGATTGATAGGGTAGCTGGTAGTATATAGTGTAACCTACTGACCGGGTAAGTAACAAGACAAGCTAGAGTAGATTACAAGACTTAATCATCACCTGCATGAATCATTGTGGCCCGGCCGGCAGACAGTGATTGATTGGGGAGTTGGTAGTAAATAGTGTAACCTACTGTCAGGATAGGTAACAAGACAGGCTAGAGTAGATTACAAGACTTAATCATCACCTGCGTGAATCATTGTGGCCCGGCCGGCAGACAGTGATTGATTGGGGAGTTGGTAGTATATAGTGTAACCTACTGTCAGGATAGGTAACAAGACAGGCTAGAGTAGATTACAAGACTTAATCATCACCTGCGTGAATCATTGTGGCCCGGCCGGCAGACAGTGATTGATTGGCTAGCTGGTAGTATATAGTGTAACCTACTGTCAGGATAGGTAACAAGACAAGGTAGAGTAGATTACAAGACTTAATCATCACCTGCATGAATCATGATGGCCCAGCAGACAGTGATTGATTGGCTAGCTGGTAGTATATAGTGTAACCTACTGTCAGGATAGGTAACAAGACAAGCTAGAGTAGATTACAGGACTTAATCATCACCTGCATGAATCATGGTGGCCGGCAGACAGTGATTGATTGGCTAGCTGGTAGTATATAGTGTAACCTACTGTCAGGGTAGGTAACAAGACAAGCTAGAGTAGATTACAGGACTTAATCATCACCTGCATGAATCATTGTGGCCCGGCCGGCAGACAGTGATTGATAGGGTAGCTGGTAGTATATAGTGTAACCTACTGTCAGGATAGGTAACAAGACAAGCTAGAGTAGATTACAAGACTTAATCATCACCTGCGTGAATCATTGTGGCCCGGCCGGCAGACAGTGATTGATTGGGGAGTTGGTAGTAAATAGTGTAACCTACTGTCAGGATAGGTAACAAGACAGGCTAGAGTAGATTACAGGACTTAATCATCACCTGCATGAATCATGGTGGCCCGGCCGGCAGACAGTGATTGATTGGCTAGCTGGTAGTATATAGTGTAACCTACTGACCGGGTAAGTAACAAGACAAGCTAGAGTAGATTACAGGACTTAATCATCACCTGCATGAATCATGGTGGCCCGGCAGACAGTGATTGATTGGGGAGTTGGTAGTAAATAGTGTAACCTACTGACAGGGAAGGTAACAAGACAAGCTAGAGTAGATTACAGGACTTAATCATCACCTGCATGAATCATGGTGGCCGGCAGACAGTGATTGATTGGCTAGCTGGTAGTATATAGTGTAACCTACTGACCGGGTAAGTAACAAGACAAGCTAGAGTAGATTACAGGACTTAATCATCACCTGCATGAATCATGGTGGCCCGGCAGACAGTGATTGATTGGCTAGCTGGTAGTATATAGTGTAACCTACTGACCGGGTAAGTAACAAGACAAGCTAGAGTAGATTACAGGACTTAATCATCACCTGCATGAATCATGGTGGCCCAGCAGACAGTGATTGATTGGCTAGTTGGTAGTATATAGTGTAACCTACTGTCAGGATAGGTAACAAGACAAGCTAGAGTAGATTACCAGACTTAATCATCACCTGCGTGAATCATTGTGGCCCGGCCGGCAGACAGTGATTGATAGGGTAGCTGGTAGTATATACATGTAGTGTAACCTACTGACCGGGTAAGTAACAAGACAAGCTAGAGTAGATTACAGGACTTAATCATCACCTGCATGAATCATGGTGGCCCGGCCGGCAGACAGTGATTGATTGGCTAGCTGGTAGTATATAGTGTAACCTACTGACCGGGTAAGTAACAAGACAAGCTAGAGTAGATTACAGGACTTAATCATCACCTGCATGAATCATGGTGGCCCAGCAGACAGTGATTGATAGGGTAGCTGGTAGTATATAGTGTAACCTACTGACCGGGTAAGTAACAAGACAAGGTAGAGTAGATTACAGGACTTAATCATCACCTGCATGAATCATGGTGGCCCGGCAGACAGTGATTGATAGGGTAGTTGGTAGTATATAGTGTAACCTACTGTCAGGATAGGTAACAAGACAGGCTAGAGTAGATTACAGGACTTAATCATCACCTGCATGAATCATGGTGGCCCGGCCGGCAGACAGTGATTGATTAAGTAGCTGGTAGTATATAGTGTAACCTACTTTATTTCTTGTTTAGTTCTCATTTACTTGTCTAGTCAAGAATGGTCAAGCTAGCTGCTCATTCTTATTAAAGTAAATTTAAATAAAAGATTTACTAAAAATGATGAGTCAGCTTTTTGGCTCAAGGAAAGTAGCAGATGATGCTTTACAAAACCAATATCCGATATCCAATTATTCTGTAATTCTCTTTCTTTAACCCTTTCCCAAACAAGACCTGCTTTTGACGTCTCTAAAAGAATAGTTTTGGGAAAACATCGAAACAAAAGAAGAAACTGCTGATAACCAGCAGTTTCTCCTTTTGTCTCAATATTTTCTGTGCCATATTTTACACAAATCCTGTCTTTAATAATATTCATTTTGTTATTTTCTACAGTTTTTGAAGTGGATGGGAAAGGGTTAAAGTAAATTTAAATAAAAGATTTACTAAAAATGATGAATCAGCTTCTTGGCTCAAGGAAAGTAGCAGATGATGCTCTACAAACCAATATCCAATATCCAATTATTCTGTAATTCTCTTTCTTTAAGTACAAATCAAACCAAAGCAAAATGCAAACTTAGACATATAAAAAGTTTGAAACTTAGTATGAAATATATATCAGACTACATAAATGTCAATTTCACGCATGAAATACAGAAATGAAGGCTGCAGCATCAACTCATAAAAGTCTCCTGCCATTATATAACACAAAAACTTTGTCTAAACTTTTTCCCAAATTGATGGTTGGAAATTCAAAGCTACTGCGGATGGCAAAATTAAAGTTTATGAGCATAGGATTTGTGAATATTACAGCTTGGAAAATATTTAGACTAAAGGAGAAAATGCTGGTTATCAGCATTTTCTTCTTTTGTCTCAATGTTTTCTAAGGCCTTTTCTATTAGGTTTATCAAAGCCAGGTCTTGCTTGGGATAGGGTTGATATTTGATAAACAGATCTATTTCTCCTATATTTCACTTTATGCACATCTGCAGAATGCAATACCCCCTGTTTGTTAGCTTAATCATTTTGTTTTTGTGTTTCTTCATTATAAAATCAGCAGGTTCTGCACCTATATCAGAAAATATGATGCATCCTATTGGGCTTTAATTTTCTCAAGACTTTTTCAAGCAACCTCAAGATAATGATGGTCCCTCAGTTTCTTAGTTTAGAAAAGCTTTCAGGAACAACAAGAAAACACTTCTAGCCAGCATTTTATATAATACTTTATTTTCTACATATTGTAAAATATGCAAGCAAAAGCTTTTGCTTAAAAATTAATTACCTGTATTTCACATTACAATTAATTCTTAATAACATAACATACCATCTGAATGGACGGAATGTAATAAATAAACGAAATTAAGGATTTCTTTACCATGAACATGCATATTTTCTCTAATTTCAGTTACAATAATTCTTCAATCCTTTGAATTAGTGTAGAACCAATGTACAAGTGGATTACAAATTCTTGCCAATAGTTTCATATTTAACACATCTTGATTGTGTCCTTTGATTTCCAAATCTCTTACTCCACTTAGTTAAGAAACAGAATAGTCTAGCAATAGTTCTTGACAGGATAATTACATGGAGGTTGCCCCACCACAATTTTATCTACTGTTTCTTAATGAGGTTTTACGGAACCCTGATAAAGTCTGATTAATCTTCAGCAGATGGTAATGATAGATACATTGTACACAAAATACACAGGAAAACTACATTTGTGCTGAATTAGTACTCTAACATCAAAAGAAAGGAAGAAATGATCAAATTCCAAAAGTTTAGATTGGTCCGAATTTGAAAGAGCAACAGGATGCCATAATTGCTACCCAAAAGCCTCTCTGACAACCCATTGTGGGTCCTTATAAATTGTAAGTCTTTGGAGATTTCTTATAAAATCTCTGAAGATGCAGGATTTATAAGGATGCACAATGGGTTGGTTGTATTAGAGAGGCTCATGGGTGCTCCTTGCATTGTGAAATGACTCGGAATGGTCTTAGTAAAGAATTGTCCAGTCAATTCTTTGCAATGTCCATTCTGTGCCTAAATGTTCGTGTCCACCAAAGAAGTACTTTGCACCTGTGTTTCATGTGCTTGCAATGCATGACTAGGCCTGATTTTGAAATGTAGACTCCTTGCAGGAGCATTTACGACTGGTTGTAAGAGAGGCTAAAGCTATTTGATAAGAGATGTCAGAACCTGCCAGCAGTCATCTTGGTTGACATAGATTATGTGTTCGAAAGAAATTGAAGACAAAAATAATAACTTATCATTAGTACCACCATATCCTGCTTTTCAACAAAATCCATATAACTGCAGCTTTGAACAATCTGCATTTAAAGCTGCAGTTATGAAGATTTGTTGAAAAGCATTGGTATACTCTTCAGATTCCTGTTCTGTTTCTAGGAATAAAATGTGATGGTTTTAGGATGAAATATTATGGAACATGTTTTTTTCTGGCCTTGATGATAGGGGGGCTGATGCTCATCGCCCCTGCGAAAAAGTTCATGAAATTATGATGAACGTTCATGAAATGCAAAATTTGCCTTTCATGAATTTCAAGAAGTTCTTGAACTTTTGTTCTTGAACTTTGGAAGTTCATGAATTAGTAAGCCAAGTTCATGAAACAGCAAGTTCATGAACCACTGAAGTTCACCAACAAAAGTTCAAGAACTTCTGAAGTTCATGAGCTTCTGAAGTTCAAGAACTTCTTGCAAGTTCATTAAAGACAAATTTTGTGTTTCATGAACGTTCATCATAATTTCATGAACTAAGTTATTTACTACACAATATGTGGGTAGGGAATTGTAAAACTGAATATTTAAATTTGTTAAATTTAGTCAAAAGAACACTCAGCAATGTTGCTTTACTTGGTTTAACTGTTCAGTAAGCTTCTTTATCTCCTGATTATTCTTAAATATAAATGTAAATTATGACAATAAACAATTTTTTTGGAAAAAAAGTCAGACAAGCAAATTCCCTCCAATTCTCTGATAAACAGGAAGTGATGTCATGTAATAGACTGGAAACTTGAATAAAATTAGACTGGGAGGTCTGATTTCATTCAGTTAATTCTGTATCTTGTGAACTATATGAAAAACAGATGTACCATTTCACACATGGATATATTATGCTAAGACTTTTCATTTAAGACCATGACCTTTGACCTTGTGACCTTGACTTTGAAGTTTAACCTAAATGTACTTTATAGATAAGTTCATGAACTAGTTCATGAACATTCGCAGTAGTTCTAGAACTTTTTAAGCACTTCTTGAATTTGATAGAAGAAATTCATTACAAAGCCAATTTATAATTCTGTTTAGGTTCAGAGATTCCTTGTCACAAAGACTGGTTAATAGACACTGGATGATCACAAAAGTAGCTAGCAGAAGGTTAGCTAGAAATAGACATTAGTCAGTCGTTTAGCAATTATTTAGATAATTTAGTCAGTAGCTAAACTGCTCTTTCTACAGCTTATCAATTTTTCCATCCATTTTCAAAATCATTGAAATTTGAATATATGCAAAACTGCTTTGTCAGGGTTGAAACAGCCTGGCTATTAGTTTGTGAATTGGTACTTTTTATAATTGTTGATTTTAGTAGCCAACATATGTTATCTGTCTATGAAATGGTTGACTCCTTCAGGAACTTTGGAATTAAAATGCAGACCTATTTTGTTTCATTAAATGGAGGTTCATGAACTAAACATAATAAGTTCAACAACTTTCAAAATATTTGTAAAAAGTTTGTGAACTATGAATTTAGGAAATTGAAAGTTCATGAACGTGTTTATTTGTTCATGAAGTTCACAAAATGTTCAACAAAGTTCACCAACTTTGTAAAAAGTTCACGAACTTTGAATTAATGAAACTGGATGTTCATTAATTTTTAATGTTAGTTCATGCAATTTCATGAATTTCATAAAAAGTTCATCAAAGTTCATGAACTTTGTGAACTTTTTTCGCAGGGGCATTGCACAACAGTAATATAATGTAAACCTTTTCACATTAAACCAATTAACTATAGCAGGAAGTTTGTCTTACTGGGAATAAATCTGTTAAATAAAAGCAAACCATTTGTCGGGAGGTGTGGAGAGCTGCTAAGTCAGATTAAGCCAATCATAACTCGATTTACAAAACCTGTCTCAGGCACTAAACATGTAATGCTGAAGCATGACTTGCAGCAATTAGTGCTTTTGGCATTGTTAACTACTAAATAGGTTTGCTCCCTCCTTTCCACTTTGTGGTATCACAACAGTGTCAATAACAAGGGGAGAATATAGAAACTGGGCATTTATTTTGGAACATAAGCTTTGCTTTGTAACAATCATTGACTTGATATCAGATTGTATTTCTTTGAAATGAAACAAATGAATACAAGCGGATTAGAATGATTTCAATCATTTCATGTTCTCATTTGAAGAAGTCACAGCAGAGACAAGACCGGGATTTGCCATTATCTGCCTCTATATAAATACTGCACTCCGGCATCATCATGATGCCGATTCTACCCCCTTGACGCTTCAGTGAAGTAACTGCACTGAAAATTGTTTTGTTCAGAGCTCTAACTATAGCTTATTGTTTGCCCTGAAACTTTAGTTCAAGTAGTTGCCAAGTATGTGAAGACATGACTATATTTTAATGAAGTGGTGAGGTTGGTGCCAGTGTTTACACAGAAGTGTCCAAATATCTTTGATCTGGGTTTGTATGTCTGAGATAGGTGATTAATGGCCATGAGTTTTGTTGTTGTTAGAATATAATGTGCATTACCAGCTGTTTACTGGGGAAAACCTGTAGTTTTGGATGAGAGATGATGACTCGTTTTCAAATAAATATTCTAAATTAGATTTTTTTGGGGGGAAAAACATGTACATTTCATATTTGGTACTCATGAAAAATGACAAAGGTATAATTATGCCATTATCACAACCTTGTCCTTAAGTGCAAGGTATACCTATTGCCTTCGCCATTGTAAGCGCTCTTAGTAGGGCATCAGATTCATAATCATGGGGCTGTGGTTGACTAATTTGAAGTTATTGCTGTTACAAAATGGATAAAATCAGACACTCTGTGTGGGAAATTCTACAGAAAACAGAGGCTGTCTTCAGTGTAACCATCATAAAATGGCAACACATAAATATTTCCACCTATTACATGGCATCCAGGTTTTACAGTGCACTTTTTTATGGGCGCTGATAAACAACATGGCATCTGGTTGAAACTGTGCCAAGGAATATAACCCTTGTTGGAATATTGAGCAGTAATTAAATAAGGTTGACAGAGTTGTTTCCCTTCTTTCAATATTATACTGAAAACTTGCTACAGAAAATGATAAAGACATGAAGATGCTTTTCCACTGAGTGAGGTAGATGACTTAAGGATTTCTGTGAATTGTTTCTTCTAGAATTATTCAGAGCCATATGAATAAGTTGTTATAACTTTGAAACAGCCAACGGGGGGAATTTTGATATTGTATGGCATTAATTCTCTAAATGGAGTGAAATTTCCCAAACATTTGATATACATGTACTGTAGTTATATGCGAAGATACATACTGTAACATAATGAACGAAGGAACGAATGCAACATTACAAATTACTCAATAATGCATTTTGACATTCAGCATGCCATTTATTTTGGCAGTGTTGTCTACTTCTATGATGAACTTTATCGATCATGTGTATAATGTATCGGCTGTATTGGAGATAGTTTTATTGTCTAGCCGAAAATATCCCCAAATCAATGAAGTCTGACTCTCTCATGGGAATCAAATAGACATAAGCTAAAACATTAGGTAGGGTATAGACTTACAAACAACATTTTCATTCCTTTTGTCATTGTCATGCAGAGTAAGTACTATTACTTAACAAGTAATCACTAAAACTTTTTGTATATTTTTTCAACTTTTTGACCAACTTTTATTCTCACTTTAAGCAGTTTTGTCCTTCATAACATCTTGGATCCTAGATCTTTTGCAGCAAATTGCTTCTTTTTTAAGTTTAAGTTCTGTAAAATTAGATCTAGTAAAAGGAAAAGAGCAATAAAGGTAATTTGTGCAACTGAGACCAGGTATAATTAAGGTTAATAAATAACTAATTTGTGACATTAAATAACAATGAATCATTAATTTTATTGACAGTCTTTTGTATGTACATTGGTATTGTCAGAAGTATTTCTGTCAAGAAAAACTCTAATTCGAGAGGTTCCGGGTTCGATACCCGGCCGCAGCAAATATCCGTACTGACAAAAATGTCACCCATTAATGGTTTGATATCGTGAACCTATGTGGGGGAGCAGCTGGAGGCTCGGTAAGGGTGTTGTGGTAGTACTGGTATGAGAAACGACAGGAATCCGTGGTTAGGTGTTCCAACCGCCACAATATGACCTTAGTAGTTGAAAATGGCGTAAAACCACGAACCCGGGACCTCTCGAATGAGGTTTAGATGCGCTACCAACTGTGCTAAGGCCGCGGCCCATAGTGAAAAGGCATGGGAAAACAATGATTCGAAGGAAGAAAATCTTGATAATCAACAGTTTCTCCATATGTCTCAATATTTTCTTTTGTATATATTGTACACAAATCCCATCATACAGTCTTCCATTTTGTCATCCGTAGCACCTTTCAAATTGGTCAAAAACTGTGCTGTTTGGGAAAGGTCCAACTCCCTATGACTTTTGCTATTTACTGTAGAATATGAAATGGGACTGAAAACAAATGAAGAAATAAGTATCTTAAGTTTGATAGTGTGACTTGAAACGTGAGGCTATGACATTTCTTTGACTCATCCCATCAGAATAATGTTTGTCTCAAGTTTCTGTAACCTTTTATCTAAATGAAAATATTTTAAATGTGTGGAATTGGAATTTTTCTGTAAAAGTGGATTTGACTTCTTGATAAGTGAATGAAAAAAAGTATATCAAAGGATTATCATTGTTGTTGACACCACATTCTTGTTACATCAATGTTTTGAGAATTGATATTTTTCGTATAAGATGTTATTTTGTCAAAGTTTCATTGTGCTAGTATGAGAATGGTTAATTTTGCTGTAGCATTTTGTTGTCCTGATAAAATTTTGCTGTGCAGTAAGTGTAGGCTAAGATAAGACTGCACATAATTATGTGCAGTCTGATCTTAGTCTTCACTCACTGCATGTTGCACTACAACATAGAAACTATATAATCTCAGACATGGTAGAAAAAGGATATTTATATTGATCTTTTATGCAGAGTTTGCTATTTATTCAACAAGAAGAGGGATCAAGTCCATGACCTGACAATGACCTAAACATAATAAAATATTATTATTGGAATAATAAGTTATGAATGAACAAAAATAGTGTTACATGTACGTTTATGGTTATGAATGAACATAAGTGTTGTGGGAAAACTTACATCTGTTAACCGGTATATATGCGTAAATGTGTTCACGTCTATATGTTTATATGTGAGAAAATACAGGTGTGAATCATTACACGCGCGGGAAAATAAATGATGAATAATTATGGATCGTGTTATTAATGTGTATCAATAAAAATCAATGAATATAAGAAGTGACTTTTCCTTTTATGTAACTGTGCATATCTACTATAAAAAATTTACTCTTCTTTTTCTGTATATTATGTGATATAATATGGGAGGAGTTTTCCGATATTTTTCAAAAATTGTGGCAAGTGATAAAAAAATTGCCATGGATACTAGATCTAGTGCAAGTGACATAAGACCTTTATTTTTTTCCAAATTTGATTCAGCTTAAGCAAACCAAACTTAAAGAATGTTAGAAAATAATGTAGGAAAAGAAAAAAGCTAGACTGATTTAATTTTAAATCTGCTGCAGACAATAAAATTTAGCATTTTATTATGGAGCAATATCTAATTAGCATTATAAATAATTTTTAGGGAAAAACTACCTTTTCTTCTTTTGCTTTAATGATTCCCCCAATATTTTCGATGGTGGACACAAAAACTAGTATTGGAAAGGGAAAGGTAGATGTCACAAATTTTGATTGCCACTGAAGAGTAATAAAATGTAACTTTGGACAATGGAAAACAAGTTAAAGGGAACATTAAATGATGAAGTAGTGTTTAAACAGTGGTATTTAAAGTTATATTGAAGTATTTACATTTATTTTTGTATGTATCTGCATCATCCTAAAGGCATTCATTGATTAACTGTCATAGCAAAATGAACCACTTTCATTTTATTTATAAATTTCGATAAAATCTAACAGTGAATTAGGTATTGATACATTCATGTTCGTAACAAGATATTTTAAAAGGAAGTAATATAACATAATAAAGGAGAGAAATTCACAGTTTCTTGCTTTGGTAATTTGCAAGCATTTTCATATCAAAAGAGGGACAAATTTCGGTGGACAGCTTCCATGAATTGGCATTATGTACTCAGCATCAGAAGTGTTCTATCAATAATAAGCAGTCAATATCAAAGGGCAAACTGATATGCCTGTTCTTATCTAGATATCAAGATAAAGATAGGATCCAATTGTTTGTTTTGGCATTTGTTTTCTCAAACCTGTTTGTTTTCATAGAATATGATACTACATAGCTTATCATGATCTCTTATTCAAGAAAAAACAAATCTGAGTAAGGATCTAGTAAGAGGGCTCTTATGGCATTATGAGACATACATGGATCCAGAATTATTTTAGGGACAAGACTGTCTAGAGAAATTACATTGGTCACTGTTCACAGAGAGTGCTAGATAATGAATTTGTTGTCTCTTCCAATTTGTGATTATAAATGATGTTCCTTCCTATGTGACTGAAGATGTCTAGGTAATTTTCTGCTAGAAAGCTATGTAAATAAGACTGTCTTTATCTCTCATGAAGTTGACCACTGCCAAGAAGTGTGTTGGTAGTGGGTCAAGACTGGTAATGATTGGGATGCATCTTTAACAGTCTACTGTGACTAATATTCTACCTCATAATTCTGTCTCATACCAATTGATGATTGTAAATCCAAGTGAGCTGAGCCTCTGCTAAAAAAATTCAAGAACATATTTCTAGTTGTAGAACTTTATATGACACTTCTAGAACTGTTATAGAACAGTTCTAGAAGTGCCATTTAACATTTTAGAACATTCTAGAACTGTTCTTGAACTTAAATGAACTTTTCGCCGGGGGGATAAGCTGCTGAAGACATGGACTCTATATTTTGTAGTTGTACTGCTTCAAAAAATACCAGGACTCAATGGACAGATGCTCCAGTCAAACTTCTATTATTTGTGGCTGATGGTCAAGCAGCAGTCCCTAAAGATACAGGAATTTCTTGTAATGATTTATCCCTGCGAAAAAAAGGTCATTTAAGTTCAAGAAATGTTTTAGAATGTTCTCGAACATTAAATGGCACTTCTAGAACAGTTCTAGAAGTGCCATTTAACATTTGAGAACGTTCTAGAACAGTTCTTGAAGTAAAATGAACTTTTCTTAGGTGTGGGAGAAAAATTTAAACTTTTATTTCACTATGGACATTTGCTTGACTGTCTTGGGGTGATCTGTGATAAACCATGGTGGTCCAAGTGAGGTACAAACATTCTGGGTAATTTTCAGGTTGATAGCTGTGCAAATAAAGTAGGTATTTGTGTGTCATTGTTATGCAATACATACTGTCTTGGTAAGCATGCTGTACCTAAATAATTGGATCACCTACAAGAAGATAATATCAAAATAATTCAAGTTCAGATGTAAAGACTATCAAACACATTTAAAACTAAGCAGACAAATAACAATAATATGAAATACATATAATTGAATTTTCTCTGCCAATCAGGCTCCCCCAAAATCTTTATTTTCAATCTCCAGATTTTATCATACTTTTCCCAATGTCTTGTATATTTCCAATATTTACATTTCTGGCGAAATTCTATATAGCGATGTTTTTCAGAACTGTGATATAAAAGTAGGCATATGATCTTCATATCAATATGTCAATCTCGTTCAAAAACTGTAGTTACGGCATTTTCAAATGTGACGGCCGATATGTTTTATAACAGACAAACAAACAACAAACGCACAGGAGAAATAATCAAATTTACAAATATAAATCAATCAGAATTCTCCGAATTTCCAATCTCTGGATTCCCCCAAACTTGTATATTTCCAATATTGACATTTTGGGTGCAGTTCTATATAGCTGTGTTTGGATCTGTGATGTAATACTCGGCATACGATCGTCTTACCAGGAAATTATCGAACAATTTGACATTTGTCTGAGAAACATGTGAGAGGGTGTTTCTTGTCTGTGAAGGTTTTGTGGAATATATAAGTGCATGTTCATATGTCATGAAATGGTTGTAAATAGGAAATTTTGCGAAATTCATGAAGCCAAAGTTGTGATGGTGTAGCTTAGTGCAATGGTTACAAGATCTGACTACTTAGATGTTACAAGATTTGACTACTGATCCAGGGGTTGGTTGTTTGATCTGCCCAAAAACACATGAAAAGATAGGAATCATGAATCTAATGAAGGTCAAAAGTTGCTATTAATCAATGACGTCCATTTGTCTTATTTGCTCTGGAGGTTTACCTTTTGAGGTCAATTTGTCAACAGAAACAGCTTTTCAATGTGATCTAAGTTAACCTTTTCCCAATCACAACAAGCTGTGGTTGTGGTGTCCCTTCTATGAAAGACTTTTTAAAAGCATTAAGAGATTTTAAAAAAAAAGATAACGCTAATATACAGCATGTTCCCCAATTCTCTAAATGTTGCCATACTAACAGGTCAAGCACATTGAATTTATTTATTTTGGCGTCTGTTACTCATTAGCTTCACTGGCCTTCAGGCCAGCGGGCTATTGTCATGGCATTGTGTCCGTCGTGCGTGCGTGCGTCCGGTCATCGACTTTTTCTTTAAAAATCTTCTCCTCAGAAACTACTTGAAGGATTTCAATCAAACTTCACAGGAATGATCCTTAGGTGGTCCTCTATCAGATTCCTTCAATTAATTCTGATTGAACCATAAAGTCTGGAGTTATCTGCCCTTGAATAAAAAAATGGCTGTTTTCACTTGTTTTCACTCTTAGCCACTACAAATATTGATCAATCAAAACAAAACTTGGTCAGAATGTTGATGCTGACAAGATCTTGCCTGAGTGCAATTTTCAGCTTGATCTGAATATTACATCTTGAGTTATGTGCCCTTGAAATTGACAAAACTACCGTTTTTGACCTTATTTTTACTCAAACAACCATAAATATCCACCAATCAACATAAAACTTTCACATTATCTTACTGGCCATAAGATCTTGTGTTTTTGTAATTTTCAGCTTCATATGAATCTTAAATCATGATTTATCTGCCCTTGAATTTGACAAAATTGTTGTTTTCGACTTTGATTTTACACTCTTTACACCCACAAATATTGAATAATCAGGTCAAAACTTAAACAAGATGTAGGTGAAGTTAGGATCTTGCTTTAGTGTGATTCTTAGCTAGATAGGAATATTAAATCATCAGTTATATGCCTTTCAATTTGACAAAATTGCTAATTGTGACTTTTTTTTTTCATTCTAACAGCCAAACTCACTCTAATAAAGACTGTTGCAAAGCTTGGTAACTAATAAATCTTATATGAATGTATTTTCAGCTTTCTAGTTACTTTGTAATTGCTTTAAGAGCAACAGGTATTGAAAAATCTAGTGAAAACTTGTACTTGATATTACAAGAAATCCAGGTTTGACAGCCATTTGCATTATTTTTGGAAAAGGGTTTTCCCAGAATCTATTTTTAGCTCAAAATCTATTTTTAGAAATATGAAATATTTTGGAGTAATCAATGTTCTGTTAATTTAGATCTGTTGGGAAGAAGGAAAGTTTTAATTGTTTGTGACATCCTAAGCTAGAATGTTCTCCCATTTCCTTTTACCCTTTCTCAAATGGCAAACATGTAATTTTACTTTCTTTGCTTCAAGAACCACACATTTTGAACAATCTAGTTTTGTTACTTTCTTTTAGCTCTATGAAACACAAGCATTGAACAATCTAATCAAAACTTGGATTAAATATTACATGAAATTCAGGCCTGTGGAGCGACTCAAGACCTTCAGGTCTTCTAGTTTTAAATTGGACTGTAAAATCTTGTCATTTGCAAAGTGCTTTAAAGCTACAACTTTGAATGAAATTGAAAGCCTGTTTGTATTGTATTTTATTTTTTCACATGTTTAGAACCTGTAGTATAATAGGATTATGGTACTAAATGGGTCAAAATGATTTCGGAGTATATATGTATACTTTGATCTTTCATTGAAATAGCTGGCTTCAAAATTCCATTAAACTTGAAAGGACATTAAAGTATACAGCTTTATTAGCTTTTGTAGTCATAAAAGTGTTAAAGGTGTTCTTGAGGAATATTTGAATAATAATTTGAATAATGTAAGCTCTAAGTTTCATTCAAATTAAGAAGTGCAAGCTGAAACTATTTTGTACTTTGCACATGTAATGCTAGGTTCCCACTGCCGATCTGATCAACTCGATCTACTCGACCACCTAATTTCCCCGATCAAGCCCGACCAAATGTATGTACACGACTTCTTCTCGATCTCTAGTCGATCAAACTAGACCCCTGCCCGAGCACTCCCGATCATTTCCCGACTGAAGTCCGACCATCTTTCCGATGTCTACCCGATCACCCCGACCTTAATTCAAGTCCTACACGATCAATACCCGACCTTCTCGATCTGTACACGACCAGATCGAGCTGATTCTATTCTAGGTGTTCTGAATGAGAATCTTTTTGCAGCGTCTGTGATTATCACATATTCATAAAAACTTCATAATATTGTCAGTGTAAATATGTACATAATTTAAATGTGACGTAAATGTTCTTTTAGCTATTGACTCATTCTTAATCTGATTAAATATAAAGATTAATGCATTCTTCGAGGCGTTTAATATCATTATATCAATCGTGCGTGTTATGTCTAAGAGCGGGGACTCACGTGAAACGCAATTTCCAATAATATTCAATATTTCTGTTAATATACTCTGGGCGGGATCTCGTGCTGTTTGTACACATTTATTACCACACGACCTGGTGTTCCCACTGCCGACCAGATCAACTCGATCAAGCGGTCGAATACAGGTCGAGTTAGGTCTGCAAGAGTGGTCGGGAGCGGTCGAGATGATCGAATTTGATCTGCATCGCTCGGGCTTCCTACTCGAGTTTTTTTGACATGCAAAAACAGTCGAGTGCGATCGAGTACAAAAATGATCGAGAAGCGATTGTGTATTGATCGGGTAGAAGATCGACCTGGTCGTGAATCAGTCGGGTCTGGAGATCGAGTGTGATCGGGTAGATAATTTGTATTCCGACCTGCACCGAGCGTGCACTCGATTCCCTCGACTTGTACTCGAGTAATATCCGACCACACCCGATCAACTCGACCTCTGATTCACCTGTTCACTCAATCAAATCGGATGAAGAGGTCGGGTTTGATCGACTAGAGATCGAGAAGAAGTAATATGGTCGGGATTGATCGAGTGCACTTAAGCGATCGAGTAGATCGAGTTGATCCGCTGCCATAGAGCAGTTGGAAGCACTCGACCACCTCGACTTGTACGAGTTATTCCCGAACGCATTCCCGATCAACTCGACTTCTGCTCCAACTGTTCATCCAATCAAATCCCGGTAAAAGATCTCGACTCGAGCACACACAATCTCTACTCGAGTGATTGTCGATCAGCTCGATCTTCTATACGATCGATACTCGAGCATCTTCCCGATGTGTTTTCTACTCGACCGCTACACGGATTTTTTTGACGTTTCAAAACAAGTTGGCAGGATTACCGATCGATGCAGACCAAACTCGACCATCTCGACTTATCCCGATCACCCTTGCCGACCGACCTCGACCGGTACTCGATCGCTAGGTCGGGTTTGATCGAGTTGATTTGATCGGCAGTGGGAACCTAGCATAAGTCATCTATTGCCAAATTACAGTTGAAAGGAGCTTTAGACCCCATTCAATCAATTGTCAAATTGCATGCCATTGGCACTTTGTGTATCATATATGATCAGTAGGCTCTGAGTTCAATATCTGAGGGCTTTTCATCGTCCATTATCTACCGGTCTCAGTCTGAAAATCCAACAGATTCCATAGTATACATGCTGCACATGCAACTAGAATTGGTCTTGGTCTTTCCATTTACACACTGATTTGGTACAAGTGCTGGTACAGCAAGCATTGTAGTAAAGATACTTCCAAACTAAAGTAACATTGATGTGTTTAAAACAAAATATGCCTAAATCTAAGATTGTCCTTAAATTACAAACATAAAGAAAATCAGTGGCTGTTATCATCAGAAAACTTTATGAACATCCTGGGGTTAATTTGTTAGTTATCTCTCAAGTGTTCATTAGCATAATTATTTGGAGTACCAATTTAATGGACCTGAATCTTTTTGTGTGTTTGTGATTCATGACATGGGCGTCTAAAATATTGCTTAGTTTCAGTTGGGATGTCTAGACAAAGATAATTGTGGAAATAAAGATTTTGTACATATTACCATGGCTATGTGTAAAATGAAATGCTTGATTATTGAATTTTAGTATGAATGCAATATCAAAGATACATATTTACAGTTACTTACTTATTTCCGGGGTAATTTTCTGTAAAAATAACTGTGCATAATTATAATATGGCCTTTAGTTTTTCTCTGCAAAATTTCAGCCCTGTCTGATCTGTATTGGCTCAGATTACAACGGATTTAAAACCCAACATCACATCATTTCGTAAACATGATCAACCCACTTTAAATATTTTACATATATACTTTTACACGGCTTCATGATTACCAATTTATGTCATTACTATAGGAATCTTGTATTCTGTCCTATAAAGTCTATAAACAGTGCGACAACATGCTAAAAGCCAACTTCTGTGGATCATTAGGGATTAAGGCCTGGGGATACTAAATAAATGTCCCTTTAACTTGAAATTTGGATACTTGTCCAAATTATAAGAGCATCACTATTTGAAATCGTTATATTAGAATGCCTCATGTTTACATGTGTATCATGTAATGAGATTATTAAATAAAAAGATGTCTATGTCTTGTGACTCCCAAAAATTAATATTGCAAGATAAATTTAAATGAATATCATGCAGTATCCGATTTTTAATTTATCTACAGCACTGTGGTTGGAAATGTGCAAAGATGTCAATTTAACTAAATTTGCAAAAAAAAAAGGTTTAGTAGCCACCTTACACAGTATTTTTAAACAAACTTCTGAATGTTTGACACAATAGTAAATATGTATTTTAGAGATTATCCTTTTTCAAGTTTCATCTTAATGAAAGTGCCAGAGGGGCTCATCTTGGTCTGTGGTTAGATAATTGTATAATGGCTGTTTAACCTTCTACTTAGTATAGTAATTCATGGTCAAAATTATACACCCGCCAAAACATACTATCTTATCGATTTACAGTTTTGGCGGGAAATACATTGGATGATATTTTTCCTATGTTGGACTTATATAATAAGGTGAATTTTTATGTCAAAGTTATATTTTTGACATGGATTGTAATTCTAATGCAAGAAGTAAAACTGTTGGCTGATAATATTTCATTAATCTGTAGATCTTCTTGTTAAAAATACTTTGAAATGATAAGAGGGTTTCTTTTGTACATAAGAAATAGGACACTGAAATTGTAATGATTGTTTTGTTCATGAATTTCATATTAGTGTGTTCATTGAAGTTGTACTCAGTCTGGACAAATCTTGAAACCACGTGAACTAATATAGATCTTTAATTTAGAAGCATAAAAATTTAACTATCATTTCTAATTTCACCACACCAAATTTGGCTTATCAGAGAGAGAGAGAGAGAGAGAGTATCAAACATCATGAAAAAAGACCAATAGAGGCAATTAGCAAAACGGAAAAAGGACAAACTTTGACTTCTGTAACAAACACACTGCTATGATGGGTACAAAACGAGACTGAATTAGCATAACATGCCTGTCTGTTTGGCTTTAAAATTTACTTGTTTTGGGAAAATGAAGAAGAAAGACCAATCTCCAGAAAGAAATTCAACCCTTTTGAAAAGAAAAAAAGAAATAAAATTTAACAGAATGTGGGGTTGCATTCTGGGGTCTGCATGTTATATGCTTTGAGCCGGGAGGGACCTTATAATACTACAAATACACACACACAGAAGCATAAAAATCAATGAAGACAAAAAATGATATATGGCATGGTGCTAATGGTATTCTAAATTCTGAAAATCAAAGTAAAGATGCAATAAAGATAAGAGAAAGAGATATACATAAGTAATTTATTGACAAAAATGTCACAAAGGACCTTACTTAGCAATGAAATGATGCAAATATAATTTTATTGCATCTGCCTTATTTCCTGATACACACATTCAGTAGAGTATGTTCACATTCAAGGTGATAGGATTGTGATTAAGGTAGAATAATTCTAATGCATGTTTGCTATTGTCGTACATTTTCGACACATGTCGATAGTTTCCGTATCTATTTTTAGCAACGATATTGCTAAATATTACTTCCCTTTGTAAATAAAATTCCCCGAATACACCCCGAATATCTTTTTCTGGTATGATTCCCCGTTTAACATCAATTTTTCAGAGACATTTTTCGTGTAATTTTATATAATTTTAATTGATATCACCAGTTTGTATGTGATTAGAAACTGATACTTAATGAAACTCCCTATTTAGGAAACATATTGTTGATTGTATAATAGTCGTTTCTTCCCTTGACACTGGTTGGCTAAATATACCGAGAAACCCGATAGTGGAAGAAACATACATGTTTTCTAATGAAATCTATGATGTAGTGATCAAACGCCTATCGTTTGAGAACGACTCGTGGATGAGATCATCATTGTTCAGACATTCGCACTCGATTTTCATCACTTCTTTGCCGGCGATCCTTATTTAAATATGCAAACTCGTTGTCAGTTAATTGTAACGTGGTTTTATCTGTGATTTGATCCTTTTTAGCTCACCTGAGCACGAAGTGCTCAAGGTGAGCTATTGTGGTCACTTTGTGTCCGTCGTCCGTCCGTCCGTCCGTCCGTCTGTCTGTCCGTCCGTCTGTCCGTCCGTCCGTCCGTCTGTCTGTCAACAATTTGGCGTTAACACTCTAGCATCCACAAATATAAGCCAATCTTGACATAACTTGGCCAAAATATGTTTGACCATAAGTTCTCAGATGAGTTCGATTTTCGGTCTGATCGGACCAGAAAGTCCAGAGTTATCTGCCCTTGAATGCGAAAAATAGCTACTTTTGACTTTGTTAACACTCTAGCATCTACAAATATTTACCAATCAAGATTAAACTTGGACACAATGTATATAACAATTAGATCTTGGAAGAGTTTGATTTTGGTTATGATCAGACCAGAAAGTCATGAGTTATGTGCCCTTGAATTCAACGAAATTGCCATTTTCGGCTGTTTTCGACCTTGTTTACACTCTAGAATCTACAATTATTATTCAATTAAGACAAAACATGAACACAATGTTGAGGACCATAAGATCTTGGATGTGTATGATTTTCAGTCTGATCTGATCAGAAAGTAGAGAGTTATGTGCCCTTGAATTTGACAAAATTGCCATTTTCAGCTGTTTTCCACCTTGTTTACACTCTAGAATCTACAAATATCAATCAATCAAGACAAAACTTGGACATAATGTAGGGGACCATAAGATCTCAGATGAGTTGGATTTTCAGTCTGATCTGATCATAAAGTTGAGAGTTATGTGCCCTTGAATTTGACAAAATTGCCATTTTAAGCTGTTTTGGACCTTGTTTACACTCTAGAATTTACAATTATTAATCAATTAAGACAAAACTGGGACACAATGTTGGGGACCATAAGATCTCAGATTAGTTTGATTTTCAGTCTGATATTAAATTATAGAAAGTCGAGAGTTATGTGCCCTTGAATTCGACAAAATTGCCATTTTCGGCTGTTTTCCACCTTGTTTACACTCTAGAATCTACAATTATATTAATCAATCAAGACAAATCTTGGACAAAATGTTGGAGACTATAAGATCTTAGATTATTGCGATTTCAGTTTGATCCAATCAGAAAGTTGAGAGTTATGTGCCCTTTAATTTGACAAAATTGCCATTTTTGGCTTTTTTTTTATCTTGTTTACACTCTAGAATCTACAATTATCAATCAATCAAGACAAAACTTATACACAATATTGCGAACCATAAGATCTTGGATGAGTAGGATTTTCAGTCTGATCTGAGCAGAAAGGTGAGTGTTATGTGCCCTTGAATTTGACAAAATTGCCGTTTTCAACTTTGTTTACAATGTAGAATATACAATTATTGGACAAATCTTGGACACTATGTTGGGGACCATAAGATCTCTGATGAATTCGATTTTCATATTGCTATTGACCATAAGTTAGTTTTCAGTCTTAAAATCATAAATATCAATTGATTTGAATAAAAGTGTTGCTCATATCAGTTTGGTTCAGGTGAGCGATATAGGACCATCATGGTCCTCTTGTTTTATTCTTTTTCCATTTACGTCCTTAGATTCAACATGCAATCCAGAAGAAGTGGTATAAGGAAGCTGTAATAGATTAAGTACACTTTTGTCTTTAGAATTTGCATTACTTTTTACAAATAGCGATGTTCAATTGGTTACTAGGTAAAGGGTTAAAATGGTGAAAGTCATACGAAATGACAACTGATATGTTATCATTTGCCAACTTCTGAAAGTCTTATACAACGTTTGGGTTTTAGTTATAAGCATATAATTAGATATGGGCTACGGTTCCCTTCATTCCGGGCATTGACTTCTTTTGGGAAAGAAATAGTGCGTTCGAAAGCATGAGGGCACTAAGAATTATCATTACATATTTTCAAATTTTGACGGATAAAATGTACATATATGGATTTTATCGTGTTCCTACATTTATAAGAATACTTTTGATATCGGTTTTAGAGAGTTCGCGAACTTATTTCTGGCACTGTCAACTTTTGTTTCAGAGGCATAAATTACAAACTAGGAAATATAGAGGCTTTATTTTTAAATAAGCACGCAGTAATTTAACAAAATATCTCTCATACGCGCACAAGGGTCAAATCATTTCACATCTGGCGATAGGTAAACATGTTTTTGATAATAAAAAACAAAATCTAGACTCATTTAATGTGTTTATGTCCAAAATTCAGATACTTTTTTGCTCTGAGTGGTGGTCGCCATATTGGAATTTTGTAAGTTGGGGGTGGGATAAGGGAAAATCAAATTTCTAGTTAACATCTGGACGAATTTCTGTCATATTGCACATAAAGATGTCTAATATAATGTACTATCAGACAGAACCCCTGTGAAATGTAATTCATAAAATAATGAACATATTATGAATCTTAAGAATGTTTCATACATTACTCATTATCACTTCTTTAACACACTTCATGAAGTTTTCTGCATGAAGTATGATGATAATTGCTTCATGAAGACATTATGAAGATATTAATGATTGACAAAATCCTTAAAACCTTCATGATGAATGCAAAGGATTTATTATGAAGTTTTCATTTAAAAAAGTTCAATAAAATTCTTAATTAGTTCATAAGATGTCCATTATTGTGCATAAAGAACTCAAAAAGAATCTGGTCCAGTTTGAAAAAAAATGAGCTGACCATGAATTAATAATGGATTGTAACAGTTCTTTAAATGTCACTAACATGCCCATAGTTTGAATAAAGAACTGTGTAAGAACTGGTAAAGAATCAGGCCTCATTCTTTGAATATTCTTAATGTGTCCATTTGGAAAAAATGAACTGGTAATTAATTAGTAAGGAATTGTTACATTTCTTAAAAGGTACATAATAAGTCCATATTTTGAAAAAAGAAGTGATTAAGGACTGATAAAGATTCAGACCCAGTTCTGTAAATACTCTTAATGTGTCCATTCTGGCAAAAAAACATGGACTAATCATGAATTGATAATGGATTGTGTACAGTTCATAAAATGTTCTTAAAACGTTCATGATCTCCCAGTCTAATTTATGTTCCAGTCTATGACATGTGGTTTAGAAAATAATGGAGGGAATTTTGCTTGTCTGACTATTTTTCAAGAAATATGTTATTGTTAAGAGTTATGATTAATATTTTTAGTTATAATCAAGTGATTAAGGAGCTCACTAAATGATAAAACCAAGGAAGGCAATGTTAGTAAGTGTTCTTTAGACTAAATTTAACAAATTCAAATGTTTATTTCTTTTACCATTCCCCACCCACATAATTATTCTGTAAAATGGATACATTATTATTTTGCTTCTATAAATAGGAATCATTGATTTTTAATGGCCTGTTACTTATTACAGTTCTGAAACTACCTGTTCTACAAAAAGTTTCTTAAGTTTTGTTCTGTCAGCAACATATTTGTACAAATTGTTTTTTAGTATTTTTCATGACCTTGACGTGTTTTTAAAAAGGAAATAATTTGCTTGGTTTAAGGATTTATTATGCATTTCCAACTTCATAAAAAATTCATTACTCTGTGTTTAGAGAAACCTGTATGTTTTATGAAGTATGTAAAGAAATATTATTCATGAATTCTTCATTGAAAAGAAGTGAACAGAAAATGGCCCATACTCATTTTTAACAAAATAATCATGATTTCTTCTTAAGATCGTTTGCGTATTTTTCTTGCATGAAGTCTTCATGAATTATATGATTATTTATTCATGAAGACTTCATGCCTTTTTCTCAGAATGCAAAACTGCATGGTTTAAGGATTTATTATGCATTTCCAACTTCATGAAAAATTCATTACTCTGTTTTTATGAAGATTTATGCAAAATGGGCCATTTTCTGTTCACTTCTTCCTCATGAAGATTTCATTTTTTCCGTTCTTGAATAGCTAATGAATATTTATTTAATACTTCATGAAGAATGACAAAGCATTTCACAGGGGAAGTGTTTGTCACCCCAATTTCTAAAGTTGATATTAGGCGTATTCTACCTTAATGTTCTCTAATTTATCAGTATTAAGCATGGTTTTAGTGCAAGCAATTGATAGATTGAAAGAAAATATTCAAATATGCATAACATCAAGGATAGAGCTCCAGATATTTACTACTTTGCATGTAAAATTCAATTTCAATTTAATTTGTAAAGATGAAAAATTGTACAAGAAAATCTATATAGGTAACAAACTTAGTAACATTCATTCAGATATACATATTGCATTATCAAAGATTGTATTTTTCAACATTTGATTTTGTTAATAATCAGAACGAAATGTTGAGTAAAGTATTTTGTGCATCATTAAAGATTATGACAGTATATGAATGCAACCATGCTGTGATATAGATGAATAGAACTTGTAGTTTTGTATCAATCAAATACAGTGGAGGAATTACATCACAGTTTAGCTACAAACCTGCTCAACTAGGATGCGGGATCTATTGATTGTGATATGGCTATCAAAGTTCTGGATAAAGCTCATGGTGAAAGAGTTTCACAAGTGGAGGAATCGATCAAAACTTGTGGACATAGACCCTGCTATATGTGAGACAGATCATGATATTATTGGTGAATCTAGTGATACTGCAGGTGCTGCCAAATGTCTGCTGGAATTAACAAGTGATACTATAAATAGCTACACCTATCAACCACAAAATGCCTGCAGGTCAGGACATAGGGTAAATGTGGCTGATGTAAATAGAGTAAATGATACCCAATGTGTTCAAATAAAAACTAACAAACAATATGCTGCAACTAGTAAATCAAAAGTTTTTAATTATGATGACTCTAGCATTAGTGATATCAATCCAGAAGTTATCAGTATTAAGGTATTGAAGTCACAACATAACAGAGTTTTATTGACATCATCAAAGTCATGTGCCAAAACACCACATTTTAGGACATCAAATAGTGCTCAAGATCTAGTTAACAAACCACCTGCTGATATCAATTATTGTACATCTGAGCGCAGAGAGAGAAATAACAACCTTGAAAAGATCTCGACAAAAGACAATAAAAGTAAAAAAAGTAATGAATCAGAAGGAACATATGACAATACAAGGACAACCAAGAGAAATGTTACTCTCAGAAGTTCTCCTAAATATATACCTCTGAGTGATGTAGATTCTGTGTTCAAAGAAATAAGGGAAAACAAAGAGAAACAAGCAGAGAATAACACATTTTATAGAGAATCTTTTGAATCATTACTTGGTTCACTAAAAGAAACAAACAGTTATGATGGTTACTCAAGTGACGATTCTGATCAAAGTGCTGAGATAGGTGAATTTTCAGACTTAGAAATGGATGGCAATGAATATGGAGCGGGCTTTCCTTATGTTCCACATGTAGATAGGATTAGAGTGTACGAAAAATTAGTGGAAAAGGAAAATAAAGAAATACTAGAGAAAATGAAGGAGGGTCGTTTAGGGAAACTAAAGAATAAACATCCGCTGCAAACTGGTTACCCATTTGAACATGTTAGTAGGATTCATAGAGACCCTTTTGTGGTAATTGAAACGAGAAGAAAATCAAAAGCATCCATTAAGCTCAGAAAACACATTGATCTAGATACAGAGTCAGTACATAGGTCTAGATCTAGTCCCCTTACAAGTTCAGTCAGAGATTATAGCCAGTCAACTACTGATCCAAAGACTCTTATGTCAGAAGGCATGATAAGATACAAAATTAAGGAGCACATGTCAAACATAATTGGTAAAAAACTGTATATGGATGAGGTATTAGAATATTCTGGTGTGTTGGGAATTACTCCTGGGAGGTCACTCTGTTTAGATCATGATAAACAAAGTGGTAGTGAAGTCACAGGTACTGATGAAATCAAAACTGATAATGACAGTGATAAAACTGTTGTTGATGAGTTAGAGGGTATAGATGCAGATGTTGGACAAAGTTCTGAAGCTGATAACACTGTGATAGATTCTGTGATAGATATAGATACGGTCTCAATACCTGACTTTGATCTGAGAACTCTAGCTCTGGCTTCTGTTGAATTTGACAAGTTGTCTCAAGCATCTTCTGCTGTTGAATGTGAATGTCTACCACTGTCTAAACAGCCATCGGCAGGTTTTGACCATCAGGGTTCAGCGTTCGAGCCAAAGGTATGTAGCTTTTGTACTTGAAATTTAATGTAAAAAAAATGTTCTAATGGTTATCATGACTTTAACAGGATAAGCTACAAACTAATTGATAGACCAATTTCATGATATAATTATGCTCCCCGAAAAAATTTCGGGGGAGCATATAGTCGCCACGCTGTCCGTCCGTCCGTCCGTCCGTGTGTCCGTGTGTCCGTCCGTCCGTCCGTCCGTCCGTCCACAGCCATATCTCAGCAACCCTTGGGCCAAATTCAATGAAACTTCACATGTGAACTCCCTGGGTCAATACCTAGGGACCTTTTTCTCCGTTTGTAAAGTTAAGGCGGCGTCATGGAAAAAGGGGCCTTAGTGTAAAAATGAGTTTTTCTCTTATTTCTCTTCATCTAATGGGCAGAATTCAATGAAATTTTGTGCTCATGTAACAAATAGGATGTTCTAGACCATATTCTATAAATAATGTGTGTACAAAAAAGCTGTCATGGGAAAAGGGGGCTTAATGTATGATTGTTTTTATTTTGTGACAAACACTTATTCGGGGAGCATAATCCGTCTGTGACGGCTCTTGTTTTTATTATGTATAGAAGGATGAGAAATTTTATTTTATGTTTGCTCAAAATGTTTGCACTCTGAAACTTGTAAACAGTAAATGTTCCTCATGCATGCAGATCCTGGCAGGGGTATTTTGACTTCTGCAGGTTTCTATTTATAGGCATTATTCTAAAATTCAATATTTGCAAATGTAGCCAACAATAGTATATATAGATCAGCAGATCTGATCGTAGTCAAGTATGCTTATAAAGATAAAGAATTTACTAAGATTCAGCATGGCAGGGTTGAAATTGACTAAATGTCTATGTTTTAGGATTTGACAACCTATAATTACATCTGACATCCCTATAATTATTGAGCTAACCATTGAGGTTATAGATCTGAATTTGTACACTAGAAACAAAAGAGAGGGAGTCGGGCCAATGTCTAAAAGATTTCCAGATAAGAGGGGGTGATGGCTTTTCCAAGTGCAATATTTAATCTATTGTTCGTTAAACCCTATGTTCTTGTTACTTTGTAGAAAAGTCTCATCAAGAAGTTTTACATCCACAAAATGATAATTATAACTGAGTCAAGAAACTAGACATTTTTATGTCCCGATCTTTTGTCTGTCTGTCTGTCCGTCTTATCGCCTGTCTGTCTGTCAATTCGAAACTTAATGTGAAAAGTACACATTAGCCATTTCGGAGGCATCTTGTTTTGCCATGAAAAGGTGACAATCCTTTCTTATCTCTCTTCAATGTTTTCAACGTAAAAGTGCAAGAGAACATCTTCAAAAATGACAAAGAGAAATAAACTCCATAGTCCAGTCATGATATAATGGCTCATGTTTACACATTTTACCTTTTTAGATAATCAAAAAAACAACTTTGATTTTCAGTACAATTTTTGCATGTGATGATTTGAATCTTGCAGGTGTAAGACACGTGCAAGATTCTAACCATCACATGCAAAATTATAGTAGTTTGGAGTTTGATATTATGTTGTTTACATAGGTAAATTGTGTAAACATGTGCTATAATATCATTGCCTGACTCTACTTCTATATCCTTGATCAGATATTTACAGTTGAAGGTAAAGGTCAAACCTTTCTAAACAACAAGATTTTAGACCAGTCAAAATAGAGCTCCGGTAAACTTCAAAGTGATATAAATTAATATGGAAATTGTGTTAATCAAAGAATTGAAAATATTGAGGGAAAAGAGAAAGTACTGGTTATCAGCATTTTCTTCTTTTGCCTCGATGTCTTCTCAAGAAATGCTGTAAGGGATGTCCAAACCAGGTGTTGTTTGGGAAAGGGTTAAATGATAATTGACAGATAATCAGGTATTGGTGATGTACATGAACTTTCCTAATGTGTACAAATGTCAAAATGTTAGATCACATATTGACAACTTGGATAAAACAGTGTATTTAAAACAGGATTGAATAAGCAGAATGTGCTAAAAATGTTGCCTAGATACTCGGTTCCATTGCTGCTGTTACATTTGAAGAGAAATTGGGTAGGTATTGTATTTATACACTGTGTCAGGGGACATAATACTGATGAAGCATGGATGTTTATGTAATGTTTAGCTCCCTTGCTTTAGTAGGCTGTTGTAATGCTGAGGCAAAAAATGTCTTTTTCTCAAAGTTAGACCCATTTTGTTGTTGATCAAGAACAGAAATGTCTAATAAAACAGATTTAAATGGGTAAAAGAGCAATAATTTGGATGAAAAATTGTATAAGAAAGAGTAAAACAATGATAAGCTTTTCTGCTAATGTGTTTAATTTAGGTAAACACTGCTTTTTTCAAACATTTTTTTTCCAACATCCAGTTAAGTGCTAGTTGACAAAGGACTACTTGACAAAAGTAACCAAATTATTCAAATGCTCTGGTGTGATCGAAATTAGGTTACATTTTGAGCACTAATCTTGTTTTCCTATTTTGAGTTTCTAATTTGAAAGTAATTGTAATGTTTATGTATGACAAAATTCGAGGTCAAACATCGCTGTATAAGATAGCTTATCAAACATAAATATGACTGCGCCCTTAACCTTGTTCTAGGCTTCAAAATTTTGGACTTGTCCCTACCAGCTGTGATAAAATGACAAAAAATGCTAAAGAAAACTTAGAATTAGTTACAGAATTGAAAACAAGAATTGAAAAGAAGAAATTGATGGTTATCTACAAACATTCTTGTTAAAACCATTTCTCACATGGGAAACACAAGCTGTTGACATGTGAATGCTGCTGCTGACTACAAAATGGATATTGATAAACTCTTTCCCAAACAACAAAATTTTAGGGTAGTTGCATTGGAAAGCTGTTTGAGACAACAAAATGAATGTTGACAAAGATGGGCTTTGTGTATGATATAGCTCAGAAAATATTGAGACAAAAGGAGAAAATGTTGGTTATCAGAATTTTCTTCTTTTGCTTTAACATTTACCAAACCTGTTCTATAAATGATGTCAAAACCAGGCCCCGGTTTCTCGAAAAAAACTTAAGTACATTCTCATGAGATAATGCACAATTTCAAAGGAATACTCTCCAACATTGAAGGGCATTTGATTGAAGTTCACATGGATTTCATGCGATTTGAGCATAGTGCTCAGAAGTTGAGCATGAGAACGTACTTTTTAAAAAAGTATTTTCCAGAAACCGGGGCCTGGTTATGTTTTGAAATGGGTTAAGATGTTATAACTTGGGAAAGGGAAGAGGAAAGGTAAATGTTATGATGATATGATTTTCTCACACTCTATGATATTCATAGATGAAGATTTTTATTACCTATAGTATACAAAAAGTGTATACAAAATTGTTCATTCTGATTCATGAATGAAAAATGATATGTCATATCAAGATCAAAAACACCCTTACTTTGTCTTGCTTGACCTGGTTATATATCGTCGGTGTAAATGCAAAACCTCGTATGTCGATTCGTGCGATTTTCAAAGTACAAACTTGTATGCCCATTTTAGACAATTCTCGCATGTTTTAAGATATGTTTACTGATCAGAATTAATGACAAATTATTTGTGAACAATATGTCCAAATTTCAAGTAAAACATTTCAGTTTGGAAAAAGTTATTATACTTTATTCCCTTCCCTTTAAATTTTTCCTAAAACGAGATACGAGGTTTTGCATTTACAACGACGATATACACAAAAGGGCAAGGTGTCAACTTCGATCTGCCTTCCTTCATGAATCTTGCTGCTTTAATCCTTTCCCGAACGACGAAATTTTAGGGTGATCCACTTAAAAAACTGCCACAAGTGACAAATGGATGGTATCCAAGATAGGGTCTGTGTAAAACTTGACAAAGAAAATATTGAGACAAAAGGAGAAACTGCTGGTTATCAGCAGTTTCTTCTTTTGTTTCAATGTTTTCCCAAGCCATTTCGATTAGGGACGTCAAAACCAGGTATTGTTTGGGAAAGGGTTAAGTCTTCCCAAACAACAACTATCTGGACATATGGGGGAAGCTATGGAAATGATAAAATTGAAATGAGAAAAATATTATTAATATTTCTCATGCCCAGAAAGACTTAGTTACATTTATATAGTACTGTGTAACACCTTTCAACAAGTTTCAGAACATTTCAGTGGCCTGGCTTAATTATGAAATTATGTAAGTGATTGTTGAAAGTGATGTTAAGGTTGTCAACCCCTACTGAGGTTTATGCAACTCAGGAATTTTTAGGGCGACAACATTAACATTTGTGATATATCTGAATCTATTTGGAACGTTCCACCACCAAATGTTTATAATGACATTGCCCGAATAATTCTGACATCCCATAATTCTGATACAGGATGGACTACCTTAAAGTGACATTTCACGATTATTTTAAAATAAATTTTACTTTTATTCTATCTGAAAGAGCATGTTTTCTTATGAAAAGTCTGAAAATTTCAAGCCAAAATATTGAACCGTTTACAAGAAATATATATTTTTGTGCTAAAATTAAACAAATTGTTGTGGACAACAGTTCAGATTTATATAGAATTTGTCATTTCTGTTTGAATGCATATTTTTTGCCTATAAATACCAACTTCAAAAAACTGATAGCATTGCTACGAATTAGAATAGCCAATCTTTGCATCAAGACATACTTTTAAAAAATGAAATAAATGTGAAATGTCACTTTAACTCTAAAGGAAACTATGTCCCATTCATGAATTGGCAATATTATACAATGGCAATATGATGTTGATGCAGTGTCAGACTGAAATGATGTAACCTGTCTATATGGTTAGGCGATAATTATGTGCTAATTCTAGTTGTTACCATGTATTACAAAATTCAGAATGATGTTGCAGCTATCTGATAGTATTTATACTCATTAGAATAACCAATCTTGGCATCAAGACATACTTTAAAAAATTGAAATTGGGATGAAATGTCCCTTTAATTAAAGCAACATTGCAAGTTTCTTTTAACCAATCATTGTTTGGGAAAGTGTTGATCAAACACTACCTTTCCCTCAAATTTGCCTATGTTATGCTGTAAGACACTTTTTGATGCGCCCAACAATATGGCTGGGGAAAACATTCAGGCAAAATAAGAAAATCAGCATTTTCTCCTTCAGCTCCAATGTTTTCTTTGGTATTATTGTTCATAAAATATATATCAATTAACACTGATTTTGTTGTTTGCAGCTAGTAACTTTGAATTTGTAACAAGTCGAAATTGAAATTTCATTGTTACGGAAAGGGATAAAGCCATTAGGTTATTTAAGTCAATAACCCTGTAATGATTGCTAATATCGACTAGCTAGTAGCCTAAAATGTGTATGAATGAACACCAAATTATTCAAGTTTAGGCAATTGTAAATACATTAACGTTAAAAACCAATGAATCATGTAATAGGTTGAAACGGAACATTTCATTTAAAAACTATTAAATTCAGAAAGCAATGAACATAAACCTAGATTAGTGTTTATTTCAAATAATGAATTAACTTTTATTGCTTTACCTACATGTTTTCAAAGCTGTGAGTGAGATTTTTGCTGTTGTTGAAGCCTTTATTGATGAAACTTTCCAGAATGTTTTCTGCATTGATATCTAGACCTTTTTATCCTGTTTAATTATTAAAGTGTTCTGTTTCCCAAAAAATGAAGGGAAAAGTACTTGTGACAAGCAGTGTTTCTTGTGCAAAGCCTTCTTACGTAATCCTGGGTATGGTGTAACCCACCAAATGAAACAATTTGATTTTCAACCATGTCTTCCATTTTCTATCTTGTGCAAAAGATAATGTTGAATAAAGATGAACCTATGTTTACAGCTGCATGATCCTTGCAGTGGATGTGAATCGTCAAAGTGAGAGAGCAGCTGGAGGCTCAGATGGGATACATTTTATTTTTATGCTCCCCGAAGGGAGAGCATATAGTCGCCGCTTCGTCTGTCCGTCCGTCCGTCCGTCATTCCGTCCGTCCGTCCGTCCGAAGTGATTTCTCCATAACCCTTGGGCCAAATCAAATGAAACTTACCATGTGAACTCCCTATGTCAAAATGCCGATGTACTTTTCCCGGTTTTTGGATTTGAGGCCTCGTCATGGGAAAAGGGGACTTAAGGTTAAATACAGTTTTTCTCTAATTTCTCCTAGTCTAATGGTCAGAATTTGATGAAATTTTATATTTGAGTAGCAAATCAGATGCCCTTGACAATAAACTATATAAAATTTGCGTATACAAAATATGTCATAGAAAAAGGGGGCTTAACATTTGTTAGCTTTATATTAGCTCTGCATGGCATATATTTATTGTGACAAAGCCTTATTCGGGGAGCATTGTCCGTCTCTGACGGCTCTTGTTGGGTTTGATTCAAAAGCGGCTATAAACAACCTTAATGAAGTTGATAAAGATAGGATTTGTGTACAATATATCCCAGAAAATATTGAGGCAAAAGGTGAAACTGCTGATTATCAGCAGTTTCTTCTTTTGCCTCAATGTTTTCCCAAGCTTGTCCTGTTACGGACGTCAAAACCAGTTCTTGTTTTGGAGAGGGTTAAATTAAGATAATATATGTCCTGAATCTTTTCAATTGCCCTATTTTGTGATGGATCCTGTCATATTGTATTGTGTGTCCCAAATACAGTAGATCTGTTTTATGCAATCTTAAATCCATTACAATGAGTGGTGTCCTCATATTAAATATCTGATCTGCCCCAAACACAGATTTTCTTTTGTCAAGATGTTCTTCAGGTCATATCCCTTCACATTGAGTTTGTAATATAGAATATGTTTGCCAGAGAAAAAAGGGCCTGTTTTAAATACCTATGGAAAGAAAACAATGAGGAACTTCTCCTGCAAAAAAAGTTCAAAAATGCATTTCTAGTTCTAGAACTTTTCAAGAAAGTTCTGGACTGTTAAATGGCACTTCTAGAACTGTTCTAGAAGTGCCATTTAATGTTCCAGAACATTCTAGAACAGTTCTTGAACTTAAAATAAATTTTTTGCAGGGGATATCACAGATATAATCTGGTCAGGCGGTCACCATACTATGGCACATGTTAACAAAATTGACCGATATGAATAACATAATATTGAACTCGAAACTGCTGTAATTTTGCATGAAATGGTTTGAATCTTGCAAGTGTCTCGCCTGCAAGATGCAAACCAATACATGCAAATCATATTGATCATAATAATTATTTCCCCACTGTTTACATAGGTCAAATTCTCAAACAAGAATATCGTGACCTGACTGTAGTTTTGGATATGTAACACCAATTGCCAACATAATGCAAATTGAAACTAAATGAAAGATCACCAAATAATATTTTGTGTAGTATTGCCAAAAACATAGTAGCAAATAGAGCAAATGTTGCTATTATCACTATAGCAAAATGATCATGGTATGGTTGGAAATGGGTTCTAGAATAAAGAAAAAAACCCATATATCATGTCTTAGGAAATGGTACAGCCATATTGAAAAGCCAAACTAATAAACTAAGACAACAGTCCAATTATCATGAATAAGGTTTCTTAAGAGGCTTGTAGGTCTGATGCGCAATCATAACCATGTCTCTTATACCATTTAAATTTCAAGTTCAAACCTACATTACCTTATAAAGCTAATACATGTATGTTTTATGGTACCCCTTACACAACCAGTATCAGGTAATAAGGGTTAATTGATCCAATTAAAGCTCTATCTGTCCCCATTTTATCAGGTACAATCAATGGTCGGCCGGACTAGTATTGAATTTGCTTGTTAAGGATAAAAAACCCTCCCGACCATTTAACCATTTACTATTACTATCTGAATGCTTGTGTGTATATTATGGACTTTGATATGTGGTAATTCAGTTTAAACTACCTGACTGAGTGCCAAAAAAGGGGGTAACGACCATTAAATAAATACGAAGGATGTGAAATAACTTTGTTTTCGTCGCTTTAAATCGAGGAGCGTACGGTCAGGGTGTGTTTTGAACTTGTGGAATATTTTGGTACAGTTTTAAAATGATTTTGGTGAAATTTAGTGACCTGATTTGTAGCAAATTAGCGCAGGTGTGATAAGCTTTGAAAGAGGAGTGGTGTTTGTTCTGTGGTCTTGAATAATTTGAAACTTTTTAATTTGTTTATAGTTAATTAAAAGCATATATTTTTGTTACTGTCAACTTAGTGTTTGTAAGTGGTATCAAGTTTATTGGAAATACTGGCTCTGCAGGGATTACATGCATTTGGTTTCCATGTTTTGGAAAATGAATTATTTTAGTGTCATCAGTGACCTATGAATTAAAGGTTCAATCTAGGAAAAAATCATAATTTTTGGTACTTGTAGTCATTGGTACCTTATGTAGTCGAGACTTTGGCATTTTTGGTATTAATCGAAAAATGTGCAATTCTGAGAATTTCATTATCTGCTGAACTATCATAGGATTCTGTAGAAAATTGCAAAACTAATAAACTTAAATTAAACTAAGATACATTTCCACTTGCACTAGTTTTACAACAAATTTTGTAAATTTTGTTGACCTTTCAGCTAGAGGATAGACCAAATTTATTACAAAAATATTGGACAGGTGTGACCATCTTTAAAATCAAATCAAAGTGTCCTAGGTATCACGGTCATGTTTATTTATACCTATGTAGATCTATATGTAAATTTTTAGTATGTCAGTCACACTTTCTGTTTGCTGAGATAGTTTGTTTCATTTCTAAACCTTTCACAAACAAGCTCTTGGTTTAATGTCACAGGAAAATATTCGGTGAAACATAGAGATAAAATAAGAAAATGCAGATAGTATCTTGCCGCAATATTTTCGATGCTATTCTTTACACAAAGCATTTCTTTATGATCATCTATAATGTCATCTGCAGCTTCATATTGGGAAAGACCAAAATAATATTTGTCATTTGGAAAGGGATTTACTTAAACGTAAGTTATCTGTATGTCTTGATAAAGATCTGAAGAGTTTTTATTGGGAATTTAATGGTGTAATTTTTGTGGTAGGAACACTTATACCCACATTAAAGGGAGTGAATTGGTCATGAAAGGGAGTGAGTTGATCATTAAAGGGAGCTAAATGTTTGTTTTAGCTTCTGAATGAATTACTAAGGTGCTTTCTAACTTCAGAAATATGCATAATATGTACATAATTTGCATAAGACTTAGTATTTACTGACTCAATTCAATATGTAAATACTTTAAAAAAGTTCAAACTAGATTTATTGAGTTAGATTCAGGTGTTTTCATATTGCTAGTTCTGGTTTGACTGTATTTGATGTTGTATTTTAATATGTTGGTATTGACAAGAATATGATGGTCATGTGCACCAGTTATAGATTGTTGGTTTTTCACCAAGACTTATACAGTTGGCGCCACATCGTATGGCACATATTTATATTTTGTTCAATGTAATTGAACATTGAACAAAATATAAACACATGCCATAAGATGTGGCACCAATTGTAGTTATTATCATTATGTGATTGTTATTCAGCATTGTAAGAAAGTGTTAGTTGTCAGCCTAGTTACTGTATATATATTATGTATAAGATAGGGCGGTCATCATTTGTACATTATTAGATAATGTCGAGGTCACATAGTTTAGTGGACTGAACAAAGTCATTGTAACTTTTGTCCTGACTGTCAGCTTTTCTTTTTCATTCAGCTTGTTTGTCTTCAAGTATTAATAGACTACAGCTTCAAACATTGTTTATGTGTTGCTCTGTAGCTAACTTGCTTGAAGACTTGTGATCTTCACTTGGATAGAAGTTGTTGGTTCGAGTCTTGCTAAAAAGAGACACCACTGGTCATAAAGCGGCAATGCATATCTAATCTCTTCTAATACAGGTGATACCCTTGGAAAGCACACCAATGATATAACATATATTTATAGCTGAAAAATCATTGAAAGTGATGTTAAACCCTGTAATAGGTCTAAAAATAAAATCTCTTTGTACTAAATCTTCCATGTTATTGCAAGACCTTGTATTTCCAGCTTTAACCCTTTCCCAAACAAGACCTGGTTTTGACGTCCCTTATAGAAATGGCTTAGGAAAACATTGAGGCAAAAGAAGAAACTGCTGATAACCAGCAGTTTCTCCTTTTGCCTCAATATTTTCTGTGCTATATTATCACATCTTATCTTCAACAACATCTTTTTTGTCGTTTTCAGCAGCTTTCAAGTAGGAAAAGTCCAAATTTTGGCCATTTGGGAAAGGGTTAATTGAGCTGGATTTACAAGGTTTTGTAATAACAGCAACAAAATACTAGATGTTTCATGGTCCAGTTATAACTGGGACAGAGTTAAACATTCCAGAGTTGTTGTAGATCTCTAGGAGTAGGAGTTGAAGTTAATCCCCAAGTTCCATAATCATACTGCGATGCTCCGGACTTAAAACAAATAAGCATTTACTGAAAGTGCCTGTCATATTTGCTTGTCATAGCCCCAGGATTAACGAATGACCATGATGATATCGCAACTTGGGTGACAAAAATGGCGTAACTCGAGTTGTACAATTAAAGCTGTGGCAACAATATTTCTATGCCTCACTGGTGATTATTATTAATTAGTGTTAAAAGCTACATAAAACATTGAGGAGCTATTGTGGAAACTTTTGCATAAGCTATGTACTAACATTCAGACTTTCTATAAAAAGGAAGACATGTTTACACAAAGTTAAGATGAATTACATTATACTGGAGGCTGGATATTTATACAGGCAATTATTCAAAAACGTTTGTTAAATTAACCTCACCCACTTAACATACTATAACTTTAAGGAATTCGAGTTTTTAACTGCTGTTAAATTAACTTTATTGCATAATGGATTGAATGAAGTTTTTCTCATGATGTTTATGGATGCATGTATCTTTGAACCTCTGATGACATTGTTTTGCGGAGTTTTGTCGAGATAGATGATAAATTTTACAAGTTTATTACTGCAAAGGCTTGTAGAATAAGAAATATAACAATATAAGTGGTTTCAATTTGCATCATTTTCTATAAAAAAAATACTTTGCATATTTCATTGTGTCAGTAAGAGACAAACCCAATGTTTATAAAAATCATATGTCTTCATTATGCACTTAAAAAACACAGATTCAATTAGAAGATTATTGAATTAAAGTTATGTGTCGTATCTGAAAATTGTAAGATATCTGGAAATATTTTTTTAAGTGAAATTTGTTTGTTACTGTTGTAGGTGTCCATTTAATAAAATAGCGAGATGTTGATGAGATTTTCTCACGCCAAACCTCTAGGTTCGTTTCTAGCATGGATCTATGCCATCAAGACAGCAGTCCAGTGTTCTCCTCAGCCTAATTAGCTGTATCGGCCCTTCTACAGCTTCATGTAGATCAGTGTAGTGCCACTACAGCTTCAAAACTACCCTACAGCTTAATTTCCTCAAAAGGGTCACCAAACAGGGGGATTTGTAGACATTTCTTGTCAAAAAGTGATAACAATGCATTCTTACAAATTATAATATAATAATTCTGTATAAAAACATTATGGGAAAAGAAGAAATTGCTCAAGGTTTACCAATATTTATAATTTGCTACTACGACTTTAAAGTATTCTGGGGCGAACCCTGACATTGTCAATTCTGGCCCAGGGTGCATCCATTCCAACTGCAGAGTTAACGAAAGAAGAGGAAATATTGAAATAAGAGGAAATATTGAAACAGAGCCTGTGTAGGAAAAATTCGTCAAAATTGACAGGTATAGAAAACTTTGCAACCTTGGGTTGGTTTAAGAGGATTAGTTGACCTGTTTGGTCACACATTCTGATCTCAGCATGGTGTTCAGGTTTGATGGTTGGCTAGCAATGGTATGGCAACACCATCCCCATACATGAAATAGCCTGATCATAAATTGGGATGGCAAATTTCTATAATCCCCATGTTTAAAATACCATCAATCAGTCATTCATAAAATGAATTATATTAAAATCTTTTTCACAGTTACTGAAGATGGCCATAGGTTTATTTGTATTACAAAAATAACGCCAATCTCTGTGAGAAACCACTTGTCTCTTGCCATGAACCTTTACAAGAGCTTATAGGAACAACATCTCTGATAATTTAAAATAGAAGTTACCGTAAATTTTAGTTTACTAAATCAGTTAAGATATTAACCCATGGATACAGTTCTACTAAAGGTTGAATCAGAACTAGGCCAGCAACATCCTTTGTAATATTTGACAAGTTGTTTGTCACACATGCTATGTCATAAACGTTCTCCCAGTGATTTAGAGAATGATATGTGTAACTGGTCTATTTGGGTAAAGCAGCTGCTGGCCATAATATAGAGTCGCATTGTGTTTCTGCTGTTGATGGAAATTGCAGGAATTGCCAATGTAACATGTCAGAAAAACAAAACAACAAAAAAAACTGTTCATTTCAGCACAAAACCAATCCAAGTACATCAAAAAGAATTTATAATTAGGAAATACCATAAAGAGTACAAGACAGGGTCAATATTCTATTAATTGACTCCGGTTGTTTCCCAGTGAAATACCCCGTGGGCAAACATGACTAAGAACAAAAATTGTCAACAAAGGCAGATCAGCAATTAACCCTTTCCCAAACAAGACCTGGTTTTGACGTCCCTAATAGAAAAGGCTCGGGAAAACATTGAGACAAAAGAAGAAACTGCTGATAACCAGCAGTTTCTCCTTTTGCCTCAATATTTTCTTGGCTATATTATACACAAATCTTATCTTAAATGACATTTGATTTGTTGTCTGCAGCAGCTTTCAAATTGGAACAGTTCAAATTTTCGGGTTAATTGGATTGTTTTCAATTGAAGAATGTCATGAGGAAACACAATAACAAACAAAATTTTTAAACAAAGATATATCACCTGTTAACAGCAAAATCAATGATCAATGCATCAAACTAATTGATCTAAAAAAATGGACATCCAGCAAAATATGAAAAGTGAAAGGAAAAGGTATTTTCAAGTAAGTCACAAGACAAAGTCAATATTCTATTAATGGAGTCAGCATGTTTCACAGGAAAGCAACCTGTGGCGTTACATGACGAATGACAAAATTTCAAACAAAAAAGCTATTGATCGTGAATATTTAAAGGTACAGAGCAACACATTTTAGTATTGATTAGTGTGATTCACCTTGTATAGAATAGAGAGATAGTACTACATAATAGTCAACCTGCAGTAGCTCAGGTGTGCTGTCATGGACTTGGATGTTGAGGACTTTATTGTATTTTGTTGTTGAGGACTTTTTTGTAGTGTTTTAGTATTACATTATTTGATTGAAATAAGATTTAGTGCCTCTGAAAAATGTCACAGAGTGAATCTAGACTAAATGCCACTAATAAAACATGAGTTTTTAGCTCCACTGGCCGAAGGCCAGCGGGGCTTATGTTATGGCCCTGTGTCCGTCGTGCGTCCGTGCGTCCGTCCGTCCGTGCTTCCGTCCGTCCGTCCGTGCGTAAACAATTTTCTTCTCATCTTCTTCTCCAAAACTACTGGACCAATTTCAACCAAACTTCACCAGAATCATCCTTGCATGAATCTCTACCAAATTTCTTCAAAGAAATAAAATCTGTGCAGAACTTGAATTTTAATTACCGTATAGCACTTTATTTCTGCGGGGTCCAAATTCTGCGGTTTTTCCGGAAATCAGGGGGGTTAAATTTCTGCGGAACATATTTCTGCGGTCTCTCATTTTGCAAAATCAAAGATTTTATTTCTGTGCCATCAAATCAGTTGTAGTCAGTATCAGACATTTTTTTTAAAAGACGATGCTAACCAAATATTCTAATTACTCCATTAGGGTAAAGGGATAATCCCACTAGTTTACCCGTATCTATAAAGGCGTCATGAGAAACAATGCTGTATGCAGATAGGTGTGAAAAGAAAGACGTGTCAAACTGTTACCAATCAGTCAAACTTGTTAAATCATTGTTTATTGATGAACTAAAATGTCTTATCTACACCTAAGTTAAAGCCGTAATTACACCATTTCTGATTAGAAAAGCACTCCATTGTTATGATATTTTCTTTCCATCGGGTGGTAACAGTTTAACTTGTCCATGTACTGACTAAACTTACAGAATCACAAAAAACAACCTCCACATTCAGGATTAATATTCTGCGGATTTTATTTCTGCGGTGCCGTTCACGACCGCAGAAATAGCAGAAATAAAGTCCCCGCAGAAATAAAGTGCTATACGGTAATTTAAATTTAAATTTTCAAAAAATCTTTAAAAATTCTTCTTCTCTAAAACTACTGGACCAATTTCAACCAAACTTCACAGAAATCTTCCTTGCATGAATCTCTACCAAATTCCTTCAAAAGATTAAAATCTGCACAGAACTTGAATTTTGATTAATTTAATTGATTTAAAGTTTCGAAAAATCTTTAAAAATTCTTCTGCTCCAAAACTACTGGACCAATTTCAACCAAACTTCACACGAATCATCCTTGCATGAATCTCTACCAAATTCCTTCAAAAGAATGAAATCTATGCAGAACTTGAATTTTAATTAATTTAATTGAATTGAATTTTCGAAAAATCTTTAAAAATTCGTCTTCTCCAAAACTACTGGAACAATTTGAACCAAACTTCACAGAAATCTTCCTTGCATGAATCTCTACTAAATTCCTTTAAAAGAATAAAATCCGTGAAGAACTTGAATTTTAAATAATTTAATTGATTTAAATTTTCGAAAAATCTTTAAAAAAAATTTCTTCTCCAAAACAACTGGACCAATTTCAACCAAACTTTACAGAAATGTTCCTTGCATTAATCACTTCATAATTCTTTCAAAAAAATAAATTCTATGTAGAATTTAAATTTTAATTTATTTAATTAAATTAAATTTTCGAAAAATCTTTAAAAATTCTTCTTCTCCAAAACTAATGGACCAATTTCAACCAAACTTTACAGAAATTATCCTTGCATTAATCTCTTCTTAATTCCTTAAAAAAAATAAATTCTATATAGAACTTAAATTTTGATTAATTAAATTAAATTTTCGAAAAATCTTTTTTTCCAAAACTACTGGACCAATTTTAACCAAACTTCACACGAATCTTCCTTGCATTTATCTCCTCTAAATTCCTTAAAAAAATAATTTCCTTGTAGAACTTGAATTTAAATAAAATTTAATTAAATTGAATTTTCGAAAAATTGTTAAACAATCTTCTTCTCCAAAACTACAGGACCAATTTTAACCAAACTTCACAGGAATCTTCCTTGCATGAATCTCTTCCAAATTCCTTCACGATCGGACGAAAAGCTTGGCCGTTGTGGGCTAGGCTTTTTTTTGCTATATGAAACAGTGTAATTTTAAGAAAATTTTAAAAACATTCCTGCTCCTTAATCACATATTGGATTTCATTCTGGTGTAGCATGAATCTTCTTTGAATAGACCTCTATTGTATTCCTTCAAGAAGTTCGTAGTCTAAATGTCTAAAAGCCAGTGGAGCGATACAGGGCCATCTTGGCCCTCTTGTTGGCATTTTAGAAACAAAATTGTAGAATAGTTGTGAAACAAATCCTATGTTGTAAGTACTCATTTGAATCGTCTCATTGAGACGATTCAAATAAGTACTCACAAAATAGGATTTTATTTTTGAAAATAATGAATTTAGAGTGAAATTAAGTCACAGTTGCTCATAGTACAGAATAGAGAGATAGTACTACATAATAGTCAACCTGCAGCTCAGGTGTGCTGTAGGACTTGTATTAAAATAGAATGTTGAGAACTTCATTGTTGTGATTTATTATCATAGAATTGTATTAGAAATTAGATTTAGTGTTTCCAAGGAATGTCACAGAGTGATCTATTGTTCTCACTATAACATGTGGTGTCCGTAGTCGAGAGGTAGAGCATCGGCCTTGCGACTAAGAGGTTCTGAGTTCGATTCCTGGTAGTGGAGGTTGTTCTTGGCTTCTAATTGGCCCACATATTTGGCGCAAGTACTGTTGGATTTCCAGGAAGCACATTCGAGAGGGATTAAAATAAGTTGAAGAAACCTGCTTCCCAATTGATGTAAAATAAATGCATTCAAAGGAACGTCTGAAGAAAGAAAGATGATGTTTTGACATTTTAGAAGCAAAATTGTTGTATAAGTGTATAACAAATCCTATGTTGTGAGTACTGATATGAATCGTCTCATTGAAGTCTTGAGTAATACAAAGGGCTTTCAGATGGGTTAACATTGTTAAAGGAAGCTGGAGTAATTTTTAGCGAGCCGGGACTTTATGTCCGGGGAGCTAATGTCACAGCCCTAGTGTCGGCGTCGGCGTCGCGTCCCGTCCCGTCCTGTCCCGTCCCGTCTTCACTTGAAAAACTTTAATCTGGTCCATATCTCAGGCACTATAAGAGGTACAGCCTTGATATTTCATACATAGATACATCTCGACAAGACCTTTCATTTGGGACCATGACCTTTGACCTCGTGACCTTGACCTTGGAGTTTGACCTACTTTTGAAAAACTTTAACCTGGCCTATTTCTCAGACACTATAAGAGATACAGCCTTGATTTTTCATACATAGATACATCTTGACAAGACCTTTCATTTGGGACCATGACCTTTGACCTTGTGACCTTGACCTTGGAGTTTGACCTACTTTTGAAAAACTTTAACCTGGCCTATATCTCAGGCACTATTAGAGATACAGCCTTGATATTTCATACATAGATACATCTCGACAAGACCTTTCATTTGAGACCATGACCTTTGACCTTGTGACCTTGACCTTGGAGTTTGACCTACTTTTAAAAAAATTGCTGTTTTTGTGACAAGCTCTCGTATAGGCGAGCTACGTTGTCCGCGGACAACTCTTGTTTGTGTCTTGGAGGACTTATTTTTGTCTTCAGGATGATTATTGAAATAACATTCTGTCATTCGAAGAAACACCTTAAGTGTCAGCAAATAGAATAATATCAGCATTAATAATGTTTCTGAAAAAATTTGAATGATTTCGTCATCCTTGCTTGTAAGAAATTCTTCTTCAAGCTATATTTATACAGTGATCCTGTATTTAAGTTAACATCGTAAAAATCACTGCAGGTGACAATTTTAAAGGTTGAAGGTCCTTGACAGATGGTTTGAGTGTCTCGGTGTCGTAAAATGGTCAGTATGTTTGTGCATAATATATATCCATAGTAGCAGCGGTCAGTCTGTGTTTCAGCATAACTTAACCTCTGTCAGGATCTATTAATACAAAAAACTTTGAAAATTGAATTAAAATCAAAGTACTGAAAGCACTGAAGTTATACTGAAATGATATGCCAGGCCCAGTACATATTTAACAAAAATTTATACTTATTGCTGCTTTTCAACAAAAGCCTTGTAACTGTGGCTTAAAACAAGCTGCAGTTACGAGGTTTTGTTGAAAAGCGAAGATATGTAACATTTAATTCGTTTTAAACCAATAACAATTCAAAACAAGAAGGTAACATATACAAGCATCAGACTGCACCGATTTGCAATATGATGATTGTCTATGCTGCCATACAAGACAAAAATAATCAATGAATTGCATGATAAGGATAAAACATAAATTAAAACTGTCAGTTGACGGTGGTCATCTGTGGTCATCGGTCAGTTATGTTGGGTCGTTAGTTTTAGTGTATTCTGGTGACACTTATATTAATCAAGGTGGAGTACATGTAATTTATAGTTTACATTATTGGATTATCATCTGACAGTAGATCTAGACTGTGTTTGATATTTCACTTGTTTTCTTGTGATTTTTATTGTGAAATTATAAAGCATTCTAATTGGTTTGTATGAAGATTGGTGTATGGGATAAGGCACTTTGGTCATTTAGGTTTGGTTGTTACTTTTAGTGTAATCTGGTGACACCTATATTAACCATTTCCCAAACAAGACCTGGTTTTGACGTCCCTAAAAGAAAAGGCTTGGGAAAACATTGAGACAAAAGAAGAAACTGCTGATAACCAGCAGTTTCTCCTTTTGTCTCAATATTTTCTATGCCATATTTTACACACATTCTATCTTTAAATAACTTCCATTTTGTCATTTGTGGCACTTTTTGAAGTGGGTCACCCTAAAATTTTGCCATTTGGGAAAGGGTTAATCATGTTGGAGTACTATGTGTAATTAAAAGGTAGTTGGTATTGTTCCACTGTTTCTTTCCTATTCTGATTATTTGATCTCTTTGTTTTTGGGGTGAATATTATGTGCAAGTTACAGAAGATTTTTAAATATCGGTCAATGTGTTCTACTAAATATTTCATTGGTCACTGTGGCTAATTGAATCATGGTCATGGGTCAGAAAAGTTATGGTTTGTTCATTTTCTGTGTACCACTGTGTGTATACCCTTTGACAAGTTATATTAATTAAGGTGGAGCTTCATTAAGTCTAAATGTAATTAATTAAGTGTATTGTAGTTGGTAAAGTGTTTTGTAGTGGTATACAATGTTTTCGGGTTACAAGAATGCGTGAATTGTGACACATTTTAAAATTCCAATGAGCTTTCAGATATTCTTAATTTGAATTTAAATGGAAATTAATTTATGGTTTTGCCAATTTAATACTGTGAATTTTTTGTGATTTAGTGCCGTAAAAAATCTTGCATCCTTTACAATGCTAGGAGACTTTAAATATACATTGTGTAACTCGTGTAAAATAATGCTTTAATAGTGTTTTATTGCTGTGTTTTCAAAAGCTTTTTACCTTGAATATGATTAGAATTTTACAAAAAATTTTTGAAAGGTTGTAAAGTGGTGCATTGTAGTAACGGGTTGGTTGCAGTGAAAGTCTGTCTTTGTTAAATATGATCTGGATTCATTACAATAGTGATCAGTGTACACACTAGAAACTGGATATAAATCATCATGCCATGTGAACAATACTGGATTTAACTCATCTCACATTCCAACCATGTTTGGCTGTTTTCGTAAAAAGAAAAAGAAGTTAAAGGGACCCGCTCCCATAGACCGCAGACTTTCTCCACTCACAGAGGATCGACCACATAATGGTCATTATTCCATCAGAGTTACACAGGTAAAATCTGTTCTAGATTTAACCCATTACAAGACAGCAAATTTTTGGACTATTCCAATTTGAAAGATGATGCAGACAACAATTTCAAGTTGATGAAAATTTAGAATTCTTTATTTTGGATTAGAAAACATTGTGGAAAATGAAGAAATTGCTTGTCACAAGCAATTTCTTCATTTTCCACAGTGTTTTCCCAAGCATTTTCTTGTAAGGGAGTCAAAAGGCATCACTGTGCAGTAATAAGTTAATTACAATTTTGTACGTTTTGGTATGTGCACATGTGCACAAGATAATATTACATAAGTACATCTGTGATATACTAAGAGGCCATAGCAGCCATAGTTCAGTTGGTAGTGCCTCTGACTTTCACTCATGATGTCCAGGTTCAATCCCCTCTTGGGGCAAAAATCCTTTCTGACAAAATTGTCTTACACCAATCAATAATTTTGACTACTTCATCTTGAAAGCTTCTACAGACAACAAATGGATATTGATAAAGATAAGATTAATGTACTGTGTAGCACAGAAAATGTTGAGGCAAAAGGAGAAGCTGCTGGCTATCAGCAGATTCTTCTTTTGTCTCAATGTTTTCCTAAGCCATTTCTACTTGGGACATCAAAACCAGGTCTTGTTTGAGAAAGGGTTTAAGCTATCAAAATAATGTTTTAGTGAAGGGAGGGTTGAGGGGTTTGTATTTGTTTGTTCTCAATTAAAATTTGAAACATGATAGACCTCATTTGGTAACTTGATACAAACTGGATCTACCTTGAACATGAAACCATTTAGATCATGGTCACCCTAACTCTTTAACAAATATTTGTTTACCAGATTTAATGTCCTCATTTGACAAATTTTGGGCAAGTTCACAAAGTAAAATTATTGCAAATGTATCATTATTAACATAGAGTCGTTTTGACTCAGTAGCAGCATAAGCTGTATCCCATATTTAACCCTCTCCCAAACAAGACCTGGTTTTGACGTCCCTAGCAGAAAAGGCTTGGGAAAACATTGAAACAAAAGAAGAAACTGCTGATCATCAGCAGTTTCTCCTTTTGTCTCAATACTTTCTATGCCATATCATAAACAAATCATTTCTTTTTATAACATTGATTATGTCGTTTGCATCAGTTGTCAATTCTGTCCACCCCAAAATTTTGCTGTTCGGGAAAGTGTTAAATATTGTTATCCTTCAGAAAGTTAAGAAATCACAACAAATAAGTAAAGTATCTAGTACAATTTTTGTTAATTTATCAATGTTACTCTAAAACTTTCCTTCAGAAAGTTAAGAAAGCTCAACAGATAGATAAAGTATTTAGTACAAATCTGTCATGTTGCTCACTTGTGAGCCAGGTAGGCTCTATATTGTTTCGGGGAGTATTTCTGGAGAACAGTGCTTATTCCCTAGACTGAGTAAAGAATTCCAGTTTTGCAAAAACAGTTTTAAGGCAATTGTGAAAAATTAAAGATTTTATATATCAGAAGTCAGTTAAGGTTAATGGTCCATAAAATGCAAATTTTGCAAAATATTCTCTTGACAAATGAAGGAGTGATTGCTGTAACTAATGGCTTTCATAACCATATACTTTTCAGTAAAATTAGAAAATTACTTCAATATCAAACATTTATACTGTCAAAAATTAGGTCAAGGTATGGATAGGTACTTTTCACTTGCTATATCACTTATAAGTCTAAAACTTTGACAGCAAAATGAGGTTTAGGTAACTACTCATACAATTATACCACCCACAGAAGTGCAACTTATCACAAATAGATAATATGTACTGGTAATTGACATAGACAATCTTTCAAAGAAAGAATAAATGTACAGCCTTGTCATTACAACTGAAGCGAAATGTTGCATAAACTTATATGCACCTAAATATTATTGTGAAAATCCATTGTAAAGCTTGGGTGAAGGTATGAAAATTGCCATAGAAACTGTGAATGAAAATTGACTCTGATGGGAAAGCACTAGAAAACTTGCAAATTTTGACAACCAAAGTGCATTGTGAATGAAATCTCTCTAATCTTGGTAACCCTATGTGAAAATATCCTTGTCCTAAATATCCTCAGAGTTTTCGAATCATGACAAAAATATGAATTGCTGAAAAGGATCATTTTCTCTCCATGTTTTCATCGATATAGCATTCCAGTTTCCTTCATTTGAAAATTTGATTTACTCTTTGAGTTTGCAGTGTCAGAAAGAGTTCAATAAGACTTGCAAATTGTAACACCCAGGTTGCACTATGAATGGATTTTTCCCCAATCAGGTTAATGATATGAAATTTGAATCATTTATGGTTCGTCTAGTCTATTTGAATACAATGACTTTAAAAGGGGGTGTCAAATTTGACTGTAGAAAATGGTTTTGACTGTCCTACATGAAAAGATTTAGTGCAGAATTAAGTAATTTAGTTGTCTGTGTAAATTTTGTATGAATGAAATAAGATACATTCAAACAAACCGCCATGTGGCCACCCCGGATTTGTTTAGGAACTATATACAGGAAAAGACAAAATAGAGCTGATCATTCCCCTAACCCTTTCCCAAACGGCAAATGTTTAGGGCAATCCACTTCAAAAACTGCCACAAGTGACAAAATGGAAGTTATTAAAGATAGAATTTGTGTAAAATATGACATAGAAAATATTGAGACAAAAGGAGAAACTGCTGGTTATCAGCAGTTTCTTCTTTTGTTTCAGTGTTTTCCCAAGCCTTTTCTATTAGGGACGTCAAAACCAGGTCTTGTTTGGAAAGGGTTAATCATGCTCGCAGCTAACTATAACTTCTTCTTGACAGTACCATGGTTGAAAATTAAATTTATGTTGTGGTGAGCACTGGTAAAAGAAATGACAGAAATCCATGGTTTGGTGCTCCAGCGGCCATCATAAAACTTCAGTTCACACACACTGTTTATTCTGCTCTCACCAATCAATATAGAAGACCATAGTTGGATCTCACCAGCTTCATTTTCTCTGATCAGTTAGCAAAACAAATAAATTATGCATGTAAGTGTGCAGTAACTTTGATAATTTAAACATTCTCAGGTGGCAGACTATATGAGCCGCGACGCGAGAAAAGCGGAATTTAGCATAAGCGAAAACAAAGACGCAGATCAGCTTTGCGGTAACCGCGAATCTGATCAGCGTCTGTGTTTTCGCTGGTGAGAAAGTTTAGTTCTTCTTCTTCCCATGTACGAAATTTCATGACTCTAATCACTTTCTGCGGCTGTACAGCCTCATTTGTGTCGGATATGGTCAAAACTCCAGAAGACCAATTTTCTCGCGTTGCGGCTCATATTTCAGACGACTGTATGGTTTGTGATTAGGCTGGAAACCTTCTTTAACATCCCATTTTGAAAGAGCTGGAAAAACATTAAAGAATAAAAGAAGAACATAGTGATAATCAACATTTTCTCCTTTTGCCTCAATATTCTCTATGCTATATTGTGCACTATAATCCTTTCTTTACCAGCATCCATTTTGTTGTCTGTAACACCTTTCAAAATGGATCAGTCATAAAGTTTTGCCTTTTGGAGAAAGAGTTCAGGGGTTGTTTATATATTTCAATTATTTACTATAAATGATATTTAGCAAGGCTTATTGAAAATACAGACAAATTCTATCCAACCATGAAATTCTGATTTAGAGATATCTAACTTGGGTCAATGTTTTTGACAAAGAAGTTGGAATAAGATCCCTCCATATATTTGTCCTGCCTTTTGTTATTTGTTCAAAATATAAACCTAACCCTTGCCATACTGTAAGATATATACATATACATGATATATACATGAATTGTATATTTGATTTGATTGAATGGATTTTAACGCATGCATTTTCAGCTGCTATGGTTATGTCGCAGCAGCTGGAGCACCTGACCATGGTTTCCTGTCTTTTCTCTTACTAAAAACATCCCTACCAAGCCTCAAGCTGCTCGCCAATATAGGTTGGCCATTATTAAACGATTTGTGAGAGACAATTGTGTCAGAAAGGATATTTGCTGTACGTGGCACATGGAACATGGGACCTCATGAGTGAGTGTGTGAACCACTACCAACTGCACAATGGCCACAGCTGTTTTGGATTTGAACAACATAAAAATACCAACTTGCTCTTTTATCAAGCTCATCTGCAGATCTGGAATATAAACCAAGAAGCTCTGACAGTGTAATAAGCTCTTTGACTGTCATGAAATCTAATGAAGGCCTTAATTAGAGTTATGCATGCAGCTTGATTGAGGACATATCTTACTTTTGTGGACAAAGAAATTCGCAATGTTAACATAATTATCGCAGACTTCTTGAAATAAAAGTGGTTGTTTGGAAATTTTGATTAGAGCAAAGCTTTGGGATTACAAAGGGCGTTGGATATCTTCATATAATTAATAAAATCTTATTATTTACATCCTTAATCTTATTACTGCAGTGTAACATTATACAAATAAGGTTATGATTGAATAAATCAGGTTACAAAACATCCATTAAGAATACTTGGTGTCAGTGAAAAGGCATATGGAAAAGTCTTTTCAGTAGTAAAAAGAAGTGGACACCAGTTTTGTCATTGAAGAGTAACTGTTCAAATATGCAAATCCTGAGTAAATTCCTGCTATCTGACAGTAACCAATTTTAGATATGTAGAACCATAGTTCAAAAAGCTTTACAAGAGATCAAGGCAAGAGAAAATTTGAAAATTCAATTTCAATCATTGAATTTTTCAGTTATTCTTGTTCAAACCCAATGTTGTCCTGGTACTCATTAGCATCATCTCAAAGAGACGATTGTAATGAGTACACCCAACATAGGATTTGGGTATCAGAAATGGATTTAGAATATCATTGTTGCTTATCATTCTACAGATTTGTAGTACCATAGTTCACATAGTCGATCAAAGACAACTTAATCATCTGTGTGCGTGTCAGGGTGTAATTCTGGATCAAGCTTATAAAACTTTTACCTGTAATTAAATGCATTAATAATTGATTGACTGATTGGAAACTGATCTCTTGGCTTTCATTCTGCTCATCCTCCCATTCATCTTTTACCTATTACTGCAAATAACCATTGTAAGCAAGAATATACCTCCCCCTGCGAAATAAGTTCAAGAATGCGTTTCTAGTTCTAGAACTGTTTTAGAATGTTCTAGTACATTAATTGACACTTCTAGAACTGTTCTAGAACAGTTCTAGAAGTGCCATTTTACTTTCTAGAATGTTCTAGAACAGTTCTTGAACTTAAATGAACTTTTCGCAGGGGTCTCAAACTACTTTGCACCATACATGATGTTATTAGCTCACCTGAGCACGAAGTGCTCAAGGGGAGCTATTGTGGTCGCTTTTTGTCCGTCGTCCGTCCGTCCGTCCGTCCGTCCGTCTGTCCGTCCACAATTTCTTCAAACATCTTCTCCTCCTAAACCGTTGGTCCAATTTTAATCAAACTTGGCAGGAATTATCCTTATGTGACCCTTTTCAAAACTTGTTCGTGAATTTTTGATTCGTCAAAAAATGTGGGCGTGGCAGGGCGGGGCTTATCGGATTTTAGAGAAATCCTAAGAAAATTCTTTAAAAATCAACCATTGGGCCAATTTGAATCAAACTTGGCAGGAATGTGCCTTGAGTCACCTGTTTCAAAATTTATCCACAATTTTTTACATTTGTCAAAAAGTGTGGCCGTGGCAGGGAGAAAGGGGCTTATCGGACTTAAAGAAATCATAAGAAAATTCTTTAAAAATCAACCATTGGGCCCAATTGAACCAGACTTTGCAGGAATGTGCCTTGAGTCACCCTTTTCAAAATTTATCCACAAATGTTTACATTTGTCAAAAAGTGTGGCCGTGGCAGGGAGAAAGGGGCTTATCGGACTTCGAGAAATCATAAGAAAATTCTTTAAAAATCAACCATTGGGCCCAATTGAACCAGACTTTGCAGGAATGTGCCTTTAGTCACCCCTTTCAAAATTTATCCACAAATGTTTACATTTGTCAAAAAATGTGGCCGCCGCAGGGAGGAATGGGCTTATCGAACTTAGAGAAATCATAAGAAAATTCTTTAAAAATCAACCATTGGGCCCAATTGAAGCAGACTTTGCAGGAATGTTCCTTGAGTCACTCTTTTCAAGTTTATTCACAATTTTTTACATTTGTCAAAAAATGTGGCCGTGGCAGGGAGGAAGGGGCTTATCGGACTTAAAGAAATCATAAGAAAATTCTTTAAAAATCAACCATTGGGCCCAAATGAACCAAACTTTGCAGGAATGTTCCTTGAGTCACTCTTTTCAAAATTTGTTCCCAAATTTTCACAATTGATAAAAAATGTGACCGCGGCAGGGAGGAAGGGGCTTATCGGACTTTGTGAAGTCATAAGAAAATTCTTTAAAAATCAACAATTGGGCCAATTTGAACTAGACTTTACAGGAATGTTCCTTGAGTCACTCTTTTTAAAGTTTGACATGTTCACAAATTTTTATATTTGTCAAAAACTGTGGCCTTGGCAGGGAGGAAAGGGCTTATTGGACTTGGAAAAGTCATAAGAATATTCTTTAAAAACCAACAATTGGGCTAATTTGAACCAAACCTGCCTGAAAAATTCTTTTAGTGATGATTGAGAGATAATTGCTTTTCTAAAAAGCAACGTTTTATGTCAATATTCATCAAACCCTATGTTGTTGGTGATCATTTCAGTCATCTGCTTGAAAAGATTAATACTTTCTACATGAGGTTTGGATATGAATAATTAAAAAAGGAAAGGCTTTCCTATTTCTCTTATCTATTTCTCTTATCTGTTGCTCTGGCCCCATGTTTATCTTATGTAAACAGATAAGAAGGGATTAACCTAGCTTATCAGATGGAGATCTTTCTTCATAACAAGCTTTACAGGATCCATTGGAACAAAATTATTACTTAATTGTTTTCAAACAGAAAGTCCCTAGAAGTTTCATGTCTTTGAATTTTACAAAATTGCCATTATCACTCTTGTCATATTGATTCAGGTGAGCGATTTAGGACCATCATGGTCCTCTTGTTGAATATGATATAATTATAGATGATATGAAAAATATTCAAAATCATAAGTTCATTTGTGTTATAGAAGTGTTGTTTGTATCTTTAAATTTGCTTATGTATGTCAAAGGTCAAGGCCACAAATGGAGATAACTGTTGCAGGCTCCACAAAAAGTTGACCTTTTTCAACCATTAAAAGTGTTTGAAGTGTTTTAAGGTAGAAACATTTTATGTTAAATGATGATCCAATAAAAGTGATACAAATTTTTGGCTTCAGGACACTTACAAATTGGGTAAAATTACTCTATTTAGACATATTTTCTTGCTCAATGGAGCAGGTGTATTACAGTATCTAGCATATTCTTAGTGTCAAGTATGTTGATGTCCCGAGGCCATCTAGGTGTGGAGGTTGCTTGATTAACGGGGCACCTTGCTTGATTAACGGGGCACCTAGCTAATGTGACACCACTTGAGGTACCCGCCCATGTCTTCAGGCTACCCGTGTAATGAGAGGTTACCAACTTCAAATACTTGCACTTGAAAAAAGTATCATGTTGGTTTTGAATTGCTGACTGTACATAATTATTAACCCTTCATGAAATGATCTAAAGTTTCAATGACCTTACTCCTGTCCCAAACAAATCTTGTACATGTATTTATAATATCTGTTAAAGTCAGCTTTATTTGGGAAGCATTGAGAGAAAAGAAGAAAATTCTGATAATCTGATGAATGAGAAATTTAATTCATTTATCTTGCATTTCTTAATTCATGGTAGTTTCCATATAGAGATGTCAATTTACAATTTGATAAAAGAAGATGCTGATTGGAATTTAGTTTCTTTCTGCTGTATTGATAAAATGAACTTCCAAAGAGACAAAATGTAATGAAAGAAAATATCACAAACAACATATGTTTGTTATTGTATAGAAAAACATCTTTACAATGTGGAAAAATACTATACCTATTTTGTAAACTGGTGTAAGGTATTTTATCATAGCTGTCATCTTGGTTAAGGGAGGGATGACTATCTAGTCTAGATATATCTATCTACTTTCATTTTAATTAATTTGTTCAACACCTTGATACCTCTCATACTTTAGATACTTCAACCAATCCACTTCATAGCAAATTGGACAAATACTTGTTTTCAAGACAAGTTTTGCTGAGCTTGGTCAGTCTTCAACTGTTATGAAACCTTGACTGTATAGGGAAAACTTATGAAAGAGAGAAATGGAAGAAAATGGTGATAATTAGAATTTTATCAATTGAAATTTCTATTCTATAACATGCAACTTTTGCACATTTACTATAAAATTTTGTCACCTGAGGAGAGTCAACAAGCTTGCCACTGTATTTAATTACATTCTTTTTGAACTGGTATACATCTTTAAAACTTAGAATTACCATAGATATATGCCCTATGATTTTTTTCTGTTTCTCTGGTATTGAATATCCTCACATGTCTTCAAAGACCTCCAAACTGCAGCTTGTTTAAAGCTGCAAATATGAGGTTTTCAAGGAAAGCTGCAAATATGAGGTTTGCAAGGAAAAATAGCGATATTTTGGTTATACAATGCTTACACAATCTTGGGATTGAAAGTGTTAGACTCTGTAATGTTTGAGTTACAAGATTCAATTCAATTCCAGAAGTATTGAATAAGAATGCAAATGGAATTAAAAAGACAATTATGAAAGCTTCCTACATGTATCATCATTTTCAGACTTCAGCAACTAGAATACAAATTTTCAAAACATTACTTGGAGATGAAATTCGTAAATCAAAGGTAGATGTTCCATTAATTGTTTACAAATTAAGAAAGTTTTAATTTCATCAATAACAAGTTTCAAGTTGCCAAATAACTACACAGGTGGATGGTTATCTAAATCTTACATCACAAATGTTGGCTTTCAGTTGTTCAAAATGTTCTTTTTAGCTCCACTGGCCTTCAGGCCAGCGGGCTATTGTCATGGCGCTGTGTCCGTCGTGCGTGCGTCCGTGCGTCCGTCCGTCCGGTCGTCAACTTTTTCTTTAAAAATCTTCTCCTCAGAAACCACATGATGGATTTCGATCAAACTTCACAGGAATGATCACTAGGTGGTCCTCTATCAGATTCCTAAAATTAATTCTGATTAAACCAGAAAGTCTGGAGTTATCTGCCCTTGAATAAAAAAAAATGGCTGTTTTGACTTTGTTTGCACTCTAGCCACTACAAATATTTATCAATCAAGACAAAACTTGGTCAGATTGTTGGTGCTGATAAGATCTTGTCTGAGTGCAATTTTCAGCTTGATCTGAATATTATGTCTTGAGTTATGTGCCCTTGAAATTGGCAAAATTACCATTTTTGACCTTATTTTTACTCAAACAACCATAAATATCCACCAATCAACACAAAACTTTCACGTAATCTTACTGGCCATAAGATCTTGCATGTGTGTAATTTTCAGCTTCATAGGAATCTTAAATCATGATTTTTCTGCCATTGAATTTGACAAAATTGCTGTTTTCGACTTCAATTTTACACTCTTTACATCCACAAATATTGAACAATCAAGTCAAAACTTAAACAAGATGTAGGTGAAGTTAAGATCTTGCTTTAGTGTGATTCTTAGCTAGATAGGAATATAAAATCCTCAGTAATATGCCTTTCAATTTGACAAAATTGCTAATTGTGACTTTTTTTCACTCTAACAGCCAAACTCACTCTAATAAAGACAAAGCTTTGTAACCAATTGATCTTATATGAAGTGTTTTCAGCTTTCTAGTTACTTTTTAATTGCTTTAAGAGCAACAAGTTTTGAAAAATTTAGTCAAAACTTGGACTTGATATGACAAGAAATTAAGGTTTCATCAGCCATTTGCATTAATTTTGGAATATGGTATTTCCCCAAATCTATTTTTAGCTCAAAATCTATTTTTAGAAATATGAACTATTTTGGAGTAATCAATGGTCTGTTATTTAGATCTGTTTGGAAGATGGAAAATTTTAATTGCTAGTATCATCCTAAGCTGGAATGTTCTACCATTTCCTTTAACCCTTTCTCAAATGGCAAACATATAGTTTTACTTTCTTTGCTCAAGAACCAAACATTTTGAACAATCTAGTTTTGTAACTTTCTTTTGCTCTATGAAACTCAAGCATTGAACAATCTAATCAAAACTTGGATTAAATATTACATGAAACTCAGGCCTGTGGAGCGACTCAAGACCTTCAGGTCTTCTAGTTTTAAATTCCTCACTATTCCATACTAATCTTAATGACTGCTTCTAAAGGTAATGTTGCCCTAGACTAGACAGCTAAATTGGTAATGTCAAAGTCTATCAATCTAGTACTTATGGGTTTGAACCCAATCATGGACATGTGGTTTGTCTCACCAATAGATATGAATCATCTAAGTTAGAGAGCTGAAGGTTTGGATTGGATACTGTGGTAGTACTGGTGAACGAAATACCAGGAACACATAGTTAAGTTCCTAGCTGAAGTAGTATAACTGAAAAACTGTTGTGGCCCTAAATCATTCAATTCAGTAGGAGTTACTGAGATAACAATGTTGTCACCATAGAAGATAGACAAAAGCCACCCAAGCTGTTAACAGTTTATGCACAATGTGCATCTGGTCTGCTGGCCTTCAGAAATATTGTGGAATTGATATGTACAACTACTTCAAACACTTTTCATGGTCATGATACAACAACTCACTTATTCATTGTGATTCAAAACTAAAAGAAAGGACACTGCTTGTATCCACTAGACTAAATCCTACAGTTGATTTGTGCGTCATTGTAATTAGTGCCAAATGAGTGAACAATGGTGAACTTGCATAACACATGCATAAAGTAGACAATATTGAAATACAGTGTCTTGCAAAAAACAATAGTTATGCAGTTATATTCTATTACATGCATGTAAGTGCAATTGATCCCCAGGTTATACTCAAGTGTGAAATTAACTGAAGTCTTAGGAAACCGAAAGCTGAAACAAACTCATTACTGATTGTTAACAGATAACATCATTATGATGTGAAATGTCCTTCGTTACTGAAAAATTAAAGATTCATGATATACCAATTCATTGCTTGTATTTGAATAAGAGAAATAGAGATCAATTCAAGACTCTTGTCAGGCCTCTTGAATCTATAATTATCACTTCATTTCTATTAGAGTTATACTTGTAAATTGATAACAAAAATAAAACTGTCAATTTCGCAGAGTATGTTTGGAAAAAATCCTTATATATGAAAAGAAAATGCTGGTCATCAGAATATTATTTTCTTTACACATTCTCAGAAAGAAAGTCATGATGAATCATTTCAGATTTGCTACAAGCTTCTGTAAGACAAGTCTAAGATTTGTTGGCTCTAAGAAATGGGGTTTATTCTTTCCTCTAACTTTCCAAGGTCTCTGCCCCAGCAAAGTTTGAGCCTTTCCTAAACAGACCAGGGTCCCGTATTACTAACGATCGTATGTTTGATTTTTGCGCAATTACTTGTAACAACAGCCCTGATTAGCTCAGTCGGATATCTCATGCAATCAGATGTCTTGTTACACAGTTTACACAAAAACTTGATCGTAAGATGTTTAGAAATACGGGGCCCTGATTTTACATCCCTAATAGTAATGGCTTGGGAAAACATTGAAGCAAAAGAAGAATATGCTGATGATCAGCGTTTTCTCCTTTTGCCTCAATGTTTTCTGTGCTACGTTTTTCCATAAATTTTACCTTTACTAACATCCACTTTTTTGTCTGCAGCACCCTTTGAATTGGACCACCCAAAAAAGTTTGTCATTTAGGAAAGGGTTAATGTGGCTTATAACACTGAATATTAATATCATTATACTTGTCTATTTGCAGGTTTCGGATGTGGTGGTACCTGGACAGCCGGAGGACATCACAGCCAAGGATGCGCTGCTGCTCTGGAGTCGGCGCATGACCGACGGCTACCCGGGAGTCCAGGTTCAAAACTTTGATCACAGCTGGAGAGATGGCAAGGCCTTCCTGTCTATACTACACAGAAACAAGTGAGTTGGGTTTTCCCAAATCTATTTTTTATGCACCGGTATGGAAAGTGCGGAGACATTATTATTGTTTTACTCGTGTCCGTCTGTCTGTCCGTCTGTCTGTCTGTCAGTACATAACGTAAAATGAAAACTTAACTTTGGCAATTTCGGGGGCATTGGTGTTTCACAAAAACATCTTGTTCTACATCTATTTTGATGGCTATGTTAGCTTTTGAAATAGACCACCTGAAAATTTGGCTATTTGGAAAAGGGTTAAGTATGAGGTAACTGAAAAAGATATCTAGAGATTACCACAAAGGAATTGTAAGTGCATGTAAGCCTATAAGCACATGCAATAATTTTAACCCTTTCTCAAACAACCATGTTAGATTAGAAATTCTTGAGGCAAGATTTGAAATCCTTGAAGCAAAAGAAGGAAATGCTGGTGATCATCATTTTCTCCTTTTCCCTCAAGTATTTCTATTGTATACCGTTGATTTGAATAATTTGTCATTTGGTCTTCTTCAATAGCTTTCACTTTGGACTAGTCTAAAATTTTGGGGTCTGGGAACGAGTTAGATTGTCCTTAAATTACATATTAGCTATTCAAGTGAAGTATGATTGGATTAAGTACTTAAGGGGGAAAGTTAATCGTCAAATTCCTTTGCTTGATTTACCTTAATTATTTACGATATCAGGATTGATTTTGACCCATAAAATGCCAATCAAAATAAACGTTTTTAGCTCACCTGAGCACGAATGTGCTCATGGTGAGCTATTGTGATAGGGCTGTGTCCGGCGTCCGTCGTCCGGCGTCCGGTGTCCGTCGTCCGTCGTCCGTCGTCCGTCGTCCGTCAAACTTTGCCTTGTGTGCACTCTAGAGGCCACATTTTTTGCCCAATCAACCTGAAATTTGCTCAGAATGATTGTCTTGATGAAATCTCGGACAAGTTCGAAATTGGGTCATCTGGGGTCAAAAACTAGGTCACGGGGTCAAATGTTAGAAAAACCTTGTGTGCACTCTAGAGGCCACATTTTTTGCCCAATCAACCTGAAATTTGCTCAGAATGATTGTCTTGATAAAATCTCGAACAAGTTCGAAATTGGGTCATCTGGGGTCAAAAACTAGGTCACGGGGTCAAATCTTAGAAAAACCTTGTGTGCACTATAGAGGTCACATTTTTTTCCCAATCAACCTGAAATTTGCTCAGAATGATTGTTTTGATGAAATCTCGGACAAGTTCGAAATTGGGTCATCTGGGGTCAAAAACTAGGTCACGGGGTCAAATCTTTAGAAAAACCTTGTGTGCACTCTAGAGGCCACATTTTTTGCCCAATCAACCTGAAAATTGCTCAGAATGATTGACTTGATAAAATCTCGCACAAGTTTGATATAGGGTCATTTGGGGTCTAAAACTAGGTCACAGGGTCAAATCTTAGAAAAACCTTGTGTGCACTCTAGAGGCCACATTTTTTGCCCAATCAACCTGAAAATTGCTCAGAATGATTGTCTTGATAAAATCTCGCACAATTTTGAAATTAGGTCATACGGGGTCAAAAACTAGGTCATGGGGTCAAATCTTAGAAAAACCTTGTGTGCACTCTAGAGGCCACATTTGTTGCCCAATCAACCTGAAAATTGATCAGAATGATTGTCTTGGTGAAATCTGGGACAAGTTTGAAATTGGGTCATCTGGAGTCAAAAACTAGGTCACGGGGTCAAATCTTAGAAAAACCTTGTGTGCACTCTAGAGGCCACATTTTTTACCCAATCACCCTGAAAATTGATCAGAATGATTGTCTTGATCAATTTTCAGACAAGATTGAAATTGGGTCATCTGGGGTCATAAACTAGGTCATGAGGTAAAATCTTTGTAAAACCTTTTGTGCACTCTAGAGGCCACATTTTTTTCCCAATCAACCTGAAAATTGATCAGAATGATTGTCTTGATCAATTCTAGGTCACGAGGTCAAATCTTAGATAAACCTTGTGTGCACCCTAGAGGTCACATTCTTTGTCCAATCAACCTGAAAATTGGTTTACAAAAAAAAGTTATTATATCAGGTGAGCGCTTCAGGGCCAATGGCCCTCTTGTTTGAATCTGGAAGAAATTGTCAAGATGTAATATGCCATACTTAATCCTTTTTCGAGTTCTATTTTACTCCTGTACTCTCTATGATTGAAAATTGAAAAAAACAGGAAAGATCTTAGAAACGAAGTGTTTTGGATCTTCATGTAATGCATCGTCAAACAACTTTTAATTGTCTTGATTAAATCTTTGACTTTTCCCTCCTAGCTTAACTGTTTTAAATTTACATTTAGCTGATCTGTTTGTTGATATTGTTTCTGGACACATTCAAATTTCATTCTGCCCTGGTCCTTTCTAATATTGGGTAAGTCTTTGAAACATTGGTTCCTTCTATCTGATTTTCAGAAAAAATAATCTATGTGATATGTTATTAAGTTCAATTTGATTTAATCTTGTGTTTCGCTTCCAAGTAGATGCATTAAATGCTACAATTGTGATAAACCATTTGCTCTTCAGACTTTTTTCTGTAGTTTTGATAAATGAATCTCACGGGTGGCTTTTGTCATATATAATCTGCAGCCAAGATAAATGCTAAATGCCAATGAAAGTATTCTATTGAACCCTTATTGCCCTGATCCCCAAAATTGCCTGTATATTTGAAGAAAGTAAGGACAAAGATTAGTCTGCATAATTATGTCTGATCTCATTCAAAACAGCCTACTAAGTTTTTATTGCATAAGAAATTAGATCTACATGAAATAACCATTACATATAATTCAGTATGACAAGGGTTAACAAGGCACCATTTTGATTACATCTGAGATAGGAGAAATACAAAAAATGCTGCAAGTTTTGAACTGTTTCCTAGGAAATGTCACATGTTTTATGATTCCTGGATGGTAAATGAGGATTATGATCACCAGCAATTTCTCCTTTTCCTTCAATAGTGTCTTTCCTGTTGGCATGATTCAGCATAGAACCATTTTGATTACATCAGAGATATACGAGTTATAAAAAAGGCTGCAAATTTTGAACCGCCTCCAAGAAAATGTCACATGTTTTACGATTTATGCAAGATAAATGAGATACATGATCATCTGCTATTATGTGTATCTTGTGTTTATTGATATTATGCACCAGGCCGAATCAGTTCTTAAACAATTCTTTTTTTTTGATGTCCCATTTCATTCATGACCAAGATATATGTTTTATAAACATTGTGATAGAATAAGAAAATATATGTTTCTACTTAATTATTTTCATTTGAACAATGAAATGAATTTCTTTACGGGAAAGCATATGGAATCATTTACAAAAGATTTGTATACATGGGGGAAATATGATCATTTTGGTATTACATACATTTTTGTGTATGGATGATACTGCAAGAATAGGTCAGGTTTCAAGATGCAATCTGGTATTTGCAAGGGCGGATCTAGAGGAGGGAGGGGAAGTGTGTGTGTGTGTGGGGGGGGGGGGTCAGGGGGGTCTGGATCCCCTTGCCATTGGTCAAAAAAATAAATTTTGACCATATAACTTCAGTATAATTTTACATATGGCTGCTTTTCAACGAAAACTCTGTACGCAAGCTGCAGTCACGAGGTTTTTCGTTAAAAAGCAACTATTTTTATCACACTTAAAGCCATCATTTTGGCTTGGACCCACTCCCCATAATTTGTAGTCCTGTTGACAAATACAGTTTTTACTTGGACAATATTAAAGATAACATGAGAATTAGTCCTATACCTGAGTTGCTGCGGCCATAGCACACATTGGTAATAAGCAATCAGACTCTCAAAATGTGGTTGTTATTTCTACATTTGCAATTGACGAAACTAGATCTACGTTTTCTTGCACAAATGTCTTTTGAAGCTTCCTTTGCAATAGACAAAGAATTTTAGTTGTCAGTAGAAAATTAAATGAAATGATTTTGTTGTATCCTTTCAGACCAGATCTGATAGATTTTCGTAAAGTTCGCACACAAACAAACAGACAGAACCTTGAGCTAGCATTTTCTACAGCAGAGCGAGAATTTGGTGTAACCAGGCTCCTAGATCCAGAAGGTGAGTTATCCCTTTCCCAAACAAGACCTGGCCCTGTTTTCTCGAAAAAACTTAAGTACATACTCATGAGTGCACACTCAACTTCAATTGAATACCAATCAAACTTGATTGTTATTCAATTGAAGTTCACATGGATTTCATGTTATTTGAGCACGTTGCTCAGATTTGAGTCTGAGAACGTAATTAAGTTTTTGCGAGAAACTGGGGTCTGGTTTTGACGTCCCTGGTAGAAAAGCCTTGACATCAAGACAAAAGAAGAAACTGCTGATAACCAGCAGTTTCTCATTTTGTCTCAATATCTTCTTTGCTATATTTTACACAAATCTGGTCTTTTTCAGCATCTATTTTGATGGCTGCATTAGCTTTTGAAATGGATCATCCAAAATTTGTGCCATATGAGAAAGGATTAAATGGCATAAATTTTGAAAACATTGCTTTATGAGAAGCAGTATCTAAAGTGTAAAAAGAGGAATATTAGGATATTGAGATTGTCGGTAATATTGAAGAATGTCGGAACCACAGCTTGAGAAAAGCTTTTTCTGAAGTCTTCACAAAGTGTGATAACACATTCGATAATGTCGGAGCCTGTCGATCCAGTATTCTTTGTGACATTTGACAAAAGTCATTAGGCTCTCACCAACGCAAGTGAGAGAGCAGCATGGGACACAGATCAGATATTGTGGTAGTACTGGTGAGAGAAATACCAGAAATTTGCAGTTAGATGCTCCAGACATCACAAAATGACCATAGCAGTTGAAAGTGGCGTTAAACCCCTTTCATTGAAGTCTTTGAATCCTCTGGCTTAAACTTGGTCTACATTTCTCAAAATTATTATTAGGGGCGTATTTACAAAGAAAGGGTTGGTTATCAAGGCACATTGACAATATGTAGTAATATAAGTCGCTTTATAATATTACCTAGCTTTCAATATGCCTACACTTTTATGTATGGTAATTAGATAATTTATCATAAAACCTGCCAGTTTTGTGTGTAAAAACATCCAACTCAACATGATTTTTCAGCCATTTCATTAATTTATAGCTTAACCAAATGTTTTGGTTTGAATACAATTATCATTTTGATTACCTTTTCAACCTTAATGATAATTGCTGGTTTAGAAAATAAATTGAAAATTGTTACATACTTCCAGTCCTAACAATTAATCTATGAATAATTGGTTCTCTTTAACCCTTTCCCAAATGGCAAAACTTTAGGGTGATCCTCTTCAAAAACTGCCACAAATGACAAAATGGAAGTTTTCAAAGATAAACTTTGTGTAAAATATTGCATGGAAAATATTGAGACAAAAGGAGAAACTGCTGGTTATCAGCAGTTTCTTCTTTTGTTTCAATGTTTTCCCAAACTTTTTAGTCCCCTACCGGTGTTCACACCGGAGGGGACTATAGGTTTGCCGTCCGTCTGTCCGTCCGTCTGTCCGTCTGTCCGTCCGTCTGTCCGTCCGTCCGTCCGTCTGTCCGCTCAAATCTGGATTCCGCGATAACTTAATAACTAAGCAAGCGTTTTTGATGAAAGTTGGTATATGACTAGATGGCAATGTGTAGATTATGCACATCATTTTATTTTTGTTTTTCGACTTAAATTGAGGTTGCTATGGTTACAGAAATAGTGAAAATATGGCCAAAAATGGGATCCTGCGATAAGATAATAACTAAGCAAGCTAGTTTGATGAGACTTGGTATATGACTATATGGCAATGTGTAGATTATGCACATCATTTTATTTTTGTTTTTAGACTAAAATTGTTGTTGCTATGGTTACGGAAATAGTGAAAATGTGGCAAAGAATATTGGATCCTGCGATAAGTTAATAAGTAAGCAAGCTAATTTGATGAGACTTGGTATATGACTAGATGGCAATGTGTAGATTATGCACATCATTTTATCTTTGTTCTTTGACGAAAAGTGCGGTTGCTATGGTAACGGAAATAGTGAAAATATGGCAAAAAATGGATCCTGCAACTTAATCTATTATTGATTACCATATTGAGTCAATGTGAAGCCGGTAGGGGACTTTATGTGTTGCATACAATACCAGATACTTGTTCTATTAGGAACGTCAAAACCAGGTCTTGTTTGGGAAAGGGTTAAACACATGTTATCCATAAATAAGCAATTTGCATGTAGATGAAATGCAGTGGCAGTACTGGTAGCGCATGGAACTCTCTCAATTATGGGGTCCCATGTTTGATTCATGGCTGCAGAGAATGACATTTATCTCCTACTTATGGGTAAATAATCATAAACCTATCTGGGTGAGAGCAGCTTGAGGCTTGGAGGGATGTTATGGTAGTACTGGTGAGAGAAAAGCAGGAATCCATGATTAAATACTCCAGCTACCCTAATATGACTGATATATTGTGTAAAACAAAGTAAAACCCCTTGAATTAATGTATAAAGATGAGCATTGATCTCGGACAAGATTAGTCTGGACCTTATTGACCAAACGCCGACTGTCTATCAAAAACATTGATTAGCCAATAGACGATCAGAAAAATGTCATGCCCCAATTGTTCTTTGTTGCACGTGTTATTGTATTGATTTATCGACTGACAATCAAAACAATCGACATGCCAATGGCAAAGAATTTTGTGCTAACAAGAGACTATGTTTACCGTTATGCTTTGATAAACTGTCGGTGTTGTTATAAAATCTCGTAACTACGACTTAAATCAAGCCGTAGTTACGAGATTTTATAACAACACCTACAAAATATTACTTTGTTTATCCGAATTTACGTCACGATTAACTGGATAAATCGTTCCCTAATAACGGTCACATCCCCATTGTCTGTCTTAAATTTAATGTTGGGCGGAGCGATCTGTTTATTGGCATTTGGTCAATTGCAGTCAAGCCAGATTCAAGGGTACTTTCCTGTAGTTGCTATATGTAATGAAGAGACATTACAAGTGATAAACCCTATCCCAAACAAGACCGGGTTTTGACGTCCCTAATAGGAAAGGCTTAGGAAAACATCGAGACAAAAGAAGAAACTGCTGATAACCAGCAGTTTCTCCTTTTGCCTCAATTTTTTCTGAGCAGTATGATTAACAAATTTTACCTTTAGAAACATCCACTTTGTTGTCTGTAGCAGCTTTCAAATTAGATCGCTTGAAAATTTTGTCATTTGGGAAAGGGTAAATATCACAGGCTGTCCAGCGTCCCTAAAATTCCTAAAAAATCCTAATTTTTTTGGACTTGGCTAAAATTCTTAATAAAATGGTGAAAACAAGGGGAATTCCTAAAAAAACCCTTATTTTTTCTTGCAATTCCTAATTTTTTACCTCACCTGAGCACGAAATGCTAAAAGGTGAGCGATTGTGAGGGTTCACTTTCCGTCTGTCTGTATGTCATAATGTGTCTGTGCACACTGACTTAAAGGTCTCCTCCCAAGCTGTTTGCCCTAGAGCTTTGAAATTTTGAATAGCTGTTTTTCAATAAAAATTTTATAACTTCAGCTTTTTATGAGCTACAGTTGGGAGTTTTTTTTTTTTTTTTTGAAAAGCAGTGATATATATAGAATTGTCTTTTTACCCTCCACCAATATGCTTCATATTATTTTTGTGCAATGAAAATTACCCATATGTCTTTTGATATCAGGTTTCAAATAGAGAATAAGTTTTTCCTTAAACCATTTGGCCTAGCTAGACCTTTGAAATTTTGTGGATAGCATCATCTCAGGGATAAGCCCTACTAGACAATACTTCAAGATATTTTCCATTTTTTCAAACCATAATTGGCCTAGGGCTTCAAATATTTTTGTGTGTAGCATCTTCAAATTATCTCAATGATTTGAAAATTAGCAATATACTGGGTATGCAATAGGTCAACACACTTTATAACACAAACAGGGAAATCTTTTACAACCTTCTCCCAAACTGTTTGACCTAGAGCTTTGAATTTTTTGTTTGGTACAGTATCAATTTATTTTGGAATATACTTCAAATATCAATAATTATGTATTTGAGAATAAACCATATGTTTTGGTTCCTTGGTTTAACATAAGGATATATAGGGATGTCTTTTACCATCTTTCCTTCCAAACTGTTTCTCCAAAAGCTTTGAAATTGAAATTTTGTATTGTCTCATGGTTCTCTCCCAGAATGGTATCATTATTATTGTTGTGCATTGAAAATATACCTAATGTTGTGGGCTCCTGTTTATGAAGAAAGGGGAACTGTTTTAGAAAGGCCTTTGCAAAAAACAAAAGGTATGGAGATTTTAAATTTTGTATCCTGGATCTATACAGGGATGCTTCAAATTATTATCATGCAATGAATTTTCAGCATTTTTGTAGACTCTTAGATTTTTGATAGAGTTAAAAAGAAAAATCTTTGACAATATTCTTCCAAACTAAGCTGTGGAAGTTATTGTGTACCATGGCCTCATGACTCCTTTCCAGGATGCTAATGGCCTACAAATTAAACATGGAATATTAGTAGAGTGATGTAGGTCCATCTAGACCTCTTTTTATGCTCCCCGAAGGGAGAGCATATAGTCGCCGCTTCGTCTGTCCGTCCGTCCGTCCGTCCGTCCGTCCGAAGTGATTTCTCCATAACCCTTGGGCCAAATCAAATGAAACTTACCATGTGAACTCCCTATGACATAATGCCGATGTACTTTTCCCGGTTTTTGGATTTGAGGCCTCGTCATGGGAAAAGGGGACTTAAGGTAAAATACAGTTTTTCTCTAATTTCTCCTAGTCTAATGGTCAGAATTTGATGAAATTTCATATTTGAGTAGTAAATCAGATGCCCTTGACAATAAACTATGTGAAATTTAGGTATAAAAGTTATGTCATGCAAAAAGGGGGCTTAACATTTGTTAGCTTTATGTAAGCTCTGCATGGCATTCATTTATTGTGACAATGCCTTATTCGGGGAGCATTGTCCGTCTCTGACGGCTCTTGTTTAGTCATTAGTTGGCTATCTGGTAATTTGTCTGTGTCTTACTCATCTATGGTAGTTCAAGGCAACTGAAAAGAAGTTCAAATGCCAAGCTGTGTGTTGGGCCTGATTTGTATATACAAATAGCTGAGACATTGAGATTTTAAGATGCCTTGACTGCTATGAAGATAAAAAGCGAGTCTTTTAATATCAAACATGAAATGTTCAGTCTATTTTGATACATTTACCACCAAATTTTTAGCACTGAATTCCTAATTTTAGCCCTAAAATTGCCCTATTTTTTTTTCGATTTTAGTCCCTAAAATATGCCCTAATTTTTTGACTGGAGGTGCTGGACAGCCTGATATCACTATGGACATTGATCTGACTAGTTTGTGTCCAGGCTGATCTAGATCCATGTTGTTCTCCAATGTTATAAGGTTGGGTCTCTTTTCCAAATCAAAGTATACCCCACAGAATTGAAAAGAGTCATGATCAGTTAACTTTTGAATAAAAAATATAAGATCCAAATTAAACATATTTGCTTTGAAGACTGCAAAAACATGGGGGAAAAGCACTGAAATAGAAATTAAATGTAAAAATTAATATGTCATAAATATGGTAATGTTGATTTTTGTCGAGCCCGCTTGCGGTGAGCTCGACATAGTTGTCACAATGGCGGTTCGGTGTATGTGCGTTAGTGCGTGCGTGCGTTAGTGCGTGCGTGCGTCCGTCCGGATGGAGCTTGTCCGGGCCATAACTTCACCATGGATGGAGGGATTCAGAAATAACTTGGCACAAATGTCAAGCTCAGTAAGGCGGAGTGTCGCGTGCAAGAACCAGATTCCAAGCTCAAAGGTCAAGGTCAAACTTGGAGGTCAAATGTCAAAAATGAGAAGATTTTTGCTTGTCCGGGCCATAACTTCACCATGGATGGAGGGATTCAGAAATAACTTGGCACAAATGTCAAGCTCAGTAAGGCAGAGTGTCGCGTGCAAGAACCAGATTCCAAGCTCAAAGGTCAAGGTCAAACTTGGAGGTCAAATGTCAAAAATGAGATGATTTTTGCTTGTCCGGGCCATAACTTCACCATGGATGGAGGGATTCAGAAATAACTTGGCACAAATGTCAAGCTCAGTAAGGCAGAGTGTCGCGTGCAAGAACCAGATTCCAAGCTCAAAGGTCAAGGTCAAACTTGGAGGTCAAATGTCAAAAATGAGATGATTTTTGCTTGTCCGGGCCATAACTTCACCATGGATGGAGGGATTCAGAAATAACTTGGCACAAATGTCAAGCTCAGTAAGGCGGAGTGTCGCGTGCAAAAACCAGATTCCAAGCTCAAAGGTCAAGGTCAAACTTGGAGGTCAAATGTCAAAAATGAGATGATTTTTGCTTGTCCGGGCCATAACTTCACCATGGATGGAGGGATTCAGAAATAACTTGGCACAAATGTCAAGCTCAGTAAGATGGAGTGTCGCGTGCAAGAACCAGATTCCAAGATGAAAGGTCAAGGTCAAACTTTGAGGTCAAATGTAAAAAATGAGTTGATTTTTTATGTATATAGTCAAACTTTGAAATTCATCTCCTCCAAAACTACAGCCCAGATTTCAAACTAATTTGGCACAAATATTCTTTGGATGGCCCTCTACCAAGATTGTTCAAATTATCTCAATCCGTAAAAAACATGGCCACGTACAGCTACGTGCAGCTAATTTTCGTACTTCTCAGAATGTTCAAATTATTCCGATCCGTACAAAAAATGGGTGCCAGGGGGCATGGCTTATTTTCCTTATATGTGACCCGTCGCGCTAAAAGGGACCTTATCGGATTTGTGAAAAGTATCGACCCTAGTCCGTCTGCGCAGTCCGCGCAGCCTGACTAGGGTCGAAACTTTTCACGTTTAAGTATTTTCTGAATCTAGAATGTTTTCTCTACCTTACAATATTTTTGTTTTCCAAATACGACATCGGATGGACTTCTGCTTGGTCTGGTATATTTCTCGGAATTTGGTTTTATGGACTTAGCATAAGGTCCCTTTTAGCGTGACGGGTCACATATGTATACTCAAATTAATCCATTCTGGTATCTCGTTATAAATACATAGACATGTAATATTTTGTGAACAATAAACTGTCTCACCATGATCCCCTTCATTCCAACTTATTTTGTCCCCACTTTTACAACGCCATTGTAATGACAGCTGTAGACATAGGTATGGTCTTCTTTCTTCAAAATGAGCGGGCTCGACATGTTGCCCTTCGGCATCTAGTCTCTTCTTTATGTAAACTCTTTGTTTACCCTTCCCATGCTAAATCTGAAATAACCTAGGTTTGACTACAGAGACTACATAGGCTACATAGACAAAGATCAGCCTGCATTTACATATTGTTAGATCATAAGACATGATTAGGTACAAAACAAATGCTTTCAATACTTTCAAACTTTGATTACAAAAACCGTTAAAAACCATTTAAATTCAGCATTGCAAAGGCAGATTTTAATTAGCTATGCTGAATGAATCAGAGGTTTTATTGTCATGCTTCATATTGTTTGTTATTAATGCATTCCAAGTTGTTTTTATGAAGTTTAATATTACAACATTATATTTTGCAGATGTTGATGTTGACAGACCTGATGAGAAGTCCATCATCACATATGTGTCCTCATTGTATGAGCAGTTCCCTGAAGTCCCCTCAGTGGAGCAGTCTCTTAAAGATAATGTAAGTCACCACATATGTGGTTATCTATGTTACATATGTGTCCTCATTATACGAGCAGTTCCCTGAAGACCCTCAGTGGAGCAGTCTCTTAAAGATAATGTAAGTCACCACATATGTGGTTATCTATGTTACATATGTGTCCTCATTATACGAGCAGTTCCCTGAAGTCCCCTCAGTGGAGCAGTCTCTTAAAGATAATGTAAGTCACCACATATGTGGTTATCTATGTCACATATGATTGTGTCCTCATTGTATGAGCAGTTCCCTGAAGTCCCCTCAGTGGAGCAGTCTCTTAAAGATAATGTAAGTCACCACATATGTGGTTATCTATGTTACATATGTGTCCTCATTATATGAGCAGTTAACATGGTTATGTGGTTATCTGTTTGGTACCTATTTACTTATTATATAAAGTCCCCTTGGTGGAGCAATCGTTTAAAGATAATGGGCATCACCACATAGTGGTTTTGTATATCTAGTATTTGTCCTTAATTGTTATGTATACTCGTTTGATAAGTTTGCCAAAGCAGTTGCTTGATGTGTCTTTGATATAAGATCTAAAGTGCTAATACCTATTATTACATATTGTTGAAGTTTGAAGGTGTTCTTGACTTCACATAGCTTCTCAGGTGCTGCTTTAAAAAAGTATAATAAATGATAATGAGCATCACCACAAATAGACATAAAATAAAGATTTGATTCATTTAGGAAGGTATTTAATGTATTAAAAGCGAATCTGAAACCGCTAAGAGTTAATAATGTTCACATCAATGTATGTTTTGTTTCTGTAGGAGCGTCAGTTGAAGATAGAAGAATACAAAGATTTATCATTCCCGCTAGTATCATGGTTACATGACGTTATCATGATGTTCTCACAGAGAAACTTTCCTACAACACTTATAGAAATGAAGGTAAATAACAATTTGTTCTTTCCAAAAAAAAATTGTCTGAAATGCACAAGGATTTGTCATGAAAATGTTGATCTTAATCTTTAACTGATTGCATTTGTGAAGTAACATGACGTTTTGTGAGAACAAATAATGCATATAAGCAAGAATAAGACTTTAATATTCTGTTCAGTAAGAAATCTTAGAATAGCTTAAAATAGTCTACCTACCAATTCTGAAAAAGTTGCTAGAAAACATTTTCGTAGGCATTTTTTGAACATGGAGTTTTGATGTATTATTTGCAAAGTATAAAGCTTGCCTGATTTGCTTAGACCGGTAGTCGCCTCCAGTCGGCCGTATTAAGGTCACAAAACAGGGTCAAAGGTCATTGGGTGCAAAATTCACATAGGTCCCCTTTAAATGCGTATAACTCTGTCAATTATATGTCTAAATGCATGGAAACGGTTTTAAATGAAAGTCCAATAAATTGTCTTGCATATAAATTATAGTTAATTATACTTTTCTCATTTGCACATTCATTAATATTTGGCAAAATGTAAAAAATGGCAAAAAATGTGCAAAATTTGAACGCTGTGTAAATGGAAATCATGCTGCATGTGAAAAATTATTGCGATTTCAATTACACAAACACGTTCAAAAATGTCTATAAACCCTAAGCAAAAATTTAAAATCAAGTTTGATGGTGAAAAGGCACCATTTCTATATGAAGGTACAGCTCAAAGTCAGCTGGGGTCAAGATTTGTAACGATCATTGCTTTTACACAGTGTACACGACATTTCAACAGTATTGATGGAACTTAAATGATATTATTTCCTTTGTCTGGATATTGACTCTAAATAGATCATATTAGTATATACCTGCAAAAATAACATTTAAAACAATAACTTTCACAGTGTAAATGTTTAAAAAGTGAGTAAGAGTTACCCCACCCACTCAAATAACCTAGGAATTTGGTACAATTTACTTTGGCGACCAAAACATTACACGTAATGTAATCATAAACATTTAACAATCTAGAACATTTTTTTTTTTTTTTTTTTGTATAAAAAAGAAAAAAATTCACTTGTTCGGAAATGGTTGACATGGTTTCACGAAGAACACATAGGCCTAGGCCTACTACGCCTCCCCACCTATAAATTCTGATGGGTTACTGTACACTAAAAAGCCTCAGATTGGAAAGACTGGATGCATAACTACAATCCATTAGAGAAAGAAAAGCTTATTCAATAAATAAAAAAGATGATTGGCATAGTAACTTGTTACGTTCAGGCCCGTAGGAAGAGGGGGCTCGGAGGCTTTGCCCCCCCCCCCCAAATGGCCAAAAATGTCGATTTTTCCTTACTTTACGCGAAAATTTTAGAGAAAATCAAATTTAGCACCCCCCCCCAATATTCAGATACAAGAGCTTCAGCCCCTCCAATATAAAATTGCTTCCTACGGGCCTGACATGTACATGTATGCAGAAGTAGCAAAAATGGCATTTTCTTTTTATTGAAAATCGACTTTTGGTCAAACTAAAAGATATTTTTTTGTTTTCATTGGAACTGAAAAAGTAAGTCAATTTCATCGATGCGATATGCCATTAACTTGTACCTTCATAATTTTTGCTTAACTTCAGAGTGTGTTTATTGATTTAAAGAACAGAGTGGGATCAAACACCAAAATTCCAAAATATGCAAGAGAGATCTTCAATATTTTAGGCAGGTTTCAGCTAAAAGCAGTAGAAAAATGATTTTTTTATGAAATCAGTACTGTTAATGATGCATTAAAGCAACATCCGGCATTCAATTCTTTCTAGCATTATGCTATCTTGAAACAGTAGAACCGGGCACAGGGGAGAAAAATATAGAAACTGATGGATTTTTCTCAATAAGTGTTTTTTAACAAAATTAATTTTGATTGCCTGGTCAAAATTTAGATTCAAAACAGCTTTAAAGTAGGTGGGCTCAGGACAATTCTTGTACTAGAAAGTCCAACAATTCAATGACCTAGTTTGATAAGATTCGAGTGGCTAGAACCTTCGTTCAATCATCCTTCCATAGGCCTACACATTTCACAAGTGAAAAAACCTTTAAGGGCAAGCCAGACAATCGTCCTTTTATGATCCAGGCACATCCGACAGCTGTATCCACTATGAACCATTCTTTTAAAAGCAATACAGTCTGTTTCTACGGACAATTGACAGAAAGTACGTCCACAAGAACCATTGGAATTATTTCCAAAATGTGTTGAAGAGCAATTGTCTGTAGTTTATGGCGAGTCCTCTTCTTTTTGCTACCACCAAACTCTGGCTAAGACATCCAGTGATGCAGGAATGCGGAAAATGGGGGTGACTAAGGTGAGAATTGTTTAATGACTGCTACCGTAGAGGACTTCTATCGATCAAGTATTAACGATTGGCAAACTAGATGGAAAAATAGTATTGTATGGAGTTCGAAGAGGTGGAAAAACAAAAACTTTTTAATACAAATATCTGGTTCTGTCTGTGCGAGGCTCAAAACGTTTTGATCCCCCATTAACACACAATGGCAGAATCATAACACACAATGGCAGAATCACGGTGCAGATTAGAGACTAGGCTCCCCAACTAGCACCGACACGGTGCTCTGTGTTATCAGTCCCACATCTCAGTCAGTATCAGTCAAATGGAGCCTAGTCCATGGACTAGGTATATACTGTAGGTTAAAGTGCATACCCCATTTTTTTCTTGGAAAGCAAATCTATTGATAACATTGTTTGAATATTTCTATAATACTATAAACGTGATACTGTATCATAAAAACGAGAAAGCAGGAACGCTTTTACTGGACCACCCGTTCTCGAAGTGTGACGAAAATGATTATTCAGCTAAGTTTGATTCAGACCAGACAGTCTATGTACATGTAGAACTTATTGTGTAGCCTGGGTCTAGTCATCGGTATACAATGTGAAGAATATGATTCAAAGACATTGATATATGTAAAATTGTGGTACCTGTGAACAGGAATAGAGAAGCAGCAAGACATTGTTATACTAGAATCCAGGCTAAGTTGTATGGTGCACAGCATTATCTCGAGAGAATACCCAGAGTCAACTTTTAAAAATTTTAGAGATCACGAAACAAAACTGCCGTGCGATTTTAGACTTTAATCTTACTCCAACCCTTTCAAAAAAGAGGTCTCCCTAAAAGCGCTGTCAAATCTGGCAGATGATTAAGGTATTCCACCCGTTATTAGATACCAAACGCTTTGTGAAATTTTTCCTCCATCTTCAGCATGTCCTGTTACAGTGCAAGTCAATACCTTGTCAATTACCGTTGCCACTGATGACGCCGAAGATGCATGATATATTTCGCATCTATTGACGTATGAAATATATCATAATAGTTATGCGACGTAAATAGTTATCCAAGAATAACTGATATGATCAAGCCTTCATCTTTTTGACCTTCTGAAATAATACCTGTTGTTGAGTCTAGCAGTTAATGGAATAGAAGAGCACGTCCACTTCTAAAGTTCTTTCCCAGAAATATTTGTTATTACGTCTCTGATCCTACGAAAATACGTCCAGGTTTTTGTGCCCTTAAACTTCACAAATGGATGTGTGTGCTGAGAATCTCTTGCATCGACGAATGTTAAGATTTCCAAGCAAATGGACTTCGAGTTGTGGTCATAATATAGGATTAAGTTATAATTTTTTAATGAAAAAAAAAACTCGATTTCTGCACATTTGAAATACAAAAGCCATTTTATTTAACTTTTATTTATTTCGGCATTCACATATACTGACCACTCAAGTAAACAACAACACGATCCTGTTCGATTTTCTGAATTAAATCGCATGATCTGAGATATGATGCAAAAAATGTCTGAGGTTTTTAACATACGGATTCACTTTTTAGCTCACCTGAGCACAAAGTGCTCAAGGTGAGCTATTGTGGTCACTTTTTGTCCGTCGTCCGTCTGTCTGTCTGTCTGTCTGTCCGTCCGTCTGTCTGTCCGTCCGTCCACAATTTCGTGTTTACACTCTAGCATCTACAAATATGAGCCAATCTTGACCAAACCTGGTCAAAACATGTATGACCATAAGATCTCGGATGAGTTCGATTATGGGTCAGATCGAACCAGAAAGTCCAGAGTTATCTGCCCTTGAATGCGAAAAATTGCTAGTTTTGACATTGTTTACACTCTAGTATCTACAATTATTGATCAATCAAGACAAAACTGTGACACAATGTTGGTGACCATAAGATCTCGGATGAGTTCGATTTTCAGTCTGACTGGACCAGAAGGTCTAGAGTTATGTGCCCTTGAAATTGACAAAATTGCAATTTTCGACCGTTTTCGACTTTGTTTACACTCTAGTATCTACAAATATTGACCAATCAAGACAAAACTTTAAGACAATGTTAGGGACCATAAGATCTTGTATGAGTTAGATTTTCAGATTGATCGGATCATAAAGTCATGAGTTATACACCCTTGAAGTTGACAAAATTGCCGTTTTTTGACTGTTTTTGACTTTGTTTACGCTCTCACATCTACAATTATCAATCAATCTAGACAAAACTTGGACACAATGTTAAGGACTATATGATCTCGAAGGAGACCGACTTCCAGATTGATCGGATTAAAAAACTCATGAGTTATACGCCCTTCAATTTGACAAAATTGACATTTTCTACTGTCTTTGACTTTGTTTACACTCTAGCATATACAATTATTGATCGATCAAGACAAAACATGATCACAATGTTACAGTTTATAAGATCATGTATGAGTTTGATTTTCAGATTGATAAGATCAAAAGGTCATGAGTTATACGCCCTTGAATTTGACAAAATTCACGCTTTTGAATGTTTTCGACTTTGGTTTACACTCTAGAATCTACAATTATTGACCTATGAAGATGAAAATTGGACACAATGTTGGTGACCATCATATCTTGGATGACCTTGAACTTCAGTCTCATCAGACTAGAAAGTCATGAGTCAATGCCCTTGAATTTGACAAAATTGATGTTTTCCATTCTTTCGGACTTTGTTTCACTTAAGCATGTACAATTGTTGACCAGACGAAATTTGGACACAATGTTGCTGAACATAAGATCTTGCACCAGTTTGAATTTCAGCTTAATCAGAGTAGAATTTGCTGAGTTTGCTGAGCCCTTCAAATTGACAAATTTGCCGTTTTTCAACTGTTTTTACACTAACAACCACAAATAGCGACAAAATCGAGGCAAAATTTGGACACAATGTTGTTGACCATAAGTTTGTTTTCAGTCTTAAAGTCACAAGTAATTGATTTGAACAAAACTGTGACTAATACCATCTTGGTTCAGGTGAGCGATATAGGACCATCATGGTCCTCTTGTTTCGTATGTTTTATGATAAGGCACAACAATACTCGTATACAAATGAAAGATACACATTTGATTACAACAAAAATTATTATTGAATGAAAAGTTTTTAGTTATGTCATAAGTTAGTCAATGCCCATGCAGAGGCATGTCAGGTATATTGTCGTCAGCATACTAAAAAGCAACCCCAGGTTCATATATTTTCCTTATTTATGTACAAAGAGTTCCTTTGTGCCAACTCCACAACCCTTTAGTTGTCAATTAAAGTGGTAAGGATTGTGCAGGATGGATTAGCTGGCGATCGTTGTGTCTTTATATTTTAATATTAACCAGTAACACAATGTACATAACGTTTTATTAAAGATCGAGTGATTTGCATAATCAGAGATACATACAGAATCATATCTAGTTTAATTTCTAAAACAATTTAAAGAGTATTGGTAACAAAATCAGATAGACCCAAAGACTGAATCTCCTGTTGTCCCTAATGGAAGCATGTACATATCTAAGTGTATACATGTATATATACCTTCATGGGCACTTAAGATCTTCATATCGCATACCATAATCGCATATCAGAACTGCAGTCAGACTTATGATTGTGATAAAAAAATCAATAGAATGGAATGATCCGTTCCTAATTACATTTTATGTACATGTTCAAATGTTCTCGTAAGGCTACCAGATGTAATCATTAAAATTGCAATAATGGAATTAAACGCTCGGTTTACAAAGTGAAACTACACCATTAATGAACAAAACATGTTGAAACATAAATACTTACCTTCAATGTCTTATGATCGTATACCTCACGATAAATGACCTGATAGAGCATCCCAGCCTATTGGCTAGGGCTGCTCTGTCAGGTCTATTATCGCGAGCTATAAGATAGTGAAATGACTAGTTTCAGCTGCTGATTATGCTTAATTTCTGTTTTATTTTGAGTCTTTATTTATTTAATTGCATTTTTAATGACTATGTATTCGTCAATAGAGGCAAAAATTTGACTAAGTGATGTCGATATAAGCTATATATAGTTCTAATGTTGTTTTATTAGAGCAATGTTTTTGCCCCTAAAATTCTTATTATATTTTAGGAAAATGCATCGAAAGCTATAAAAATTCATGAAAATATTATTTTTAAACAAGAATTTCCAATAAAACATCGTAAAAAGATCGTAGAATATCATTCATGTGAAGTTCGTATTGCTACACCAATGTTAATGTTTTTTTTGTATTTTTTTGGAAAATTTACCCCACCCACTTTTAGCTATGGCTACAGAGGTAAGCCAAAGACTAATTTTGTAAGCAAATATATTTCAGTAAACAACAGGTGTCTAGGCAATTTTTAAGTATAATGTAGTTCATCCAAACATACCGTTGGTATTTTTAGGATTTTTTTTACTTTTCGAAAAAAACTTATTTTTGTGATTTTTTGGCCATTTTTTGTTATATTTATCAAAAATTACAAAAACACAAATTTGTAAAGTTGCATATTGATGTTTTAAGTGACAGTACAAATCGTAAGCTTTATTTAGGTACCAAAATAATTGTTTTAGCTTAATAAATGTGTAAGTTATGGGATATTTTAGGGGGCATGTGTGAAAAATGTACCGAATGACCTTTGACCTAGTTTATTTCAACCAATATCGCCTACTAGAGGCGACTACCGGGCAAGCCGTACGTACCATGCCTTGAAGATATCATTGGGCATGGTAGTCGCCCATGTTCAGAGAATGCCTACGAAAGTCACATTTTTTGACTTTGTAGGCAGACTAAAAAGTAAAGTGAGGGCCTGTACTCCCTACTTATTTGTGAAAAAAAAACCCCACCAATTCTGTAGAATCATTGAGAAAGAATTAAGCCAATTTTTCATCTCCCTAAAGAAATTGTCTCTGATCTTTCATAAAATGCTTTGAGTGTATATCATCTAATAAAAAATTGAAAATTGTTGAAGGACAACTTTAAATTAGTTATTCTAATTGACTGTATTTTTCTATTTCAGTCTGTGTTAACAGATCTAAATAGGTTTAAAATAGAAGATGTACCACCACGGCTAGAAATTAGGAAGAGATTATTAAAACTATTTGATGAAATACAGGTATGTTCCAAATGGCGTATCAGCTTTCGAATGAATGAATATTTGTCTTTACAATGATAGTTCATGGTGCAAGGTTGGGATTCTAAGAAGGGCTGAAACAAGTATACAATTTGTACTGAGATACCTGTCTGACAATTATTCACAGGCACCAATACAATGAGATAGTTCCCTGTTTTGACTGGTTGGCTCAATTACATTTTTTATGCTCCCCGAAGGGAGAGCATATAGTCGCCGCTTCGTCTGTCCGTCCGTCCGTCCGTCCGTCCGTCCGTCCGTCCGTCATTCCGTCCGTCCGTCCGTCCGTCCGTCCGTCCGTCCGAAGCGATTTCTCCATAACCCTTGGGCCAAATCAAATGAAACTTACTATGTGAACTCCCTATGACAAAATGCCGATGTACTTTTCCCGGTTTTTGGATTTGAGGCCTCGTCATGGGAAAAGGGGACTTAGGGTTAAATATAGTTTTTCTCTAATTTCTCCTAGTCTAATGGTCAGAATTTGATGAAATTTCATATTTGAGTAGCAAATCAGATGCCCTTGACAATAAACTATTTAAAATTTGCGTATACAAAATATGTCATGGAAAAAGGGGGCTTAACATTTGTTAGCTTTATATTAGCTCTGCATGGCATAAATTTATTGTGACAATGCCTTATTCGGGGAGCATTGTCCGTCTCTGACGGCTCTTGTGTTCAGGAGAAATTCACCATTATGTATATGTGACCCGGCGCGCTAAAAGGGACCTTATAGGAAGTGTGAAAAATATCGACCCTAGTCTGTCTGCGCAGTCCGCGCAGCCAGACTAGGGCCGACACTTTTCACTTGTGTGTACTTTTTTAAATCTGGAATGTTTTCCCTATCTTACTTTACGTTCATCTTTTGAATACAGTATCTGGTTGACCTTTGCTGAGTCTGACAAGTTTGTCAAATTTTGGATTTTTTGAGTTCGGATAAGGTCCCTTTTAGCGTGACGGGTCACATATATGCAGAGGACTTGACTAATTCAACTTACCTGGATGTTTCTACTGGAGGATTGTCTTTGTAACCAAAGCGTCTGTCTGTACCCTGCCTACTAAAATTTGGGTTATTGTTGCAAGCATAGTTCTTCTAGGCCAAGCATGTGTTCTTCTTTTCTGTCAAGGGTGTTTCATAAGGAGTCTGTATCTAGGAAAGGATTGGAAAAAATCTTCTAGATATATTTCTTCCAAAACCAGTTGTATGAATGATTATTGAAATAAGGCCTAGTAATTAAGTCAGAATTGTTCTTGTTGCGAAGTGATCAAACTTGACCTACGCGTTGTCCTTTCAATTAATTGATTTTCCATTTTCCACTTTGTTTGAAGACCTGAAAGGGGAATAACATGTAAATTGAACTGTTTATTTGGTCAATATCAGAAGCATCAAGGCAGTACCAAGTTGGATATCTTCACTTTTTCTCGAAAATCATTTAGATCTGATCTCAACTTTAAACAAGTTGTAGTGACCAGGGGCCCGTATTACTAACGATTGTACATTTGATTTTTGCATAATTACTTGTAACAACAGCCCTGATTGGCTTAGTCGGATTTCTCGTGCAATCGGATGTCTTGTTACAAAGTTTACACAAAAACTTGATTGTAAGATGTTTAGTAATACGGGGCCCAGATTTTTGATGAAAATCGATGATATGATGATTTCTTTACTGCTATGACCTGCAATTGATATATAGAATTGTTATCATATGATAGTTTGTAAGTTAGTTATCCAAAATGTTGACTGTAGATATTCATATTAGAAATGGGGAATGCCCTCTGATAAGTAATCTATACCTTTAAAGTTGTTGATTTGAGTCTTGCCCACATCACTTGTCAGATGGGTTTTATCCTTTGACAAAACATTTAGAGCCCAACCCTCATACTGGTGATACCAAGAAAATCATTTAGATAAGAGAATGGCTTCGTGATGTGATATGCTGTTGAAGTTTATTTAAAACCCAATATAAACAAATGACAGCTACACAAGGTGTGTAACATGTGATGATACAGCTGTTTTCATAATCAATATTTCATTCATACAAGATGTTACAGAACCTAAAGATCCAGATGATATTGGGTTTACTGCACCATTCAAATTCTGTGTCTATTTAACCCATTTCCAGACAGCAAAATTTTAGACTGCTCCAAATTCAAAAGTGTTGCAGACTACAATTTCAAATGCACAGAATTTAACATTTTTTGTCCTCTCTTGGTAGAACACCTTGTGGGACATGAAGTAATTGCTTGTCACAAGCAATTTCTTCATTTTCCACAATATTTTCCAAAGCCTTTACCATGTTGAGTGTCAAAAGGCGTCACTGTGCAGTAATGAGTTAATGCATAGGTAAAGGTACTAAATGCAAGTCTCTGTACCTTCTCATCCTCTGATACTATAGCTTTGAAACTTTGCAAACATGTATAGGACCACAACACAATGTCCAAGAACAAGTCCTATAACTGAGGCCGCATTCAGACTGAATAATGTCCCCTTGTACCTTTGTCACTGTTCCGCACTTGATAGTCCAATACTCTGACAGCTGCTGTTATTTTGGTTCACTATTGTTGTATATTAAGAATATTGGTAAAGGATCATTTATGATATATCAATGACAGTGGATGCTGGGCTATAAAGAAATATCAATAATGTATTGTGTACTTTGGTGACGATAATTGGTAATTAAAAGCTGTGTGTTTTGACTTGGGAACTATGTCTATCCAGGTTTGTGGCTCATTAGAAATGACTTGATATTTCAGTACATGATGAAATGTAACAAAGTTTTCTGTGGAGGGGTTAAACACTATTAATGGAATATTTATATAAAACTGGAAGGGGGTATATCGGAAGAAACATAGATCAGAGTGTCCTGCCTTTTATCCAACAAAATAGTTTGTGTTCAGCCTTTGTTGGGCAACTTAATATTGTCCCAAGGGCTCTTACATAGTAAGTTACATACTGTTTGCTGTCAAGTCATAACAGATATATGTTGTGAAAGGAAGACCATAGCATTACTTTGCATAAGATTTATGTAAATCCATTGATCTATCTGTGCCTATATTTCAGGGTACCGGTACATCACATCTGACGGCTGATGATGAACTGTACCCGGACAATATAAACAGGTTGTGGAACAGACTCGATCATACAATAACAGAGAGGGAGCGAGCCATACAGGCTGAAATCATTAGGTAAGGAAGAAATCATCAAGTAAGGCTGAAATCATTTGTTACATCTGAAATCATGAATTATACCCGGACAATATAAACAGGTTGTGGAACAGACTAGATCATACAATAACAGAGAGGGAGCGAGCCATACAGTCTGAAATCATTAGGTAAGTCTGAAATAATTAGGCGAGTCTGAAATCATAAGTTAAGTCTGAAATCATGAGGTAAGTCTGAAATCATTAGACAAGTCTGAAATCATGAGGTAAGTCTGAAATCATTAGGCAAGTCTTCAATAGACAAGTTTGAAATCATAAGGTTAAGTCTGAAATCATAAGGTAAGTATGAATACATTAAAGTCTGAAATCATTAGGTAAGTCTGAAATTAAGTCTGAAATCATTGGGCAAGTCTGAAATCATTGGGCAAGTCTGAAATCATTAGGCAAGTCTGAAACCATCAGGCAAGTCTGAAATCATTGGGTAAGTCTGAAATCATTAGACAAGTCCACAATGTTTTCTAAAGCTGTTATGTTTTTGGGCGTCAAAAAGAGTAAAAGGTAAGTCTGAAATCATTAGGTAAGTCTGAAATTAAGTCTGAAATCAATAGGCAAGTCTGAAATCAATAGGCAAGTCTGAAATCAATAGGCAAGTCTGAAATCATTAGGTAAGTCTGAAATCATTAGGTAAGTCTGAAATCATCAGGTAAGTCTGAAATCATTAGGTAAGTCTGAAATCATTAGGCAAGTCTGAAATCATTAGGCAAGTCTGAAATCATTAGGCAAGTCTGAAATCATTAGGCAAGTCTGAAATCATTAGGCAAGTCTGAAATCATTAGTTAAGTCTGAAATCATTAGGCAAGTCTGAAATCATTAGGTAAGTCTGAAATCATTAGGCAAGTCTGAAATCATTAGGTAAGTCTGAAATCATTAAGTAAGTCTGAAATCATTAGGTAAGTCTGAAATCATTAGGTAAGTCTGAAATCATTAGGCAAGTCTTCAATAGACAAGTTTGAAATCATTAGGTTAAGTCTGAAATCATTAGGTAAGTATGAATACATTAGTTAAGTCTGAAATTATTAGGCAAGTCTGAAATCATTAGGTAAGTCTGAAATCATTAGGTAAGTCTGAAATCATTAGGTAAGTCTGAAATCATTGGGTAAGTCTGAAATCATTAGACAAGTCCACAATGTTTTCTAAAGCTGTTATGTTTTTGGGCGTCAAAAAGAGCACATTTCATGGCTATATTGGATATGTAGCCCTATTCAGACTTTAACCATTGTTTTATTTCCTCTGTAAATGAATTTGACAAAATTTTTGTTTTAAAGAGGTACATGAGACCAAAAGCATTCTACCAGTATCAGAATATTTACTTTTTTCAAAGACAATCACAAAAAATGTTTCGCTGAATGTTATCTTATAAGCGAGTTATTGGCCAAAATCTGATTATCTTACCTGTGGGAGATTTGCAAATACTAGATAAAGCCAGTGTGACATCACAAGTGTGAGATGCTTACTGAAATCCTTTGTATCTACATTGGTTAATGGACTATTTTGTGGATTTTTTGTTCATATATAAACGTTTACAATTAACCAATTTGTTAATAAAGGTTCTGTCTGAGTTTTTTTAAAATAACTAAATGTATCTATCATAGATATATTACATACAAACTAAATGGATCGTCATCAATCCTCAATAATAAACAAATTTGATGGCTAAAATTCCTTTGAATGGTATGGAACATGCCCTTTTGCCAGATCAGAAATAATAACCTATATGCAAAGAAGCAGTTTAAACCAGTTACTTTGTTATTTGCTTTTCAAAAGTCCAATTTCATAGTAATAAATTGAATATTATTTTTATTTAGCTGTTTTAAATCAGTCAGATCTAAGAGCAAAACATAATGAAATTAATGAAGATTTGTTACCAGAATCACACAACTAATAATTCCCGTTGTGACAAGTTTCTGACGTTCTGATGTTTCAGATTCAATTAAAAAATCTTGTCCTTTGGGAAAGGAAATATTTTTCAGCAACTAATATATTTTTAAGTATGTCATTTGAAAAAAAATGAGTCGATCAACCCTTTCCCAAACAACACAATTTTAGAGTAATCCACTTCAAAAACTGTCACAAATGCAGTCATTGAATTTTAGAAAAAAAGTTACTAGACATTCGGGCTAGTAATCTTGGAATTTTCACTAGCCCGAAAGAAAAATTACTAGCCCGAAAGAAAGTAACATTATTTCCAAATCAGAAGAAATTACTGATTATTTTACTGAAAATGCCATTCCAGTGTTTCTTCCATTATCAATTTTTTGGGGTCATTTTAATTTCATTTCTGGGGGTCATTTAGAATTTTAGAGAGTTAATAATATTTATGACTAAATTAGACTTTCAAACATTTTTTTTTCTGAAAGAGCTACACTATGATCCATCAAGGTACAGAATGATATGATTACTAGAGAAAAAATTTAAACAAAAACAATGGCTTTTTCATGAACAGTGTTTATTCTGGGATTTGAATAAAGTGGGCGATCTCTCCGCATCTATCAAAAATCCTGGTGGATCTTGAAAAATATGGGGGAATTTACGTTGATGACTAAAGATCTATAAAGAAATATTTCTTCCTCACAATGTTTAATATGCCTCAAGCATTCAATAATATTTCTATTACACATTCATATTACTTTCCTAATTGTTTTATGTAGATTTTCTATTATTTTGTTAAAGTTGTTCAAGAAATGGGGAGTTAAAGATATTGAAGTAATTTTGGGGTTGAACCATTTTGGTGAACTACAACAATTTTCGCTACAACAAGATATAGGCCTAGATATTTTGCGTTTAAATGTGAGTTTATAGACTTTTTTTTCTAATGACATGAACTTGTTCTAAAAACAGACCGGGTAATATTTACCGTTTTGTATTGACAAACTGTCGGTTTTGTTATAAAATCTCGTAACTATGGCTTTGATAAAGCCGTAGTTACGGTGTTTTATAACAACACCGATGCAATACATTGATCGCGAAAAAACGTCCCTCGCTTTGGCCAATTTCCCACCAGTGGTTATTAAAGATAGGATTTGTGTAAAATATGATACAGAAAATATTGAGACAAAAGGAGAAACTGCTGGTTATCAGTAGTTTCTTCTTTTGTTTCAATATTTTCCCAAGCCTTTTCTATCGTCAAAACCAGGTCTTGTTTGGGAAAGGGTTAATAAATATTTACACTTGTATATGAATTTAAATACGGCAAATGTAGCTCGACAAAATGAATATTCAATAAACGTACATTCTACTATGCAATGCAATAATTTTGTTTTCTTTTTACAAAACAATGCTGCAATACGGATCATGAATATAATTGAAATATATTCTACTTTACTTCTTTATCATTTTCTTCAATGCAGAAAGTTAGGGAATAAATAAAGATAGTATAGATATTCTAAAGGATTGGTGCAAGGAAATTCAAATTGCATAGGGAATTGTAATCAATATCATTAATTTTTCTCAAACTGTACAAAAATAAGGTGCAGAAAAAACTTGGAGAGAAGCAGTTACAAAGCAAAATTTAATGTTTTAAAGAAACTATATGCATCAATAGATTACTGCAGAACTATTCTTATCACAATCATATAGAATAATACACAATGTATTACGTCGGTCTGATTTCTGAATAAAGAATTATAAATTTTAAGGCTTACATATCTGCTGGAAAAAGGGTGGAACGGTTTCGGCAATGTATTACAAAACATCTATCTTTATACATTATTTTGACATTTCTACTGAAATAGTACTTTGGCATCTAGTGTTGAGCCTAAACATTATATTGTTTCCCATTCAAAGCATAAAAACCTTATGAATGTCTACTTATTTTCTGTACAAACAGATTGACTGCAATCTATGTTTGCACATTTATGACATCACAGGCACACATCCTTATTTACAGGATGTTGGCAAATCCCTAATTACATAGATTTATACAGGTAAATATTGGCTACTTTAGCAGCTTATATCTCTTAAAGTAAGATGTGTATTAGAATGGGACTTTTTTCATTGCATTTGAATCATTGAAAACTTTTGAATAAGGTGGGTGATGAAAAGCGTTCATGCTCCTCTTTAATACTATCTTTCAATTAAAATCTTTTCCGGTCAATCAACTCAGATTTATTTTCTACTTCCAGATTAGAGAGATTTCAGAGGTTAGCAGAAAAGATACACCGAGAATCAAAACAGTGTGATGACAGTCTGAACGATATTGATCGTCGTATTCGTGAGGAGGAGCGTCGTGTGGACTCACTCCACCCATTTGAAGCAAAGCGTAACTGTGATGCCTTAGATAGGGCCCTGAAAACCATCGAGGATAACGTACAGTCCTTACTGCGTGATGCACAGGCCCTACAGGACGGCAAATATGCCAACTCCGAAAACACTTATAGAAGGTGAATAGTCAAATTGATTCATTGTTACCTAATCCTTTAACCCTTACCCTCAAAAAATGAAATTTAAAGGTACTGTATATGGCACAGATTATGCTCTAAAGGTAAAATATTGATGGTACAGTATGGAAATCATTGTGAGAAAAGAAGAAAATGCTGGTTATCAGCATTTTCTTCTTTTCTCTCAATGATTTCCAAAGCTTTCTTTACAAGAGCAGTAAAACCTGCAGGGATTACTTAGTGATTGATGCCTTGGACAGGGCCCTTAAGACCATTGAGGATAACGTAGTCCTTACTGCGTGATGCACAGGCCCTACAGGACGGCAAATATGCCAACTCCGAAAACACTTATAGAAGGTATATTAGTCAAAGTGTGTTGTACGAAATTTTCAAAATTGTGAAGTTCACAGTGATCCAATTATAGGGTGACAATTGACATAGCATGAGGTATGACTAAAATGTTTCCCATGAAGAGAATTTTTCTAAATTTTAGTAGGAAACTCTGAGAATGGAAGAAAGTGGTGTTACTTTCTTGCAAGATAAAGGACAATCAAGGTGAAGTGATGCTAAAGTCATCAGGCATCCTAACACTTATTATTGTATGCCTGTTGAAAAAAAGAGGGGTATTATTGTGACATTGGGAATCCAGATGAATGGCACCCAGTTCTCTGTCTGGATTATAAATTTCATAGTTAGATTGCAAGAATTATGCAACTTCATGTTTGGATAGAACTATATAAAGGATGAGCAGCATACAAGAACCATAATTTTACCTTTCATATTGAATGAATTATTTCCCTCCATTGTTTAAACTTAACTGATTTTTGTTTTTGCAGGGTATCTGGATTATTATCACGAGTGTCCCAAGTGAGAAATGATCTATACTCAAACATTATACAAAAACTTGTATCAAAATCCTACGTTGAAGACAGCATTACGACGTCACGGCGTCGCGAGGTTGTGACAGAAGTGCGACTCGTAGAAAACAATCCAGCATTCAGACATGTTCAGTATTGTTTGAACTGGATCGAGGCGAAACAGAACGCGTTGGAAGATGTGGAATATGGGAACGATTTAGCATCAATACAGATGAATCATGATAAATATAAACAGGACCATCTAGAAATTACGGGATTTAAAAAGGAAATAGACAAGTGTATAAATGATCGTGTAAGTAGTACTATTCATTTACAGGAGAAATTTGTGCTTTAATGTTTAACTGTACAAATAATTTTGTCCTAAATATTCGCAAACAAAAAAAGCTTTTTTTGATTATTAGTTAAATGATGTTAAGCAATGGATTCTGATGTTAAACCCTTTAAATGCCGAATGCAAATATGCAGGCAGTATGAAATAAGATTTTTCCACATTTCTGCCGGCTGACCTCTATTTTGCCTACCAAAGTGACAAAAGAGTGCCAGATCAGCATGGCAATGGATAACGCAATTCATATGTAACATTTTCCTTGAATGCCTTAAATTCATTCTCCACTATTCTGCATTATAGGTTAATTTGTCCCCCGATGAACAAGATCTATATACAGAATGGTTGTCTAAAGTGGAGGTCAGCTACTCATTACTAAATGTAAGTATCAACAATGTTTTAACCCTATTGCACTCAGACCGGCCAAAACCGTACCTTTTATAATTTCCTCAGACCGGCCAAAACCGGCCGTTTTATAGGTGCTCCATTTATGTTGTTTTACAAGTTGATTTTCAATTAAATTGCAAATTATTCAACGCCGGCAGAATAAGTACAAATTAAAGTATCTTCTAGTGAAAAAATATTTAGAAAATTTTCATTATTAGCGGAGATATTGCAGTTTAAAAAGCGAGGACGTAATTTCCCCCACGCATCTATTTGATTCGAACAGTCGATATTAATCCCCGAAATTCCGGTATACAAACCTAACATTTCAACACATATTGATTAAATAAACATCCTTTGATTCACTAGAATTTAAATTATCCATCAAAAATATCGGCGATATTTCCGATTGAAATGCGTATCTTGTGCAATACTGCATTTCTCGGAAAATTCCTTTGTTTACAAAAGGCCTAGATAAGGTCTGTCAAGATCGCCGAATTTACGGGACTGGCCATGCATTGTAAGCCACACATTCAGAATGAATTCAAAATATGCACTTGATTATGAAATAATTACAAGATTAAATTAGAATTATTGCAAACTGTCAAAAAGATTTACCATAAATCAAGCAAGTTCACGGTCTAAATGTGATAATTACACTATAATTATCGGTACCCTTATGGCGAACAAAAAATATGAAATATAAAAAAAGACTGACCGATTTTCTCTATAATTCCATATGTAATTATTTCTGTGCACATATAAATTGACTTGTGAAAGGGTAAAAAGCCGGAAACTTTATGGAATGTGACCTTGTGTCGGGTTAACCGCGTGCCTTACTTCTTTGATGTAGGGGTCGGTGTCTCGTGACGTATGCTTTGATTACGTAACGCTGCTCGAGATTTATTGTCAATTCCCGAGACCAGATGTGATTTACCCTTCGCGTAAGAGCAATATTATCAAAGTGCCAAAACAATCATGTTGAATTTTATATGTTTGGTAATCTCGTATTTTAAAATAATAAGGGAAAGATTTGCATTTTCTATGCTTGTCTAGAACAAGATTTTCCTTTATTTCTGCTGGATGTACAATATTTCTCGTCTTCGGCAGTTTGCAATTTCTACATCAAGTTTATTTCTCTTCTTTTTGTTTTGTTATTGTTGTGTTGATTATGCAAATTGAAATTGTTCAATACAGTAAAAACAGCAGATACGATTATGAAATAAGAATTAATTGAAAGCATTATGAGTGGGAATAAAAAAATACCCTTTACCAAATAAAACATATACATGTTTTGGATTTATATTGTGTCTCGTGGATAAAATTTTATGGAATTAAAATCGGGTAAGTACAAATTGTGTTCAACTAACCATTGAGTATGCAGTGGCTGATTGTGGGGGGGAGGAGGTTGATCCCTAAAAATTTCAACTTACCATTGACTATGCAGTGGTGGATCTAGAGGGGGAAGGGGCCTTTCCCCCCCAGAACATTTCAGCTAATCATTGAGTATGCAGTGGAGGATCCAGGGGGTGGGGGTGGGGGGCAGGCAGGGGCAGCCCCCACTATGATGTATTTTTATTCAATTATTAGTCAATAAATTATATTTTTTTGTTGAAATTTACCTATTCCAAACCCCCTTTTGAGGAATTGGAATCACCTTGAAGAAATCCTGGATCTGTCAATGAGTTTGTTTGTTTTTTCTAACACTGAAAGTTTTGCTTATTGTTTTGTGTTATGGTTCAAATTTGCAGATTTAAATATATTGTTTTTGAAAATATGTAATAGTAAAGAAAAAGAAATGTTAGTAAACAGACAATAAATACGAGATTTTCAACAAATCATCCGTTTATTTCCATATTTAACATGTAAGATCACGGTAATATTTCCATCTTCTTTACACCACCAGAAAGGAAATTCATTTACCTGCAAAATAAAGAAAAAAAAATTAAAATCTATTCATTTATAGTGAAGATATTATTAATTGATATCCACATACTCAAAAAGAAATAGGTTTAAAAGACAATGAAACATGAGATTTTTTAACAAATCATCCCTTTATTTCCATTTTTACATAAAAAGATCAGAATAATATTTCATTTTATTTAGACCACCAGAAAGGAAATTCATTTATCTGCAAAATAAAGAAAACAATACTAAAATCCAATAATAAATAATGAAGATATTTACATTTAAATCCACCTACCCCCAATAGAAACAGGTAATTATCTAATATTGGATAAATTCGCACGAGGACAGGTAGATAGAAAATCCAAATATGCATGAGTGCAATAGGGTTAAATTGTTGTGAAGCTCAATAATTTATTAACAGGAAAAGGAAGATGTGGAAAATTTTGATATAGCTAGCTAGTAAAATAGAATCAAATAGAATGATTATTCAAAAAAGAAGTTTTAAACATAGACATTTTATATGATTTCCTTGTACATGTGTTCTAGGATGAGCATATTTCCTTTGAAATAAAGAAATATTGTTGTGTGATGGCCCATTAGCGATACTCTGTTCTGGTCATTATAAAAAAACAACAACCGCTTTTTATCTCATTCAGAACACATCTAGTCAAAGAATGAAGAGCCTGGAGTCCCTGGTAAATTTTATACAAGCTGCCACACAGGAGATTATCTTGCTGAATATATTCCCTAAAAACTTGGTTTTGACCACCTTAACAGAAAAGGTTTAGGAAAATATTGAGGCAAAAGAAGAAAATGCTAATGATCAGCATTTTCTCCTTTTGCCTCAATATTTTCTGTGTGGTATTGTGCACTAAACTTTTATTTATAAATATCCATTTTGAGATTTTCCATCTTTTTTGTTATGCAGAACACATCTAGTCGTAGAATGAAGAGCCTGGAGTCCCTGGTAGATTTTATACAAGCTGCCACACAGGAGATCATCTGGCTGAATGATAAAGAGAAAGCTGAAGTAACCAGAGATTGGAGCTCAAGTAGACTGAATGTCCCCGCGGTCGAAGAGTTCTATAAGGTAACATGTCTTGTATTTATTAAGCAAGAACATAAGTGTTATTGGGGAATGATGTGTCCACCCCATCAAAAAATGTATTGACTTGACGGCAGCCTCACTGTGTGTGCTGCTTACATATCACACATTCTTTTCTGGTAGATAATGCAAAATTATGATATTTAAACATAAAGTATTTCTTCAAACTATGGCATTGTCCAGTCAGTGTCTGTGTGCTTGTAAAAATTTTGCAAGAAATCTGGATGACATGAGAAGTTGTCAGCTAACTTCGCACAAACAAGTAATCTGTGTGTTTCAAATTAATGAAGAAATTCACTGTAGAAATTTTACTGTAGAAATTATCATTGTATTGACCTTGTTTTTAGGGCTGTCCACTGACCTATGGGAAGCAAACACAGGTTAGAGCATGCTATGAGCATCATGTAAAATATTTGTGAGATTCCTTCACATGAAACCAGTAGATTTATTAATATTACCTTTCACAGATAAATAGATGACAAAACATGAAGAGGTCACCTTGTTAATCACTTCCATAACTGCTCCATTTGTGATTTCTCTTAATTCTTTGCAAAGAAAATCACACAAGTTCTTTACTGCATTTTATTGACTGCTTACATGTTCAATTTGGACCAACCTATATTTTGTTTTTGCAAAAAGGATGCTACTGGTTTCTTTGCAGGGGAATCTCGAAAAAGTGTAGAAAGATAAATACACCCTCTTTGTTTGCAATATATTTTCTGTTGGAAATGGCTTTATATGTGTTAATGTATTTTATCACAACTCATATGCCTAGATCTATGAGAAAATGAAAAAAGAGGATTGAAAATCAGCATCCCCTTTAAACCTGTCCCATACATTGACTCCTCTGACAACCCTATGAATATAGGGTTAACCCTTTCCCAAACAAGACCTGGTTTTGACATCCCTAATAGAAACGGCTTGGGAAAACATTGAGACAAAAGAAGAAACTGCTGATAATCAGCAGTTTCTCCTTTTGCCTCAATATTCTCATAGCTATATTGTATACAAATCCTTTCTATTTCAATGTCCATTTTGTCCTCTGCAGTAACTTTCAAATAGGACCACCCTAAAATTTGTCGTTTGGAAAAGGGTTAATCTAAACTTGCAGAAAGAGAAAGCTTGTTTCCAAACGGTTTAGAGACAATTGTACAAATAAGAGGAGAGAATGCTACTCAAATTTCTAGTTGTTTTGGTGCAACAAACTTTTGTAAATCCTTTATTTATAGGTAAATGGTTAGATCCCATTTTGTGTTGTGAATGCTTTATTCAACAATATTGAATTTTCTAAATAATCAATTTTATGTTGTGTCACCCATATTTAGTCATATTCACCAATCAGACCATATTTTGTTTTGAGAGCTCTGAGTTAGCAACACATAGATCTGGTCCAGTACTTTTGCTCGGCTTTCACATTTGAATTGAAGGAGCTCAATGTTCTTTGCTAAACAAGGCCTGGTATCGTCATCTTAATCAAGACAGCTTTGTGAAAAAGCAACATTTTCTCCATCTCACAAGGCTTTCATTTCTACAACATATATGTTTCCTACCTTTGTGATATTTATTTTGTTGCCTGCATCACCTTTTAACCCTTTCCCAAACGTTAAGATTTTATGGTGATTCACTTCAAAACTGCTACAAATGGCAAAATGGATGTTATTAACGATAGAATTTGTGTCAAATATGGCTTAGAAAATATTGAGACAAAAGGAGAAACTGCTGGTTATCAGCAGTTTCTTCTTTTGTTTCAATGTTTTCCCAAGCCTTTTCTATTAGGGACGTCAAAACCAGATCTTGTTTGTAAAGGGTTAAATAGAAGCAGCCTTAAATTAATGGTCACCATCACCCGAGGTCATGATTTATATAAAAAAATATAAATATTAATTATTAAAGTCCTATACTTGTTTATTTCGGTGTTGCACTATTCATAAAATTACTGTAGCTAGTGCATGTATTTTCCTTTGTCATTTATGTTTCACATTACAAATGAATGCATGGTTAATCTGTTATTTCATTCCATTGTTGACGCCCCAAGAGATAAAGGCAGTGGAAAACATGGAACAGCAATTTTTGATTTCCCGCATTGTTGTTTACATAGAACTACATAGAAAGATTAAAAAGATAAAAATTCATTCACTTGATTTTTTAGGTCACCTGACCGAAGGTCATGGTGACCTATTGCGACCGTGTTTTGTCTGTCGTCGTGCGTCGTCCGTCGTCCGTCGTCCGTCGTGCGTTAACTTTTAACATTTTCGACTTCTTCTTGAGAACCACTGGACGGATTACAACCAAATTTGGCAGGGAGCATCCCCATGGGAAGCCGCTTCAGATTTGTATGAATCATGGAGTTATCTCCCTTTGGGGCCCCATAAGGGGCCTAAAAGGGGTTAAATAGGGTACATCTTAAAAAATCTTCTTCTCATGAACCGGATGTTGGATTGGATTCACATTTGGAATTTAGAGTCTTTAGGGCAAGGACAACAAAGTTTGTACAAGAGAAAAAAATCCGTCCAGAAATGGCCGTGCTGGGGATGGGGGATGTGAGGGGGGGTCGCGTTATTAGTTAACTTAACATTTTTGACTTCTTCTTGAGAACCATTGGACGGATTACAACCAAACTTGGCAGGGAGCATCCCCATGGGAAGCCGCTTCAGATTTGTACAAATCGTGGAGTTATCTCCCTTTGGGGCCCCATAAGGGGCCTAAAAGAGGTTAAATAGGGTACATCTTAAAAAATCTTCTTCTCATGAACCGGCTGTTGGATTGGATTCACATTTGGTATTTAGAGTCTTTAGGGTAAGGACAACAAAGTTTGTACAAGAGAAAAAAATCCGTCCAGAAATGGCCGTGCTGGGGATGGGGGATGTGAGGGGGGTCGCGTTATTAGTTAACTTAACATTTTCGACTTCTTATTAAGAACCATTGGACGGATTTCAACCAAACTTGGCAGGAAGCATCCTGAAATAGAAAGCCGCTTCAGATTTTGTACAAATCATGGAGTTATCTCCCTTTGAGGTCCCATAAAGGGCCAAAAAGGGGGTTAATAGGGTACATCTTAAAAAATCTTCTTCTCATGAACCGGCTGTTGCATTGAATACACATTTGGAAGTTAAAGTCTTTAGGGCAAGGACTACAAAGTTTGTACAAGAGAAAAAATCTGTCAATAAATGGTCGTGCTGGGGATCGGGGATGGGAGTGGTTCGCATTATTACTAAACTTTGAACATTTTCTACATTTTTTTGAGACAGATTTCTACCAAACTTGGCAGGAAGCATCCCATTGGGAAGCCGCTTCAGATTTATACAAATCATGGAGTTATCTCCCTTTGAGGCGCCAAAAGGGGGTAAATAGGGTACATATTAAGAAATGTTCTATTGTTGGATTGAATTCACATTTGGTATTTGAGTCTTTAAATAAGTTTGTACAAGAGAAAAAAAAACTGTCAAGAAATGGTGGTGCTGGGGGGTGCGCTATTAGTTAACTTTTAACATTTTCCTTAACTGTGTCTGCTCATTTGATTCAGGTGACCGATAAGGCCCTCTGGGCCTCTTGTTTTTTAGCTCACCTGAGCTCAACGAGCTCAAGGGGAGCTCTTAGGGTCAGTCACTATCCGGCGTCCGTCGTCCGTTGTGCGTTGTGCGTCGTGCGTCGTCAACAATTTCTTTAAACATCTTCTCCTCCTCAACCACTGGGCCAATTCTTTCCAAACTTGGCAGAAATGTTCCTTGGGTGACCCTTTTCAAAACTTGTTCGTGAATTTTTGATTCGTCAAAAAATGTGGGCGTGGCAGGGCGGGGCTTATCAGACTTAAAGAAATCATTAGGAAATTCTTCAAAAATCTTCTCCTCCTCAACCATTGGGCCAATTCTTTCCAAACTTGGCAGAAATGTTCCTTTGGTGACCCTTTTCAAAACTTGTTCATGAATTTATGATTCGTCAAAAATTGTGGGCGTGGCAGGGCGGGGCTTATCAGACTTAAAGAAATCATTAGGGAATTCTTCAAAAATCTTCTCCTCCTCAACCATTGGGCCAATTCTTTCCAAACTTGGCAGAAATGTTCCTTGAGTGACCCTTTTCAAAACTTGTTCGTGAATTTTTGATTTGTCAAAAATTGTGGGCGTGGCAGGGCGGGGCTTATCGAACTTAGAGAAATCATGTGAAAAATCTTTGAAAATCAATTATCAGGCCAATTTGAATCAAGCTTGGCAGAAATGTCCCTTGAGTGACTGTTTTCAACACATGCTCATGAATTTTTGATTCGGTGAAAATTGTGGGCGGGCAAGGGTGTTGCTTATCAGACTTCGAGAAATCCTAAGATAGTTATTCAAAAATCTTCTTCTCCTTAGCCATTGGGCTGATTCTTACCAAACTTGAAAGGAATGTTTATTGGGTGACCCTTTTCAAAACTTGTTCGTGAATTTTTGATTTGTCAAAAATTGTGGGCGTGGCAGGGCGGGGCTTATCAGACTAAAAGAAATCTTTAGGTAATTCTTCAAAAGTCTTCTCCTCCTCAACCACTTGGCCAATTCTTTCCAAACTTGGCAGATGTGTTTATTTGTTGACCCTTTTCAAAATTTGTTCGTGAATTTTTGATTCGTCAAAAATTGTGGGCGTGGCAGGGCGGGGCTTATCGGACTTAGAGAAATCATGTGAAAAATCTGTAGAAATCAATTATCAGGCCAATTAGAATCAAGCTTGGCAAAAATGTCCCTTGAGTGACTGTTTTCAACACATCCTCATGAATTTTTGATTCGTCAAAAATTGTGGGCGTGGCAGGGCGGGGCTTATCAGACTTTGAGAAATCGTAAGATAATTATTCAAAAATCTTCTCCTCCTTAACCAATGGGCTAATTATTACCAAACTTGATAGGAATGTCCCTTGGGTGACCCTTTTCAAAACTTTTTCGTGAATTTTTGATTTGTCAAAAATTGTGGGCGTGGCAGGGCGGGGCTTATCGGACTAGGAGAAATCATGTGAAAAATCAACGGGGGGTATGATCACTTTCAGTGATATTCTAGTTTACAATAATTTAATTTGACATAATACTGACATATATATTTGTTTACAACAAAATTTATATTGTACACAATCAAATACACGAAGAATTCAGGTGAGCGATATCAGTGCCTTTCAGGCACTCTTGTTTAGCTCACCTGAGCACGAAGTGCTCAAGGTGAGCTATTGTGGTCACTCACCGTCCGTCGTCCGTCCGTCTGTCCGTCTGTCCGTCCGTCTGTCCGTCCGTCCGTTCACAATTTCTTTAAACGTCTTCTCCTCCTATACCCTTTGGCCAATTTTCACCAAACTTGGCAGGAATGTTCCTTGAGTGACCCTTTTCAAAACTTGTTCGTGAATTTTTGATTCGTCAAAAAATGTGGGCGTGGCAGGGCGGGGTTAATCAGACTTTTAGAGAAATCCTCAAGAAAATTCATTAAAATCACATTATCAGCCATGATGTATCAGGTTTCATGTAATTTAAGCAAAGACCGGGTGATGTTTATAAAGACCGGTGAAAGATAAACAAGACCGGCGCGAAAGATAAACAAGACCTCCAGAATGGACCTGCATCTAAAAAGTGGGCAAATACAGTCTATTTGTTATTTAAGCTTTAATGCCTATGTTGTTGGTACTCATTTGAATAATCTTGATGAGATCATTCAAATGAATACCAACAGCACTGGGTTTGATAAACATTGAAAGATATTTTACAATTTGGAAAGCCAGTAACCTCTTTTATTTGTTTCTCAATTTACTTAAGGATTATCTCAATGCTTTAACCCTTTCCTGAAAAGGCCTGGTTTTGACACCTTATTATTATTATAATAGGCTTGGGAAATGTTGAGTCAAATGAAGAAAATGTTGATAATCAGCAATGTTCTCCCTTTGCATCAATATTTTATGTGCTATGTTGTACATGAATCCTTCCTTTTTCAAAATCAATTTTGTCTTCTGCTCTTTTCAAATTGGGGTTGTCTGTTCCTTTTCTGTTTGGGAAAGGATTAAGCCCTTTCCCAACCATACACAGGTTTTACCTGGGAAAATGTTATTGGCCTGGCGAAAGAAGAAAATGCTGATAGTCTGCATTTTCTCCTTTTGCCTCATCATTTTCTTTCCAATTTTGTACAGGAATGCAGTTTTACTCAACATTTTGGTTTGTCATTTACAGCAACATTGAAATCTGCTGCTCTGATGTTATGTTGTTAAGAAAAAATTTAACCAAAATCAAATCCTAATTTTGTTCAATGAATATCGTATTTCCCCTATGTTGTGGGTTGATTTATAGGTTACATATCAAAATGATAAAGAGGGCAATGTTTGACAATCTTTTCGCAAATTATAAATTTATAAGGCCTGTCTGTCTGTCCGTCCGTCTGTCCGAAAACTGAACATGAACACTTAACATTGGCCTTTTTTCCAAAAGTATTCGACTTACAAATCTCCAATTTGGTATGTAGCTTTCTTTCAATGATATATATCTGTTCCATGCAATATGACTTTCCTCAAGGTCATGCGTTTACACTTATCAACCCTTTGCACGAAAACTTAACATTTTAGAAAAATGGCCATTTTGGGGGCATTTGTGTTTCACGAACACATCTTGTAATCCCTATGTTGCAGCTTCTTGTGTTTAGCCTGATTCGAACAGAAAGTCCTTAGTTATATGCCTAAACATGTGACAAAATTGCCATTTTCGCTCATGTCATCTTGGTTCAGGTGAGCGAGTTAGGACCATCATGGTCCTCTTGTCTCCAAATTTTCTTGATTTGCACAAGTCTGTAAATCTTTGCTGCCAGTTGATAGATGAGCACCATAGTTTTGTATAATTCTAGAACAGTATTTCTTTGAAGTCGAATCTATTTGAGAATGAAAATGTCACTCATGGATATATCCTGTATTTAGATGAAAATTTAGTCTGTTATTACCTGATATTGGTAAATAAATAGTAAAGAAATATGGTTGGTAAGTTTTCAATTGTTTCATTTCAGAATCTGTTATATGACCTGAAAGGTCGTGAAGCCCAGTTTAACTCTGTACAAGATAGAGGAAACACAATGGTGTTAGATAGACACCCAGCATCACAAACTATACAGGTATGTTGTAATCTGTAGACTCTTACTTACAAACTATAGAGATAAATGATGGTGTTTCATCCTTAAATCTGTACAAAACAACTCTGTACAAGATAGAGGAAATACCATGGTGTTAGATAGACATCCAGCATCACAAACTATACAGGTATGTTGTAATCTATAGGCTCTTACTTACAAACTATAGAGATAAATGATGGTGTTTCATCCTTAAATCTGTACAAAACAACTCTGTACAAGACAGAGGAAACACAATGGTATTAGATAGACATCCAGCATCACAAACTATACAGGTATGTTGTAATCTGTAGATTCTTACTTACAAACTATAGAGATAAATGATGGTGTTTCATCCTTAAATCTGTACAAAACAACTCTGTACAAGATAGAGGAAATACCATGGTATTAGATAGACATCCAGCATCACAAACTATACAGGTATGTTGTAATCTATAGGCTCTTACTTACAAACTATAGAGATAAATGATGGTGTTTCATCCTTAAATTTGTACAAATTAACTCTGTACAAGATAGAGGAAATACCATGGTGTTAGATAGACATCCAGCTTCACCAACTATACAAGTAACCAGTAACCCATTACCAGACAACAAAATTTTTGGACTGTTCCAATTTGAAAAGTGTTGCAGACGACATTTTCAAGTTGATGAAATCTTAAAAATATTTCCATTTTGGGTTAGAAAACATAGTAGAAAATGAAGAAATTGCTTGTCACAAGCAATTTCTTCATATTCCACAATGTTTTCCTAAGCCATTTCTTGTGAGGTAGTCAAAAGGTGTCACTGTGCAGTAATGGGTGTTTGACCTCAAACTATTTAAAACCCTTTCCCAAACAAGACCTTATTTTGACCTACCTATTAGGAAAGGCTATGGAAAACATTGAGGCAAAAGAAGAAACTGCTGATAACCAGCAGTTTCTCCTTTTGCCTCAATATTTTCTTAGCTAAAACATAAATATTTTGGCCTTTTGTGATCATTTAATTTGTCGTCTGCAACAGCTTTCAAATTGGACAACCTTAATATTTTGCCGTTTTGGAAAAGGTTAGAGGATCAAAACTAATTATCCACAGGCCTTTACATTCTGTCAGCTTTTATTTGCTGTTGTAAAGTAGAATGTTTTCAATATTTAAAGTCTTTATTATAAAAACTTTATTAATTGGATATTCGTTATCAGTTCTGTCCATGGCAGAAGCTTTCATTCAACTTTCAATCTTCAACTGACAATTTATGACAGAACATCTTCTTTGGGCCAGTTAGATCTTAGAAACAGTCTCCTGATTGATTTAACTTCGGATCACATGAGCTGCTGACAGTAGACTTTATGTTGTATTGGATATCCAACTGAAGGTCTCATTCCTACAATAATGATTTCATTGTCTCCTTTGTGAACAGTTATTATATATTGCATGTATCTTGTAATTCTCTTTCATTATAATGTAATTTAACTCTGTATTTATTACAGGCGTACATCTCTGAGATGCAGTCCCAATGGTCCTGGTTGTTACAGCTGTCTGTCTGTCTAGAAGCCCATGTTAAAAGTGCTTCTGCCTTCTTTCAGGTATGTCATTCTGTATTTTATATTAGTGGGTTATCAAACTTGTGCAGAAATAAAGCTTTTACTTAGCCTTTCAGGGGCTAATGTTGACCCTTTCCGAAACAATACCTAGTTTTGATGTGGATATCAAAGAAAGGTTTGCTACAAGATGCATGGTTCCCAGACTGAAATACATTGAATTTGCCCAGAGAAATTTTCTGGACATACATAGTTTTTTGCCATTTGGGAAAGGGTTGATAATCCAATAGCTATATCACTTAGAAGATTTGATTAAAAACTTTAAAATGATGCAAAAAAATCAAAGTTCAGAGCAACAGATTAGTATAGGTATTCTCTTTTCAAAGTGAAATTTATCATTAATTTACATCAAACCATTTTTTGTGGGAACTCATTTGAATTGTGTCATGAAAATGATTCATATGAGTACCACTAATAAATGTTTCAATTTGAATTATCAAAGTTATAACAGATTTACCCCATCTCTCTGTGCTGAAATAGCACACTCTCACTAGGAGTTTTAATGAGATATTAAGATTACATCATATTTATCTACATAAAGAGAATGTTGTTAATTTCAGTTTTTCGAGGAAGCTAAGGAATGTGAGCAGTGGATGTCTAGACAGGCGGACTCGATCAACATTCGTTACAGCGATGACACACAGTCCGTCCAGACCCTTCAACAGTTGTTGAAGGAACTACAGGAACTGTCGGACCAAGTGACGGACTACGAGAGGCGTGTCTCGTCTCTCACCCTGCGTAGTCGTGAAATCATTCCACTTAAACAACGAGGACAACCTGTGTTCTCGGAACTTAGATGTAGATGTTTGTGTATATATAAACAACCCCCTGTAAGTAATAACAGTTACTGGCTTCATAATGTAAATGAAAGAATTTGTCATAGACCAAGCATGGAATATTTGAAGAATAAAATGTGATTGTCATTTATGTGGACTATATCGTTAATGTATTTTAACCCATTACCAGACAGCAAAATTTTAGCCCATTCCAAATTCAAAGATGCTGCAGACGACAACTTCAAGTGCATGGAATTTTACATTTATTGTTGCTTTTGTGTAGAAATCATTGTGGGAAATGAAGAAATTGCTTGTCACGAGCAATTTCTTCATTTTCCACAATGTTTTCCCGAGGCTTTTCTTGTGAGGGAGTCAAAAAGCGTCACTGTGCAGTAATGGGTTGACAGTGTTTCAGGAAATCATTTTCTCTAGTGCATTATTTAACCCTTTTGATCCATTGTAAAAATGTGTTGTGATTCTCATTTCACAGAGCTTACCAGCCTAAGGCTTGTAATCAAGTTCAAAACTGATAGCAACTTCAATGGCAAACCTGATCTACAACATGTAAAACTGGCCTAATCTTTCGCGTATTTAAATTTTACTCTATCCCAAACGACAAAATTATATAGTGATCTGCTTCAAAAACTGCCACAATTGACAAAAAAGAAGTTATCAAAGATAGAATTTGTGTATAATATGACATAGAAAACATTGAGACAAAAGGAGAAATTGCTGGTTATCAGCAATTTCTTCTTTTGTCTCAATGTTTTCCCAAGCCTATTCTATCAGGGACATCAAAACCAGGTCTTGTTTGGGAAAGGCTTAAATTTAAACTAACTTTTCTCAGGATTTACTTGCAACAGTACTGCTGTTATACAAGTTGTGTTATTAAACCATATACATGTATTTATTTCATTTCAGATGGTGCTACAAAAAGATGAAGAAGTAACTTTACTGGACAATAGCCAGAAAATTAGATGGAGGGTGAGTTATGAATACAAACTTTAATTTTCTGTATTAAAGTTGTTTGTTTTGTTAGTTTGAAACTTTTTATAAGCACTGGTAAAATAAACTATTTTAACAAAGAGTTTAAAAACAAGAAATAATTACTTATTATTACTTTTCTTTCCATGAATAAGTAGTTTCCATTGTTTGTTTGATTCCGGAAGTTTATATTTCGGACAAGTATGTTTTATAAGGACAAAGTTGAAAAATGATTTCTATTTCCTCCCCAGATTCGAACCTCACAAGGTCAAGAAGACCTTGTACCGTCTGTGTGTATTATGATACCTCCTCCTAACTACGAGGCCATAGAGTTTGCAGATAGGTAAGGGTTTCAATCTTATTCTGCTTTGATGAATACTGTTTATGATAGCACGATCACGATCCAGTATAAAATAAAAAAGTACATTGTGACTCATTCATAGATAATTCCTTAACCCATTCCCACACATTGACTCTTTTTGACTCCCCCAAAGAAAAGGGCTCTGAAAAGCATTGTGGAAAATGAAGAAATTGCTTGTAACAAGCAATTTCTTCATTTCCTACAATGCTTCCTACACAAAAATACCAAAAAATGTTTAATTTCATTCATTTGAAATTGTCGTCTGCAACATCTTTGAATTTGGACTGGTCCAAATTTTGTTGTTTGGTAATGGGTAAATGGTATCCAGTAAGAAAGTTCAGTTGACTTTTTTATGCCCATGTATAGAAAGATTGGGGCATATTGTGTTGCTTGTGTCTGTCCGTCTGTCTGTCCATCAGTTGGTCTGCCCAAAAATTTAATATTTGTCATTTCGGGGGCATTAGTGTTTCACAAACACATCTTGTTCTTTATACATTAACTAAAAATACAATGGCATGAATGTGACACGTTTGAATAAAGTTAATATATTAACCCTATCCCAAACGGCAATTTTTTAGTGTGATCCACTTCAAAAACTGCCACAAATGACAAAATAGATGTTATTAAAGATATTATTTGTGTAAAATATGGGACAGAAAATATTGAGACAAAAGGAGAAACTGCTGGTTATCAGCATTTTCTTCTTTTCTTTCAATGTTTCCTTTGGTCTTTTCTGGATCTGTTAGGGACATCAAAACAGGCTTGTTTAGGAAAGGGTTAAATTAAAATTATAATGTTTTAAATGTGACACATATCAATAATATTTCAAAATCTAAGATTTATGCTGAAACAACTGCCGCATTTCATATCTTTGTGTCTTTCTCTATCAGGTTAAAGATACAACTAGACCATCTGCAGAGTTTACTTCGTATGCGTAAGAGAAAGATCAGACAGAACCTGGTGCTGGGTACCATCAGTCTGATCCAGGGCTGGGATCTCGCTCAGTTCCAGGCTCTAGATCCTGTACGGAGGGAGGCGTTGTTACGAGCCCTCAACGATGACGCAACTAAACTGATCGCTGAAGTAGGCGAGGGTGATCGAGAGATCAGACAACTGAAGGACAAACTGAACGAGTGCAATCAACATTTTAACAAACTCAGTGCTGCTGTCAGTGCTGAAGGTATGGGTGTAATTGTTTCTTATTAGTGACCCGTCACGTTAAAAGGGACCTTATCCGAACTCCAAAAATCCAAATTTTCGCAAACTTGTCAGGCTTAGCACAGGTCAACCAGATACTGTATTCGAATAATGAACATAAAGTAGGAGAAGTAAAGTATTCCAGATTTAGAAAATTACATACAAGTGAAATGAGTCGGCCCTAGTCTGGCTGCGTGGACTGCACAGACAGACTAGGGTCGATATTTTTCACGCTTCATATAGGGTCCCTTTTAACGTGATGGGTCACATATGCTCATAGGGTCCATGAAAATACAAATACTTTGAAGCAGTTTAATTCTTTACATTGTTTGAGAGTAAAACTGATTGTAGAACAGATTGCGTGCTTACAGATTCTACCTCATAAAAGATTAATTTTGTGATTACAGTTAAAAAAATATGTTAATCAAATTAAGGAGTGAATATCTGTATTCTAGAATGCTCTAAACCAATAAACATAGTTTCAAAAGGAAAGTATACCCATAAAAATTTCATTTGCCAGTCTTGTGTAATTTGAATTTTGTTATGCGTCTGTATCGAAAGATAGGGGGTATCTGTCAGTCTCTCCGTCCGTCCGACTGTCATTCCGAGAACTTATCATGAAAACTTGATATTAGAATTTTTGGGGGCATTAGTGTTTCACAAAGACATCCTATTTGCTATACAGTTATTGCTGTTTCAGTAGAAACCTTATACAGTCACGCACCATGTTTCTATTTGTAACAGAACTACGCAGGTCCCGAGGCCCTGATAAGGAGTTTATACAGAAATTAGACTCAGTGAGCTACCAGCTGAGTTCCCTGGACCAAGATCTACAAGTACGAACACAGCAACCACTACCTCATAATAGACAGTCATTAGATACAGCAAACAGACAACAAGCTGTAAGTTATTGTGTCTTTTTTGTACGCCAAAAGGGTTGAATTATGCAATTGTCTGTATAGTCTGTCTGTCCCTCGGTTGGCAATTTACTGTGTGTACATCTCTTACAGTTTGAATTTGAATTTGATCAAAATTGGCACAATTAATCACACAATTTTACTAACAATCTGCTCTTATGTGTATTGAACTTAGTTTTAAACCATTGTCCCATTCTTTGATAGGACTTCTTTAGTGACAAGGCAGTTGGGGGATGTTTCTAGTTGGTATTAGTTGTAAATTAACTGTTTGATTCATTGATACTATGTCATTATACAAACATTTCAGGACTGGGAGAAAGCGTTACAGAACCAGGAAGGCTCAGTAGAACATGTCCGATTGACCTACAACCAGCTGGGTGTCCGAAGTCCTCAGGCTGATGCTAAAATTAATTTTATTGATGATAAATGGACACAAATGATCACCACTGGAAACTCATTTGCTGAAAGGTAACTCTTGTTGTTCATCATAACTTTGCCTATGCATATAATTATTAATTTACATTATGCATTTTTAGTTTCTGAAAAGTGAAACACTTAAAAAAAATCCATAGATCAGAAGTCTTTGTTGTGATTGTATCCTCTATATCTTGCCCAAAATTAATTGCTAAATGTAACAGAGTGGTTGGGTCCTCTTTACATAATATAATGAGATGTATTATTTAGTTTTAGTGAATTGTAAGCAGTCAAGGCAACAGTTTTAGCACACGCGAGGTCTAATCATGATCTGTACTGTGTACAAAATTTACCTCGGCAATAACCAGCTTTCACATGAAGAGATATATTTTTTGCAAAATACCATGAAATAACACATTTATTTGTGCAAATTCTTTGTGTATTTCAGGTTGCGTACCCTCAGTGCTATACTGAGTAGATTAGATGACCTACAAAGTTTTGTGTCCGACCAGGAGGTTGCTCTAGGAGACCAGGACAACATGTCTGCAGATCCAATAGTACTGAGAAGTCAATTAAATGAACTGCAGGTATGTTTTGTTAATCTTTTCTCTCTGCTCTTGAATTACTCCAGCTGCTTCTGCAGGAAGCATAAAACAAGATCAGCCTGTGTTTCCATGCATTCTGATCTTATTCTATGCTGCCTGAAGGCAGTTTTGTGTCTGATCAAGAAGTTGCTCTTAGGGATCAGGATAACATTATGTCTGCTGACCCGACTGTACTGAGAAATCATCTAGAGAAGCTACAGGTAATAAAGATTAGATTGTATTGTATTGATCACATCATCACAAGATAAAGGAAAGACTGCCCTGTTGTGGATGATAAATAGATTTACTATAAACTATCACGATTGTTAGAAATCGCAATTTTTGCCATTTACTTTCTAGCATACAAACCATATAACTTTTTGACCTTGATCATTTAACCCTTTCACAAACGACAAATTTTTGGGGTAGCACAATTTTAATGATGCTGCAGACAACACAATTTAGATAAATAAAGATTGGATTACAATGGAATATATGACAGAAAATATTGAGGCAAAAGGAGAAACTGCTGGTTATCAGCAGTTTCTTCTTTTGTTTCAATGTTTCCCAAGCCTGTTCTACTGGGGACATCAAACCAGGTATTGTTTGAGAAAGGGTTAAGCTTTGAAAAGGTTAATATCTAACTAGATATTGTATATTTACAGTCAATATTGAGTACACTAGACAGTAAGGAACCCACATTAGATTCCCTGACATCGGATGTACAAACATTGCGAGAAGTGATAGAGAAGAGTCGTCCTGGTACGTCCAGACATCATGATCTAGAGGACCTAGAAAAGAGGGTGGAGGACCTCACAAATAGATGGAAAAATGTGAAAGATCAAGTCAATAATAGGTTAGTAGAATAAAAATGTGTCAAAACTCATTGTCTGCAAGTCCAAGTTTGTACGAGGGAAAGTCTGCACTTTTGATATATATCAACCCTTTCCCAAACGGCAAAATTTTAGGATAATCCACTTCAAAAACTGCCACAAATGACAAAATAGAAGTCATTAAAGATAGAATTTGTCTAAATATGGCATAGAAAATATTGAGACAAAAGGAGTAACTGCTGGTTACCAGCAGTTTCTTCTTTTGTTTCAATGTTTTCCCAAGTCTTTTCTCTTAGGGACGTAAAACCAGGTCTTGTTTGGGAAAGGGTTAATTGTATTTTCCCCTCACTGATTCTATTTATCACTTTTCTGATTAGATATTTTGTCAGATGAGCTTCCTTCAATATTGTATATGTAAAGACTTCTTGAATGACTCGTACCAAGATCAGAGTAACTTGCTTAAAGTCATGTTTAATCGTAAAGGTGAAGATGTAAAATGTAGTGCATGTATTAGCTGTTGAAAGGTATTTCATTTTTCTCAAACTCATCTTTTTTAGGTTACAAAGTGTACAAGGTGGGATGGACTCCCTGACTCAGTATACAAATGGCTACTCTGCAGAACAACAGTTTGTGGCAGAAACACAGAACAAAATAAACGCACAACCTCCAGTCACATCTGATATTGAGGATGCAAAGAAATTAGTACAACCAACTATGGTGAGTCGAAAAACAAAATTTGATTAACAAATTGTGTAATGCTCTTCTGCTGCAGATCCAGGATTTCTGTGAAAGGGGTTCGAAAATACAAATAGAGGGTTTCCTTTTTTATACGTCACTGGAGGTGGTTGTATATTGGCTTCATCTTCTCCATCTCTCCGCCCGTCTGTCCATCCATCTGTCCACTTTTCTTGTGAGCGTTGAAACTTGGTCAATGTTATAACCTCAATTGGTAGATGTGCATGAAGGAAGGATTTTATGGTTCATTGATTTTTGTCTGAGTTATGCCCCCTTAAAACTTAGTCTCTGGGAGGGGTGGCATATATTGTGACCATGGCACTCATGTTGTAATATTACACTATTTTGACTGAATTTCTACATGTATATGAAAACTGAAATAATCAGGCATGAAGGGTGGTTGGTTTCTAAAGCACCAAAGCCCCTCTGGATCAGCCACTGCTCTTGCAAACAGAAATGTATGTTAAAGTTGATGATGAAAATGCACTCACTTATCATGCTTAGCAAACATGATTTGTTCTTGTCATACAAATGGTAACAGGTTCTATGGGAGCTATTATAAACAGAATAGGACAAGATGAGCTGCTTAGATGATTAGGAAGTATGATCTATAAGATTAATGTACTAGATTGTTGATTTCAAGGGTTGTTCCAAATGTATGTCTTTGAAAGCCCAACTTTGAAACTACATTATTCTTCTTTTGTGTTGACCAACATAGTTATGTTACTTGTGATTCTGATAAACAATGTTATTCATACAAAGCATTCCCATTTCTTTGTTGTAGGCTATTTACAACTCACTAGGCGAGCATCAACACCAGATAGAGAATGCCAACAGACATGGTGGCCAGTTTATTAGAGAAGCCAAGGTATGCCAGTCTATATAGTAATGGATGGTTTTGTACTTTCTTTGTGCAACTTGATATAGTCAGAATTATATGACAAAAATGTATAAAGAAATACAGCATAGCTACAGATAAGAGGTACTTAGCTATTCAATAGCCCATTACCAAACGACAAAATTTTAGACTAGTCCAAATTCAAAGATGATGCAGACGACAATTTCAAGTGAATGAAATTTTGACTTTTTTGGTCTTTTTACATAGAAAACATTGTGGTAAATGAAGAAATTGCTTGTCACAAGCAGTTTCTTCATTTTCCACGATGTTTTCCGAAGCCATTATCTTGTGGGGAGTCAAAAGGAGTCACTGTGTGGTAATGGGATAGATGTGAATTATCATTATTTGTTCCCCAAACTCTTCTCAAATGAATCTTCTAGATGAGATAATTCAAATGAGTACCCACACTTTATAGGTGTTTGGAACTTAAATAGATAATTTAGGATGTCATGACTCCTCTTATTTGTTGCTGTGATGTATGAATATATGCTGAAGTCATTCAAATATCACTAAGGTATAATGTGGATCATCTCTATTGTTATGGACATTTTGATATTTTAAACTTGCTCTTTCTTTTGCATGCGCTTGTTTCATTATTTAGATATACCCTTTGTCAACTTTTAATCATGGGGACATCAAATAAGTTTAATCAATTCTACCCATTGTATGAACAGATGCTTATTGTAGAACCATTTGTCTGCTCATCCTTCTGTGCGAAAGTATATTAAAATTTGAGCCGCGACGCGAGAAAAGCGGAATTTAGCATAAGCGAAAACAAAGACGCAGATCAGCTTCGCGGTAACCGCGAATCTGATCAGCGTCTGTGTTTTCGCTGGTGAGAATGTTTAGTTCTTCTTCTTCCCATGTACGAAATTTCGTGACTCTAATCACTTTCTGCGGCTGTACAGCCTCATTTGTGTCGGATCTGGTCAAAATTCCTGAAGACCGATTTTCTCGCGTTGCGGCTCATTTCATCTTTACAGGTGGGTTGATGTTCCTTATAATATTTTATATGATTTGATTCAAACAACCATATTTTGTGAAACCTTTATGTATACATATTTTGAAAAAGAAAAAATAGATATATTGAATTTTACTCCTTTTAATGATTGAAAATTTGATAAAGGGTATATTGCTATAAGAATATCTCTTTTGATATTTTTTCTGTGTTATGTGTTTTTGATTAAATGGTCTTGTTGTTTGAGAATTGAGATTTTTTATTGGAGTTAAGTTTACTTTTTGCTTTAACCCTTTCCCAAACTACATAATTTCGATCCATTTCAATTTGAAAGGAGTTGCAGATGACAAAATAATTGATATCAAAAGAAGAAAATGTGTATATTATAGCTAAGAAAACATTGAGGCAAAAGGAGAAACTGCTGGTTATCAGCAGTTTCTTCTTTTGTCTCAATATTTTCCCAAGCCATTTCTTCTAGGGACGTCAAAACCAGGTCTTGTTTGGGAAAGGGTTAAGCTTATTTTGTTTTGTTTGAATGGAGAGTAAACACAGAGCTGAAATGTTGTGGCTAAGGATTTAGATAGATTTGAGCTTTTTACTGAAAATCATGAAGATTTTTCTGGAATGCACAACTGTATAGTATAAGGGGTACTTATACCAGTCTCTCATCAAACAGTGACAGGTTTCATCAAACAGTTTCTATGGATAGTGCTTAATTAGTTACATAACAATGCACACCCCCCCTTCAAACAGTGTTAGATAGTTGTACCAAAACTAATAGTTGAGATCAATTGTTTTGAAAATTTACAGTTCAAAGCTACAGATAAGGTGTTGATTGAATTTCAAGTACTTGATAAAAATTATTTTAAGTGGATGTGAAAGTATATCGTTGGCTGGAAAATGTCGCAACTACAGCTGTAGTTGCGACGTTTATGAATATGGCCAACAATATGCTCTTGCAATGTATAATGGATTAACCCTTTCCCAAATGACAAAATTTTAAGATGAAAGCTGCTGCAGACGACAAAATGAATGTTGATAAAGACAAGATTTGTGTATGAAACGGCTAAGAAAATATTGAGACAAAAGGAGAAACTGCTGGTTATCAGCAGTTTCTTCTTTTGTTTCAATGTTTTCCGAAGCCATATCTATTAGGGACGTAAAAACCAGGTCTTGTTTGGGAAATGGTTAACTTTTGAATTATCCATAAACAATATGTTTTAATAGATCATTGATCAACCAAGCCCTAAATTGTTGGTCTTTACATCTCAGAATCATCACATTGACACAACTTAGGGTTTGGATGTGATACAGTGTATTTGAAACACAAACCTTATTTGTAGCTCTTGATACTAATATAGTTAATAGTTTATTCCCCACAGTTGTATTAAAACTAACAAGTTATATAAATTATGAATTGTACAATAGTTGATGCTGCATGAAATTTCACTCTCATTGTGTGAAATTTGTTTGAATCCATTATTAGAATTCTATCAAGAAAAAGAGCAATTATATTTTAAGTCTGGTGAAAGAAATCTGCTGGAAAGTAAAGGCAAATTCTCAGTGGCCGAAATTGAATTCCTACCAAATTGATTTGCAAATTGCCTTAGATTTTTTCCACCTTTTGCTTGCAGCCCAATCTTCTTCTGTTACCCCAGCTTTTACCTTAAGTGCATAATCATGTTTATGATAACCCTTATGTCTTGTAATCTGTATGAAAATATGTGACCCGTCACGCGAAAAGGGACCTTATCCGAACTCCAAAAATCCAAATTTTGACAAACTTGTCAAACTCGGCACAGGTCAACCAGATCCAATATGCGAAAAATGTAAATGAAGTAAGATAAGGAAATCATTCCGGATTTAGAAAATTACAGAAAAGTGAAAAGTGTCGGCCCTAGTCTGGCTGCGCGGACTGCGCAGACTGACTAGGGTCAATATTTTTCACACATCCGATAAGGTCCCTTTTAGCTTGATGAGTCACATATGTGTAAGTTTGGACATGCAGTTGTAGTATATACAAAATGCATGTGAATGATAAGTTATGAAAGTTGTATAATTTTTAAAATTGATAATTTGCATTCATGATGTTGCATGGATATTGTTGTATAATTATGTACGATCTATTTACTGAATGATCACATATTTGACATGAAGGGTTATGATATGTTAATAATTCCTTTGCTTCTCACATTATTTGTTTCTACCCAGTTTTATAGTTGGTTATTTAGCACTGTGTTTATAATGCCTGCTGCCTGTATAACTAGCCCTGCAGCCTATGCCAGGAGTGATGGGTCTATGTGTTGCACACACTGGTTGCTTGCTTCAGAGTCCCCCGGAATTGTGTAAACATTATGTAAGTACTTGTGATGTTCAACATATATCACTAGCAAAATAACATGGCTACATGGTGAGCGGTATCCTTTATTTTCTTGTAGCATTAAGGGGGCTTATGGTTCAAACATTAAGTAAGTTCATATAAATCTGTATGCACTTACAGCAGTGTTGCACCAATCCCTTGAATTCAACTCCGAAAATCAGCCTTTTCCATCATGCTATTTGCATAAAGAAAAATCATTACAATGTTATAGATGTCTTAGACATTGGCTAATCAAGTCTGAGAAAGTGGCTTATGCTAGGTTACCACTGCCCAATCACATGAAACACCACTTCCAATGATTTTCAATATTTCTGTTAATATCATCTGTGCAGGATCTCCTGCTGTTTGTAGACATTTATTACCACATGACCTAGTGTTCCCACTGACTATCAGATCAACTCGATCAAGCGATCCGAATACTGATCGAGCTCAGTCTGCAAGGGTGATCGGAAGCGGTCGAGGTGATCTTAATTGATTTACATCGCTCGGGCATCCTACACAAGTATTTTTTACATGCAAAAATAGTCGAGTGCGATCAAGTGCAAAAATGATCCAGATGTGATTGTGTATTGTTTGGGTAGAAGATAAACCTTATCGCGAATCAGTCGGGTCTGGAGATCGAGTGTGATCAGGTTGATAGTCTATATTCCGACCTGCACCGAACGTGCACTTGATTACCTCGACTTGTACTCGAGTAATTTCCAGCCACACCCCGATCAACTCGACCTCTTGGGCCTGTTTCATCAAAACATTTAAGACATATTTTTGACTAACCGATGACTTACGACAAGTTTTAGGCAAGAAATGCCTATCGCCAATCTATCAAGACCTGCATTGTGTGGTTGTTGTTTTAAACGATATTTAAGACACCGGTGAGTCAAAAATATGTCTGAAATGTTTTGATGAAGCAGGCCCCAGGTCATCTGTTCACTCTATCAAATCGGATGAAGAGCTCAGGTTTGATGGACTAGAGATCAAGAAGAAATTTGATCTAGGGCATTTAAGCGGTCGAGTAGATCGAGTAGATCTGCTGCCATAGAGCAGTTGGAAGCACTAGATCACCTCGACTTGCACGAGTAATTCCCGAACGCATTTGTGATCAACTCGACTTCTGCTCCATCTGTTCATCCAATCAAATCCCGGTAAAAGATATTGACTGGATCACACACAATCACACGAGTGACTGTTGATCAGCTCGATCTTCTGTATGATCGATACTCGAGCAACTTCTCGATGTATTTTTTACTTGATCGCTACACAGATTTTTTTTTAGATGTCAAAACAAATTGGCAGGATTACTGATCGATGCAGACCAAACTCGATCATCTCGACTAATTCTGATTACCGTTGCCGACCAACCTTGATCGGTATTCGATCGCTTGATCGGGTTTGATTGAGTTAATTTGATCAGCAGTGGGAACCTAGCATTACAGACCAGACATGCCTTGATATAGCATGATTGAAAATCTGACCTTTTGGGTCAAAGTACCTTTAGGAAATGTCCCTCAACCTGTTATTTGGAGACTATATACCTTAACTTTTTAAGAAGAAAATATGATGGCCTTTTGATACCTATTTTCTGGAATGATTACAAACTTAAACTGAATTGCATTGCAAGTGGGTCGGCCAATATCCTTTCTGACATTTGACAAAAGTCTTGTTTCACACCAAATAGTGAGAGAGTATTGGGAGGATCAGATTGAATATTGTTGCAGTATTGGTACCAGAAATGCCAGGAACCCATGATGCTTCAGCTGCTGCAATAAGACCAAAGCAGTTGAAAGTGGCCTTAATCCCCATTCAATAAATCTTGTTCCAAGCAACTACCTGCAAAGTGCTGGCATTTTGATAAATATAAAACCAGTTACAACCTGACTAGAGTTGAGAACTTTTATATAAAAAGCCAGTACAATTCTTTCTCTTCTACTTTATTGACTTGTTTATGGCTTGTGTTGAAATAAATCTATTGTTTTGCTAGTGATAAGTCTCTGTTGAGCAAGTGTAGGAATATTCATTTTGCCTTAATATAACGTGGATATAAGCTATAAAAATATTGGCTACTTCAGAATGCCTTCGTAAACATTTAAAATATCATTTTACATTTAAAAGATATTGATGCAAAATAACCTTTCACCCATAAATGACTTTGGGATTGAGGCAAAGAAAGAGAATTCTGATAACTATCATTTTCTCCTTTTGCATCAATATTTTCTGTGTACTAATATTGGGTAAACACACATTTTATATTAACTTCCATTTCGTCGTCTACAGCAGGATTGAATGGGGACAGCTAATTTTGTGCCATTTTGGAAAGGTTAATTATAAATGTTATAGGTAGTGAAAATGAAAAAAAAGAAATTTTGAGAAAGAAATGTTGAAGAAATGCTGTTCCTAAAGCTGTCTTAAATGATGTCAAAAGCTGTCATAAGGTCATTATCTACTCTTAGCTGTGTGATTGTATGATGCATAATTATTTACTTTTGTTTTGTATTAATTTGTTGTGTGCATGCTGAGTGTGTTGTTTGCATGATTTTTTATTTGCATGGCATATCTAACAACTAACAAATTTATCCTTATTCTAACCCTATCCTTAGTCTTAGTTTAATTTAATATCCATAGAAACTGGAAAAACCATGAAGTTTGGGAAAAAACCCATTTAGATCATTTTGAGAATTGTTTATATAATTTGTAGACGGATTGCTATCATATTATGCATTATCAAATTGATTTTTACATTGCAAAAGGATTCCGTATCTTTATTCCATGCCCAAACAATGATGCCTTTTGAAATGCACAGTTGAAATGGTTTGATAAAACATTGAGAGAAAAGAACAAACTGCTTTTGACCAGCAATTTCTCTTTTTCCTTCAATATCTTTTGTGCTATGGCATTCTCATTTGCCACTTTTAGCATAAATGGTGATGTTGTTGGCAATTCCTTTCAAGTTGGAACAGTCTAAAATTGATTGGATTACTTGCCTTTGAACCAATATGCTCGTTAGGTATATGCATGTATTTTTCATATGTCATAATCATTATGGCAAGGCATTGCTATATATGTATGAACAAATTCATTCCATTCAGTATCAGTGTTCACTTCTGTCACAGACTATAAGAGAAACATTCAATACTATATATATCATGTTTTTGGAAAGCTCACATCTTCCTGGGATATAGATCTTTTGGTAATGTCCGAGTGAGGGTTTTCACAAATTGTGCATCATTTTCCTAGCAAATAACCCCTTAGAAATTTACTCAGGCAAGTTTCAAAATCCAGATTGTTGTAATGACCCCCAACTTTGATTGAAATTCTTATGTCAATGGAAAACCCTGTTGGAGTCTATCAATCCAAGACTCATGGGTCTGAACTGCAAATAGGCTAATTTCTTTTTGACATTTGACAAAAGTCATTTATCTCCCACCAACGGATATGAATAATTTCAATGAATTGACCAGCTCAGGTGGTTCATGTTTGATGTCATGTTTGTTTTGGTGTGAGAAATACAAGAAAGGTGTGTGATTCAAAACATCATTGGCAATTAGCACAGTAAACTTCTATTACACAGGGCTCCAACATTTAAGGGAAAAATACATTTTGAGAAATCTTAAAAGAATCACCTTGCTTCCAAATAAAAATGTGAAGAAGTTCAGTATTGAATATGAGTATTTTTTGCGTGGTTCCAATTATCTTACGATGAAGATTGCATTACCACCAATAACGCATTATTTTGTCATTATCACCGATATTTAAAGTTAAAGACTATTTTGATATTTCTATCTTTTTGTTATTCTGCATGTTCCATAACATAATGCAAAACGCATGCCTAGAAGTAATACATTTTATTATCCTCAATTATCATTGATAGACTGAGGGCATTGCTGTCAACAGGACTTGGATTACAATCCATCATTAGATACCAAATACTTTATGCATCTTCTGGCATTATCCCAGACAATGGAAATTAACGAAAGATACCTTTGTCAATTTCCGGGTGCTATCTGTGGCAGTGGAAATTGGCCATAGATACCCATGTCAATTTTCACTGGTAAGGATGAAGCCAGAAGATGTATGAAGTGCTTTGTAGTTAATGATGTTTTATGACTTTTAAATGCTTTTTTGAATAAAAGCTAAAGGAAAGTTTTCTCCTTTATATAATTGCATCCATCTTTAGATATCAAAAACTTTATGCGGCTTCTCTTTTATCTGTGACAATACTTCTGGGGAAACATGATAAACTTGTCGAATCCAACTACCGTAGATAACGACAAAATTGCAAGCAGAGTTTCACTGCATCAACTACATAAATTGTGATGAGATGTTTTGCTATAATGCCCCCAAATTTTTAAACAAATGATAGCATAACCAATTTTTCCTAGATAGTTTGCCATTTGTTTCTTCCATGTTATCATTCATTTTGACATCTGTTGCAGCTTGGAATATTCTCAAGTTTCATCATCTGGTAAAGGGTTACCATGTTGCCTCCTTCTATCTTCAGATTCTTGAGAAGAAGCTAGCCCAGTTTAAAGACAAGTTACAGACACAGGACTCTGGTATTGGTCCAGCATTGAAGAAACGGTCCAGAAGAACTGAAGGTGCTGAAACAATCAAAACAGAGCTGGATTCACTCAATAGACAGTATATAGACCAGGTGTTGTGGGCAAACAACAGACTCAAGAAAATTAAAGATGTCTTTGCTGAGGCAAACATTGATATTCAGGTTAGTTCTTAACTTTTTTCCAAACAATGACTTGTTTCCACAACTTAAAAGAATATTTGTTTGGAAAATCTGGAAGGAAAAGAATCATAAACTGTTTATCAACAAATTTCTTCTTTTCCTTGAGGTTTTCCATGGCATAACTTTAATTTTCAATCTCAATTACCTTTTATTTGGGGGTCCTCTTGAATTTTATCAAATGTAAAATTGCACTCGACTCCACTGGCTTTGAGTGCTTGTTCCAGCAAAGACATGCATTCGGTCATATTTGTGAGAACCATTATTTCTGTATCAATAGATGGTTCCCTTATTAAGCATTTAAAATTTTGTTCTTGATTGTAGAAAAAAGTGAAGATCCTACAAATCTTTTATGTAACAGTACATTTTGTTGGCTAAGGTTGAAAATGTCAGCTGTAGTTATGGCATTTAGGAATGTAGCTGACCCTTCATTTCAACTATGCTATGATCTTATAGTTCTATTTCATCTTTCTATTTTCAGTTTCCGATGTTGATCACTGAAAGAATACCTTTACTACGAACATTCCGTGCCGAGTTGACCAAGAGATCATCTCTACTTGTTGATGAAGACATGCAGGAATATTTCCAGCAGCTTGAAGACTATGAGGGTTACGGAGGCCTTCAAGCTATGGGCAGAGCTGGACAAGAATTTGGTAGTCAAACAGCTCTAAACACAATGCAGAAAGAGCTAGCAGCACAGATGCCCAGTACAGTACAAGTGTCAGCAACTATGGTATCCAGCTCACCCAGTAAATGGAGAATGAAAGCATCACCAGTGTCATCGGAACAGCTAAAGCAGAAAGTAGCAAGCATTACAAGCTTAACAAATCTTAATGAAGATGACTTGGATAGTATCTGCCAAACTGGACAAATCTTGATAACTGTCAAACAAGGATGTCTATCTCCAAAAGGAACCTATTTACAAACGCCTGCTGTCTTAAATGCTAGAATTGGATGCAAATTAAATCTAGTTGATGCCATTAAAGCAGGAGTTGTGAATGTGAAAGCTGGAACAGTTGTCGATCAGAGGACCAATAGAAAGATGAATCTGCCCCAGGCTGTAACAAATAAATACATGTCAAATGAGTTGCAAAAACAGTTGAATCATAGATGTGGTTTAAGTGATCCATTTTCTGGAAGAGAGTGTAGTTTACTTGAAGCCATTCAGAAGGATATTTTCAACCCAAGTAATATGACAGTGAAGGACACAACATCGGGTCAGTTTATCTCACTAAGTGAAGCTGTGTTACGAGGATTGATATCTCAAGATAATGCCAGAAAGATATCTGGTGATGGAGTAACTGTGACATTTATAACTCAGTCTCAAGCTATCTATAGTAATGAAGAATTCTCAAACAACACAACTAGACTCAGTTTAGGTGATATTGTAGAACTTGGACTTTACATTCCAAAAACAGGAAAAGTACTGGATCCTATAACTGGAGCTGAAGTGTCAATACTAGAAGCTGTTGAAAAAGGAGTAGTGAATCCTGCTAGACGCGAGATCAGAGACCAAAGATCAGGAAAGTGGTTAACATTGATAGATGCAGTGTCTGGTGGTATTATAGACCCAGAATCTGGAATGTACTGTGATAATTCTAGTGGTCAAAAACTGTCACTTGATGATGCCTATCAGAAACGGTTGTTAAACAAACCAATTGTGTTACCAAGAGCTGTGAAAGATGGATCTATTCTTGAAAATGGACATGTGATTGATGTTCAAACGGGTAGAACTATATCATTCGCAGAAGCAATTAACAGTGGTGTTCTAGACTCAGATTGTAAATGTGTTGTGGATTCCAATACGGGAGAGACATTGACTATACTTGAAGCAATAAACGTTGGTTTGCTGGACAACGAAGGATGTGTACATCCATATAGAGGTGCTAACAGGGAATCACTACTCGACAGTGTTGATGCTGGAAATATCAAACTTGTACAGGAGGACTTAACTTTTGGTAAACTTAGTGTTCGTGATACAAGAACTGGTAAATCTCTCACTGTGTATCAAGCCATTAAACAAGGAATTATTACAAGTAATGGTGACTTTGTGGATACATCTTCTGGAAAGAGGATTCTTCTTAAAGCAGCAGCAGGACAAGGCTTTGTTGACAAAGATACTTCTGATGTTCTGCTGAAGGAGATTTCGGTAAAAGATTCTAGTGGAAGACAGATTTCGATACTCAAGGCTATCCAAATTGGAATTATTGTACCTGATAAAGCTGAAATAAGGGATCCTAATACAAGGAAGCCACTTAAACTACAACAAGCAACCAAACTAGGAATCATATCAACAGAGGACGCACAAGTTGTGCTGGAAATATTAAGTCCTGCCATTGTTCATACAACCATTACAACAAGACTACAGCCCGGTCATGCAGAAGCAGGCCTCAGATCTATCTCAATAGCAGATGCCATAGCTAGAGGTCTTCTGAGTGAGGAGACCGGAACATTCCGAGACCCAAATACTGGCTCATCTATGCCTGTACAAACAGCAATAGAGAGGGGACTCTTACGATTATCATCAGAATGGCCATCTGATATGCTAGGTAAAGATCAAAAGACTGATCTCTCAAATTCAGACATTGAAAGATGGAAAAAGGAAATCAAAGATAATCCCGAGATACATCGTGAACTGAATACAAAAGGTCAAGCTACGGTTGAATCAAAGGTTATGAAAAAAGCTGGAGATTATTCATTCAAACACACAATAGTCACAAAGCCCCAGATAGCTGAAACAGTTGTTGCAGAAACTAAGCACTTCCAGGTGAAATCTGTAGTAGACCCAAGAACAAAGAGAGAAATAGGCGTATCTGAAGCAATACACAGGGGTTTGTTAGATATGCAACAAGGAATATTCATTCATCCAATAACTGAAGAAAAGATGACAATTGAAAGTGCCCTTTCCAGAGGTTTTGTCCGTGGAATAGAAACCTCAGAACCTGTACCTGGTACAAGTGTTGTCAAGGAAACTAAATCCTTTGCAATTACAGGGGTTTTGAATCCCAAAAATGGACAAAGAATGACTGTTAGTCAAGCAGTTAAGGAAAAGATTCTTGACCTTGATAAAGGTATTTATACAGGTGTTGACTCCAGAGGTAGAAAACTGAACATGAAGATCAGTGAGGCTGTAGAAAAAGGTTTTGTACTTGTTGATGAAGAGCTTAATAAGCCGGGCGGAGACCTAAAACATGAAACAAAGACATATCAACTAAAAAGTGTCATCAACCCAGTCACAAGAGAGAGGCTTGAAGTAGCAGATGCTATTAAACAGGGTATATTGGATGAGCACAATGGAATTTACATTAATCCTAAAACAGGAGAAAGGCTGACCATTCCAGAAGCTATTGAACGTAAGCTTATTGATGCTGAACTCATGTCTGTTGTGTCAAATGCTGAAGGAGAAGGCAGTAAAATCATCACAACTAAACTTACAACATTGATGGTGAAGTTTGTTGTAGATCCAAGAACTGGAGAGTCTATTTCTGTTAACAAGGCTGTTGAAGATGGCATACTGGACCACTCAATGGAACACTATTGTAACCCACTAACAGGAGAAGTGATGCCTTTGAATGATGCCATTGATAGAAAGTTAGTGATCGCCCAAGCTGCTGTCCTTGAAGGATCTCATTCTAGCTCAACAGAGAGTATACATATTGATGTCGATGAAGATGTTGTTGATTCTAGCTTGACCGAGGAAGTCACCACGGAAACTGTCACATTTAGTATCAACAGTGTCATTGACCCCAGAACAATGGAGATGATGTCATATGACGAAGCAGTCCTGTATGGGGTGCTGGATGTATCACGGGGACTCTACATTAACCCAATGACAAGGGAAACTACTCCAATCAAGGTTGCTCTGGAAAAGGGCTTAATCCATGGAGAAGTAACAGCCAAATCCAAATCAGAAGACCTCATGAAAAGTAGTGTTGAAGCAAGCCATTTATCTTTCCCTGTAAAGAAAATTTCGTCTGTGGTAGATCCAAGAGATGGAAGTGAAATTGCATTGGTGAAAGCTGTAAAAGATGGCATCATTGATCTAGAGAAAGGAACTTATTTTGATGTTGGTAACCTTGATAATATCTCATTGGAAGAGGCACACAGGAGAGGATTTATTAAACTTTCTAAAGCAACAGATGCTGAAGAAATAGAGAGAATGCGACTTGAGTCTCAAAGAAGGGAATCTGAGAGGGAGAGAAGGCATCTTTCTTCAGAAAATGGTTCAATTGATCCACAAGTTGATATGAAAATGGAAAAGTTTGATATTGCTGGAGAAAAAGATGATAATGTATTCCCTGATGAAGTATTGAACTATACCACCTCAGTAGAAAACAATGCACAAAATGGTAAAATTGACTTGCATGATCAGCGGGGAATACGAACATGGCAGCAAAAGGAACTAGCTGTTGTTGATTCAGAACCAAGTATTTCTTCTGCTTCAAGGTCTGATTCACCAATGGATATTGCTGATCTTTCAAATACAGACGGTTTGTCCTTCAAATCTGCGCAGAAGCTGGGTATCATTGATCCTGTATCTGGAAAGATTAGGGATCCAAAGACAGGGAAATATATTGGCATTAATGAAGCTATTGAAAAAGAAGTTCTGGACATGTACAAACCTGCCATGAAAGATGTATTAACTGGAAGAGAACTTACTCTCAAAGAATGCCTTGATAGGAAGATTATTGATCCTATAAGTGGTAGAATAAATGAGAAAAAGGCCAAGGCAGAGAAAGTCGCACCTATATCTGATATTGAGCAAAAGAAAAGTAAAAGTAAGCCTTTGAATTTGATAGATACTGTAGCTGTAGGCCTGTTTGATGATTCAACTGGAATGTTCACTGATCCAAAGTCAAGAAGAAGCCACACATTATCAGAAGCCTTATCACAGGGATTAATAGATGGCAAGATGGTGTGTATCAATGATCCACAAACTGGGGAGAAGATGCCGGTCGAGGTAGCACTAAGACAGGGTTTGATAGATGGTGTCACTGCTGATGTTATAAACCCATACACAGGAGAGAGAACACCTCTGTTACAGGCTATACAACAAGGTCTGGTGGAAAATGTGTTTGATAAAGATGCTTGTGTTGTCCATGATACATTAACAGGAAAGTCTGTGCCACTTGATAAAGCACTGACAGAGGGCCATATTCGGTCAGATGAAGCCAAGGTTCTGGATACAAGCACTGGTGAGGTGGTACCACTTGATACTGCTATGAGGAAAGGATTACTGGATGTCAGAACTGGTGCTATCACAGATAAAATGTCAGGCAAGAAAATGTCTCCACAAGAGGCTATAAAACTAGGATTATTAGCAGTTGTAGGAGCTCCAGTTCTAGCTGGAAAGGCTGTTTATGATGCTATCAAAGAAAAGACAGAATCTCAGAAAGGATTTGATAGTGATACAAACAGAACACCATCAATGCAAACAGAGGTGAAGGGTACTATAGACATGCCCTTTGATTCAAGACACCCATACACCAATGGAACCACGAATGGAACTACTAACGGTGAAGCTACTTTCAGTCAGACTAAAGCATACCAGGTAGAAGCCCAAACTCCACTCAGCACAATTGTTTACTCTAAGCCAGGAGATGTGATTGTTCCATCTAAGCCATCACAACTGTACACAGAGTCAGACAGATACCAGCCGATGGACAAAGATCCTGGGGTGAGTCACTATTTTACACTATATTTATATCATTGGCGAACAGAGCAGCAGATGAGAGGGGATAAAGACATACTAATTTTGTTATTCGAAATCACAACCCTATGTTGTGAGTACTCATTAGAATCGTCTAGATGAAACAATTCTAATGAGTAACTCCAACATAGGGTTTGATGAACATTTATTTAAAAATTGCGTTGTGAAAAGCCAATACCCCACCATCTTTTATCTGTTCTTTGGGGCTAATCCTTTCTTTTTCAGGTATTTGGGAATTTTCATTCTGTCTTTGGTTTGTAAACCTGTTGTGAAAAATGTTTGGGCTCTCAAAAGAACCACAGAGAAGGTTTATGCCTTTCCCAAATGACCAACTGATCAAACAGTTTTTAGCTCGACTTTTCGAAGAAAATGAGAGCTTATACTGTCACCCGGGCGTCCGATTTGGCGTCGGCGTTGCAACCAAGGTTAAAGTTTTTTCAAACATTAATAACTTCCATACTATCAAAGGGATTAAACCCAAACTTGGAATATTTATTCACCATCACACCCTCTACCTTACAACCAGGGCCCATGACCCTGGCTCCACTATATTTTGAGTTATGCCCCCTTTATACTAAGCTACTTAGAAAGTCGAGCGCGCTGTCTTCGGACAGCTCTTGTTAAAAGCTTGGAGAGAATAAAGAAAAAGCTGTACTTTGGCATTCTTCTTTCTTTCATTGCTTGATTGGCTTTAACCTACTCATTTAACTTTAAAACAATTATTTTTCTTTTACATCACTTTATGTTAGACATATCTATTAACTTGTCATATTGGATTGTCTTTAAAAGAAGCACTTTCTATTTTATTTTGGAGAAATTTTATGCAGCAGGTTTACAAAGCATATCATTGTTTCTCAAGATAAATGGTAGAGCAACAAATAAGATGGGTAATGGGGTTCTAAACTTGCTATTTTAAATCCAATTCCCATGTTGTGGGTACCCATTTGAATTGTCGCAATGAGACAATTCCAATGAGTACCCTCAACATGGGGTTGATGATAGATAAATGAAATATTTCATTTTAAAAAAGTCATTACCTTCTCTTATCTGTAGCTCTATAAAGTTAATGGTAGTGAGAATGGTAGTGAGCGAATGAGAGTAGAAAAATTTCTTATAAGGTTACAAGGGTTTCACATAAACATCATGCTTATCAAGAAATGGCTCATTTCATTTCTTAACATGCCCTCCTGAATTCTCTATTTAACAGTTACCGGAGGAGGTTTACCCGCCAGTACTAACATCAACTTCTTTAACAAGAGAAACAATCGAAGAAACTTTTTCAGTACCCTCTAAATTGCCTTGTAATATTCAAATTGACTGGTCCAATGGCATAGTCACAAATACTGATACGGGCGAAACATTCACTGTTAGTGAAGCTGTGAGAAAAGGCATTCTTAATTCAGACCAAGTTGAAAAACTAGCAGAAAAGGCCCAGGGATTGAATAGAGACATTTCTATAAATTGGGAAGAAGGAACTATTTATGATAAGTCAACAGCAGAAAATATGACAATTGATGAAGCTGAAAGAAAACAATATATTGATAGAGAAACGGCAAAGATTTTAAAAATGATAAGTGGTAGGTTTGAGGAATATAAGGAAAGAAAGCCTATTTCACAACAACAAATGATAACACATAAACAAGACAGCCGGAAACAGATAAATGAAGAAGAAAGCACAACAAAAACATCTGCATTTGTAAAGGTTGATAAAGATAAACCACATCATAAGGCTAAAACAAAGAAATCTGTAACATTCAACGAAATTGTACAGGAGCAACACTTCACATCAGATTCATTTGTAGCCTTTCTAAATTCGGATGAGGTTGATTTGAGAGAATCATATATTATTAATCCAGAAAATGCAGAAGTAATTACAATGCACCAAGCAATTTTAGAAGGGGTTCTTGATCAACAATCGGGAACTATTATAAATAAAAGAACAGAAAAGACTTACAACATTGAAATGGCGTATCATGAAGGTTTGATTCCACCACCTGGTAAGACAATAACAAGGTCAATAGAGTCTGGTTTTGTGACGGATAACTTCCAGGAAGTTGCTAACACAGACAAGGTCATTCATACAACAATACAAGCAAACTTAAAAACCTCCATTACAGAACCAATGAAGAAACCAAAATCTGTATCATTTAATGAAGCAATTAAGTTAGGATTAATTGATGAGAGTGCTGGTACATTTTACAATGAATACTCGGATGAGATTATGTCACTTGCCTCTGCTATTCAGTCTGGATGGATCTCCGAGGATGGTGCTGACTCTGCAATAGATGTAGAGCCAGATAGGAAATATGAAAAGAAGGTGATAGTACATCAAGTTGCTCCTGCTGATCAAGTACAAAAGCTATCATTCTCAGAAACACTTGACCAAGGATTTATGGATCTAAGTAAAAGTCAGTATACAGAACCTACATCTGGTAAAACTCTTCCAATTCTAGATGCAATTCGAGATCAACTTCTCGACACTTCTCAGGATGAAGACCATTTGGAAAGTGAAATGCTGAGTCTCAGACAAGCTATAGAATCTGGTGCATTTGATGAAGAGACAGGAACCTACACTGATCAAAGGTCAGGTACAAAAATGACATTGGCTGATGCTATTTCAAAAGGACACATCGATGCTCAGTCTTCTTTGTATGATGTTAATTCTGGGAAAGTTTACACTTTAGAAAATGCAATTAAAAAGGGGAAGATTGATGCTCAGACAGGGGAATATGTTCAAAGTTCCTTTTCAAAATTGTCTATTAAAGATGCAGCAAAGAAAGGTGCTATAGCATTGATTGGAGCGCCTCTTCTCACCTTAAAAGCTCTCACGGACACGAATGACAAAAATTCTGAAGGATATACAGATATGAGCTCACTTAAAAGGAAAAATAAGGTTCAACCAATAAAGACTGAAGAGCAAGACATTACAAAAACAGATGAACCCATTACTATAGAAGCAACTAAGTTCAGTGTATTAAATTCCAATACACTTGAAGTCACACAGATTCGTGAATTGACATCAGTTACTGCAAAAGACTCAGACAAAATGAATTTTATGGAAGCAGTTTCAAGTGGCTACCTGAGCACAGAGACTGGAATGTTTAAAGACCCCAACTCGGGTCAATACCTTACTCTTCAGCATGCTATTCAAAATGGTAAAATTGATCCAGACTCGGCCAAATTAGAAACACCAAGTGGAAAGTATGTAAACTTGGAAGAGGCAATGAAACTTGGTATAATGGACAATACAGGTCACTGTGACAGTGAAGATGGTAAATATCAGAACTTACAGACGCTAATACAAGAAGGACAGTTACAAGAAGTTATACCAAATGTCCACTCAGCATCTAGCTTGGTAGTCAAGACAACAGACAGAATCCATGTTAACTCTGTGGTGGATCCAAGAACCCGGTTGTTGGTCAGCTTAAGTTCAGCATTAGATACCGGTTTAGTCAATCCCCATGATGGTACATTCACAAATCCTAAGACTGGGGAAATATTGAGTATAATGGATGCTGTACAGTTTGGATATATCCAAGGCCAGGTTGTTGACAGTATAACCATGAAAGAAGGTCTTGCTAAGGAGGGGTTTGAAGCAGAAGTTACTTTCTCTGAGAAGAAAAAGATCAAGTTAGCATCAGTTCTAGACACAAGCACTGGTGAAAAGCTGTCTCTTCATGAGGCCATTAGAGCTGGTATAATCGATGAAGAAACAAGTAGATACAGAGACAAACAATCTGGAAAGGAAATGCCTATCCCAGAAGCTCTAGAACAGCAATATGTAACTGGCAGTGAAATAGATGCAAATATGTCATATAGGTCACAATATCAAAAATCATCTGATAAATATTTGACCAAAACTCAGTCATTTGACATCAATGAGGTGATTGATCCTTACACAAAGGATGTTCTCAGTATACCAGAAGCTGTAGATTGCAAAATACTGGATTTACAGGCTGGTGTCATTAGGAATCTTCACACAGGGGAAGAAATGTCTATATCTGAAGCTCTGAACAGAGGATATATCAAAGGGCAACCCACAACACGTAAAAGTGGAATATTTGAGGATACACTACCCAAGAGTTACGTACATAAAACAGAAACTATGGAAATGAAGAGTGTCTATGACAGTGATCAGGCAAGATACATCCCGATGCAACAAGCTGTCCAAAAGGGTATAATTGATGAACAGTTGGGCGCATACAAACAAGATGATGGGAGATCTATTCCTATAAACAAAGCTGTTGAGCAAGGTCTGATTCAGGTTGACAATACTTATCAGAATACAGGACCTATGCATGATACACAGACTTATACTATACTCTCTCTATTAGATCCTAAATCTGGTAAAAGACTTACAGCAGCAGAAGGAGTCAACAAAGGTTTGTTGAACCTGAATGAAGGTCTCTACATAAACACAGTAACAGGTGAAACCTTTACAATCCCTGAAGCTGTAGATAGAGGGTTTGTAGAAGCTGAAGTTAACATGGGTGCTTCTCCAGGTCCCGTACTGAAACCTAAAGGACAAGATCCTGGTAAAAAATCATTCACGGTTATTTCTGTCCTTGATCCAATCACACAAGAAGAATTATCTGTCACAGAGGCTGTCTCCAGGGGCATTATTGATCAATCTTTATGCAAATATCTTGACACAAAAACTGGTCAGACACTTTCATTAAGGGATGCTGTCAATAAGGGGAAGGTTTTAGTAGATCAAGAACGTGAAATTCCTGTAATCACAGATGTCAAGAAAGAGGTTATTAATGTAGCTGCCATTGTAGACCCAACAACTGGAAAAGAATACAAGATGACAAAAGCAATTGAAAAGGGACTTTTCCACCCAGAAAGTAGCATGGTTAGAAATAAATTGACAGGTAAATGGATGCCTCTTGATGATGCTGTAAAACAAGGATTAGCAAGGGTTGAACAGGCCTCCGGAGTAACTGAGTATGAAATAGTAAAAGGTATTGTGGTAGAAAAAGTCAGAGACCCAATGACAGGAAAACAACTATCTGTTAAAGAGGCAAAAAGAAAAGGTATTCTCAATTCAAAATCTGGAGATTATATAGATAGTAAGACACATTCACGTATACCACTTGAGGATGCTCTAAAAAGCGAATTGATAACCGGTCATAAATCTCCAGAACAAAGCAAAACTGATTCGAAAGAATCTGATACAAAGAAAAGTACTTGTACAGAGACGGCAATCACTAAGGTACTAGATACAAGAACTGGCATGGAGTTACAGGTGGAGGAAGCTTTACATAGAGGATTGTTGAGTCAAGATATGGATCATTACATTGAACCAAGAACAGGCAAAATGTTTACAATTACAGAGGCTATGAAAGAAGGGTTTGTAACTGGATCTGCATCTGAACAAACCACTACCATAACTAAACAATCTGAGCCTACAACAAAAACTTATAACATAGTCAGCTTGCTTGATACTAAGAAGGGGAAGCAATTGACAGTAGCAGAGGCATTGACATCTGGGGTGCTTGGGCCAACTGGACAATATGTAGATACGAAGAACAACAGGGTAATGCCTGTATCAGATGCCATTAAGGAAGGGTTAGTTGTTACAGAACTGAAGGAGAGCAAACAAAAACATCTGACACTATTTGAACCTGGTAGTGAATTACAAGTTGTAACATTTACTCAAGCTTTGAAAAATAAGTTTATCAATGCTGTAGATGGGACTTTCACTGATCCATTCACCAAGGAAACTATGCCTGTAGATACAGCAATTACAAAAGGAACACTTGTCAGTGACTTTGGAAAACCATTTAAATTCAAACCAGTAAGAAAAGATAAAATCACATACAGCTTTCAACAAGCCTTCAAAAGCGGTCTTCTTGATCCAACCACAGCTCTGTTCTGGTATGTTAAAAAGGGGAAATCCTACACTGTTGATGAAGCAGTCAAGAAAGGGTATCTGAATGCTCTGATGGATCCTGTTGAACCTGCTAGTTCTGGAGATAATTCAGTTGTTGTCATTAAAAGTGAAGTTGTTAAACCACTGTCTGTCACCCATGTTTCTGTTGGAATTGAAGACATTAAAGAAGGTAATGTGAAACAGAAGACGGACATGTTTGAGAATTACTCAAGCTCCAATGGTATATTAGGTGATGACACTGATAACACTGATGCTGTTGTCCTGAAAACTGAAGATCGTGAAGAAAACAATATGAACAACTCTAACACTCAGATAACTCTAACTGAAGCTATAGTATCTGGATTAGTGGACGCAGAAAAGGGAGAATACATTGATCCTCAATCAGGAGATAGTATGTCTGTAGATGAAGCTGTCATTTGTGGATTTCTGGATCTTGATAAACCTCAACGCCTGCATAAAGTTGGACTTAGTAGAAATTTAAAACCACCAATTTCTCTTTCTAATGCCATAGCAAGAGGTCTTATTGACTGCTCAAGTGGTACCTTTGAGGAACCAGTTACAAAAGAAAGTATAACAATTCAACAAGCTATACAACTTGGATACCTACAACCAAAACTAACAGATGAAACTGATAGTGGCGACAAAGGTACTGAGAAGTTCAAAGATGTTCCAAAACATTTGGTAATTATTGAAGAAGGATCCCCATTTGATCCTAGATCAGAGACGGTATATAAAGATGGAGAACTTGTATCACGGACGTCTACTGAGATAATGATGACACAAGGATCAGCATCATATGTAACACATCCTGGATTCTTTATTGATTCTATTGGAACTGTCATGAATCGTGCTACAGGTGACAGAATGTCAATAGGTGAAGCCATTAAGACTGGTATAATTGATATTGAGGCAATAGAGGGTACTGAACAAGTTAAAACCATAGGGAGTTCTGTGGTACCACCACCTTTAGAAAACAAGGAATCCCCCCAATATGTGGTGAGACTCAATAGTTGTGTTGTTCAACTTTTGGAACTTCTGTATGTGAAGTAGAATTGTGATCATATACCCTCCCCATAGTCACAATATTTAAAATCTATGTACTAATATTTTAAAGAAAAATAATACAAATCAAATTACAGAATAATGCTAGATAATTTAAAAGTTAGACTAAATGCAGTAGCTAAAAAGCCACATAATTCTTAAAATCCAACTCTTTTGATAAGAAATGGTTTAAATCCTTCATACTAGATTTTAAAGGGGTTTTGCAAAATATTATTTCACAACAACTTTAATACTAGATAAAAGGATCTTTTATTTATCTATTGGATTCATCAGTTTCAAATGCATACACATGTGTGCACACACAATCTGGTGTATGTTGTTTAACCCTTTCCAAAACGATAAAATTTAAGAGTGGTCCAAATTGAAAGTTGCTGTAGGTGACAAAATAGACTTTGATAAAGACTAGATTTGTGTAAAATATTGTACAGAAAATATTGAGACAAAGGGAGAAAATGCTGGTTATCAGCATTTCTTCTTTTGCCTCAATGTTTTCCCAAAGTCTTTTATATCAGGGACGTCAATTCCAGGTCTTGTTTGGGAAAGGGTTAAAGATGGATTTGCTCACACTTTGGGCATGAGCACTGGTGTATTTCCCAGGAAGCAGAATCAAGAGGGAATAATGTAAACTTGTATTTCTCATACTGATCAATCTGAAATGTAAATTTCTAAACTAAAAATGAAAAAAGAGGGTATGTGATGATGATGAGCATGAAAGAAGAAGGTGAAGGCTTTATTTGCACAGGTCATTTAGTTGTATTATTTCACTGTAAACATATTGTCATATTTTATTGTCATATTTCATTGAAAACTGCTGCTTTAGGTCTTAATCAAATAATACTTTTTGATCAAATTGAAAGCTCTTGATGATGAAATATTAAACAAAAATCAAAGTCCTAAAATGTATTGTATGACTTGAAGAAAATTGCTACAAATGTATTGATGTGCCATAGAATAAAGAAATATAAAACTATTATTGATAGTGTAATACTATTGAGGTTGAAATGCATTAATGCATCTTATATGTCATAAGGGTCTTTTTGTCAGATTTAAACTCAAATTTGATTTTTTTTCTGAAAAATGCAAGCAATATTAGAAGCTGATTGGAGGTATAGGTTTAACTAAGTTGTGGAACACCTTTTAGTAAGTTGAATTAAAATCTAAATGCAGCAGTTTTCAATTATTTTTCATTTCATAGTATTGTGTTTATGTACACTCGGTGTTGGTTATTCTACTTTATTGGATAAGGTTTAGATTAATCATTGCTTTTCAGGTACCATCATTATATCCTCTACCTACGACAAAATTTTGGGGTATTCCAATTTGAAAGAAGTTGCAGACAACAATTTAAATTGAATGAAGTTTTACACTTGTTGGTGTTTTTGTATAGAAAATATTGTGGGAAATGAAGAAATTGCTTATCACAAGCAATTTCTTCATTTTCCACAATGTTTTCAAAGTCATTATCCTGTAGGGAGTCAAAAAGATTCACTGTGTGGTAATGGGTTAAACCTTCTACCTACGAAGTAGAAGGGGTATATTGGTTTCACCATGTCTGTCCATTTATTTGTCAATCTGTGTGTACATAAGAGTTGTATGTCCATGCTCCAAACTAAGAACTGATTCCTATAGGACATTAAAATTTTACAGAGTTCATGCTGTTTGTCCTATTGTTATTAGGTCATGAAAGTCAAAGGACAAGGTCACAATTAAAGTTTTTTCTTTAAAATGTGTTTCCATGCTCTAACTCTGAAACCTATAGCACTTTTGTAAAAATAAGGCACAAGTAAAGGTTATTAGCTCGACTTTTCGAAGAAAATGAGAGCTTATACTGTCACCCGGGCGTCGGCGTTGGCGTTGGCGTCGGCGTTGGCGTTGCAACCAAGGTTAAAGTTTTTTCAAACATCAATAACTTCCATACTATAAAAGGGATTCAACCCAAACTTGGTATACTTATTCACCATCACACCCTCTACCTTACTATCAGGGCCCATGACCCTGGGACCACTCTATTTGGAGTTATGCCCCCTTTATACTAAGCACTTAGAAAGTCGAGCGCGCTGTCTTCGGACAGCTCTTGTTTTTCCACTTGGGGACTGTTCTAGTTTAGCCAATTAGCAAACTGGATAAGTGCAAATTATAAAGTATTACTTTATGGCAGAAAACGTCAAAAAATCTAATATATATATAAAAAAATGAGTATTAACATCAAGGGAAAAGATGCATAGTGGTCATCCTGTCATGTTTCTGTCCCATATATGTCTTTGCTATGGTTGCTAAGCCAATGGTTGTTTTGTACAAAAAATGATTTCAGACTTTGAAAATAGAGTTATGAAGCTCAGGAACTAAGGTCATACCCAAAGGCATATATATCCCAAACTTCATAGGCCTTAGATTTTGATGAGTTTCTTAGCTACTTTAGTCAAAAGTTGTCCGCAGAATAAGATATGTGCTCCCACATTGAAAAAATGAAGGACATTTTGTTTTAATGCTTGTTATCTGTCTATAGTCTTAATTTTACAATGAATATAATATTTTTCAGTATTATAGATCTAACTAACATGCAGTTTGACAGAGGATCTGTCATGGTTATTCCAGACTTCTGTGATCAATGGCTGTTATATGTTCTTATATTATCTTAAGCATGGATGTGTGGAAAGAATTATGTCAAATGAAGGTTATATGTTAAGGCAATGGTTCTGTTTGTATGTTTCAGGATTTTGGGAATTCCTTAGTCTCAACTGTTATATCTCAAAGTGGTCCAGTATTTTCTGTCCCTATAAGTGAATTGAGTAGTTTTGGTGGTCCATTGTCTAGAGGGGAGACAAACGGTGGCTCAAATCTTGTAACTGTAACAAACAGTTTAGGTCATGAAACAAAAATGTCTACCTTCAGTGACTTTAAAGAACAAAATGAAGAAGCATCTTTGAGTACTACTAGTAAACTGCCATTGAAATCAGAATTGTTGAAGGCTAGAGGTTGTGACATCAATCTGACAAAGTATTTGTTACCAGTCTCTAAGAAAGTGACAGACCATGGTCAATATGACAGTGACCCTTCCATTGATTTTGAATTTAGTGATGAGGACAATGACATGGACACTGATACAGAAGGACTCTCAAAAACTGAAGTTGTCCTGTACATGGAAAATTTGTTTAAGTACTTTTGGAATAAAAGGTCTGAAAAATTGATACATCCAAGAACTGGACAAAAACTGCATTTACAAGAAGCAATAAATTGTGGGGTTGTATGTCCTGAAATAGTTCAAGTTTCTAACAGTGCAAACAAATCTGTAAATCTTCAGAAAGCGATAAATTTGGGTCAAATTAATATCCAGACTGGTAAAACTATTGACATGACAACAGGAAATGATCTTCCATTTCATAGTGCTAAGAAAAAAGGTATTATTAAGATTAAAGATGATGAACCGATAGAGAAATGTGACATGTATACAGAATTAGGTCCTGGACTAGTTAATCTTATTGCTAGGGGAGAAATATACCAAGGTACAAAAATATTAGATAGAAGGTTAGACCAACTACTTGACATTCCAAAATGTATTGATGCTTTCATATTTGATACTGAGTGGGGCAAAGTTAAGGACAATAGAACTGGTCAATGGATGACCTGGGCTGATTCTAAGGAAAGTGGTCTTATATACGATCCCAAACTAGGTCAGCTTGTTGGAGTGGCACTAGAGGAGAGTAAAGCTAGGCCATTGGAGGAAGTTGAGAGCCATATAGTAAAACTGATAGAAGCTTTGGATGAGTCAGGGAAGAAAGAATATGGGGGCCATATACTGTTTAATCAAGTGCCAAAAAAGTCTGTATCTTGGAGAAAGTCAAGTACTGATGGTCAAGAAAAGTCTGGGTCATCTTTGATGGAAAGGAGGTCTAGTGCTGCATTCACGAAACCCAAAACTACAACATTCCCAGTAATGTTAGATGAAGCAATTAATACAAACCTGTATGATCCTGTTGGTAATACTATCACCATTCCAAGTACTGGTGTACAAATTCCTTTAGAGGTAGCCATAAAGGAAAACTACATTAGCAGTGAATCATTGGTACGTGACCCAGTCGGTAGGGATATTTTGTCTTTGCAAGAAGCCATAGATAAGCGAATAATTGACCCTTCTTCAGGTAAAATGATTGACCAAAATGAACAAGCTATTGCTCTAAATTTTGCATATAAAATTGGTTTGGTAATGAGGTCAAAGTCACCATTAAAACTTTCTGTAACAGAAATTTTAGATGAAGGATTATTTGATGAGGAATATGGGACATTTCTAAATCCAGATGATAACAAAGAAATTTCATTTTCTGAAGCAATTACAACTGGTTTGATTGATTCAGAGTCCATTCGTATTGTTGACACTTCAACATCAAAAGTAATGAAAATTCAAGAGGCCGTAGAAAAGGGATGTATTTACTTCAGCACAGGGGTTTGTGTTGATATGGCTAGGAATGAGAAAATGCAGATTCCTGATGCACTCGAAAAGGGTATTTTCATAGATGTTACAAGTCAACCAAAACTCAGTCTGCACAGTGTAATTGAAGAAGGTTTGTTTGATTTTGATTCTGTAACAATTACTGACCCTGACATGGGATCCAAGCATAGTCTGGGAGATGCAATTGCTAGTAATTTTGTAGACTCAGATTCTGTATTGGTGAGAGACCCCAAGACCTTGACCTTGCTACCAATAGATGCAGCCATTAAGGAAGGGCTAGTTGATGCAGAATCTGGACATTATCTTTCAGATTCTCTGAGTCTATCCTTTCAAGAAGCGTTTGACAAGGGCCTCATATTTCATAACTCCTCCCATGGTACTCTACCATGTAATGTAATGGAGGCTATAAGATTCAATATCTATGATCAAGCTACTGGGAAATACATAGATCCTAAAACTGGAAAAGTGTTGAACCTTGAAGAGGCAATGGAAGATAATCTCATTAATGGAAATAAAACCATGGTAAAGGATACTCAGACTGGCAGATTTTTGTCTCTTTCAAATGCAGCCTATTTAGGGATATTAGATACCAAAACCTCTCAAATCAAAAAAATGAAAGAAAATGATATTTGTGAATTAAATGAAGCCAAAGAGTCTGGTATTTTGAGAAGATCAGCTAGTGATGAATGTATTTCTTTACAAAAGGCTTTGTCAAAAGGATTTGTGAATGAGGAAGGTCTAGTGTATGACCCATTGTCACAGAAGGCTTTGAGTCTTACTGATGCAATAGCAATAAAACTTATAGATGATGCACCAACTTTAGTGAAAAATTCTAAAACAAAGAAGTATATACCTCTTGTAGAAGCAATAGAGATAGGAGTTATTGATTCAGATCAAGGTATGGTCCATGACTGTGAGAGACATAGACAGCTTACATACAACACTGCTGTAGAGGAAGGTTACATCATAGAGGTACCTGTACCTGGGTTATCTCTGGCAGAGGCTGTGGAACATGGACTCTTTCTACAAGGTTTAAACAAACTGTATGATGTGCGTACAGGTAAACATATCACTCTACAGGAGAGTCTAGAACAAAAGTTGATTGATGGTACAAGTCCCCAGGTTGTCGTCCCTTGTGTTGGTATTTTCTCTGTGAAAGATGCCATTCAACATGGATATTTGGATACTGAAACTGGGAAATATGTCCATGATGAAGTTGTGTTAGATTTGCCTCAAGCTGTTGACAAACATTTTGTTGTTGCTTTAGGGAGCAGGAAAGGTAAAAAGGTTTTGACTGACCAACCAAGTAATGAAACAAATAATTCTTGTTCAGATCTACTGGTAAAAGATCCGTTTGAGAGAAAGTTCATGTCTATTGAGGAAGCATCTAATGAAGGAGTATTTGATGCGGTGACAGAAACATACTCTGACTTGAAAAATGACAATGTATTATTAATGGATGATGCAATTTCAGAAGGCTTAATAATAAATTCAAGAAATCCCAATCTCACTCTAGCTAAAGCAGTTACTTTAGGACTATATGATACTGTAAATAATTCTGTATTAAATCCATGTACAAATGATGACCAAACTCTTACAGAGAGCATTAAATCTGAACTCATTGATACTCATAGAACCAGAGTGAAAGATATCTCATCTGGAAAATTCATCTCAATGCAAGAAGCTCTGAAAAGAGGTATTATAAGCGCCAAAACTGGTACTGTTTTTGAAAAGGAAAAGAAAAAGTCCTTTCCAATAGAAAAATCTGTTAAGGATGAATTAATTGTAGACTTTACTAAAGATTCATTTACTGTACCTGAAGGGTTGATGTATGGCATGATTACTCATGATGGGTTGATGGTTGAGGATTTAGAATCTGGGACACTCATGACCTTCAATGATGCTGTAGAAAAGGGCATCATTGATACAAGAAACACTGAAATCAAACAGGAAGATGAGGAAGTGTCAATGTCACTTGATGATGCTATTGAACAGAATGTTGTAGATGGTTCTAGTGGTGTGTTGAAGCTGAAATGTGGACGGAGAATGTCCCTAGCTGAAGCAGTATCACAGTCATACATGATAGTCAAGGAAGAGGTGATAGATGATGTTGAAGAATCATCAACAAAAACAACAAGTGGTGGCTTAGAGAGTATTTTCCAGGAATGTGACTTTAACCAACCCTCAGATTTTGACAGAATCATAGACTCACTGACAACTGCAAGTGAAAGCAGTGATTCAGCTGGTAGTCCTGTTAGGTTTGAAGAAGCTCTTAAATTTGGACTGTTAGACCTTGAAAAGGGTGAGTATTTTGACAATTTCACAAATGAGAGAAGCTCGATTCAGAAAGCTATTGATGAAGGTAGACTGGACGCCAAGAGAATTACGTTTTCTGGAGATAGTCAAAACACTAGTATTCCTCTAAGTAAAGCCCTTCAACAAGGTTTCCTTTGTCCAAATGAGCGAACAAGTAACAATGGAGATGGAACAGGACCACAGAAGGGAATAACATTCCAAGAGGCAATAGACAAAGGATACTTGATAACATCAACAAGGCCAATCAGCAAGTATGATGAAGACCAATTAAGTGTTAAAAGTGACTCTATATCTCATAGATCTTCTTTGTTAAAGGATAAAAATCTTGATTGGATAACCTCCTCCAAAGTAATGTCTTCTTCGCTTGATTCCTTGATTAAGAATGTTAAACAAGAACAATCTGGGTTCAGAGTAGGAACTTTATATGATGCTGTTGAAAAGGGTCTGTTTGTTAAAGAGGGGGGACTGCTACTTGATACTTTCATGCAAAAGGAAATAAACATTGATGAGGCTATAAAACGTGGTCTGCTTAATCCAAATGCAAAAGAAATAAAGAATCCATTAACCGGCGAGTTGGTGTCACTGGAAGAGGCAGTGTCTTTGAAAATCATAGACACAGAAACAGGGTTGTTTGTGGACAAAACAACCGGGGATTCCATGTCTCTTGAACTTGCTAGGGAAGCTGGGTTTATTGTAAAAAGTGAAGATCAACATGATTCTAAAAGTTCAGTAGAAATCTATGTTGAAGAAATCTTGACAAATGAACAAAAGAAAGGTAAAAACAAATACAGAGATGCCTTTTCAACTGGAATTCTACACAGATCTAATTCTCAAGTAATAGACCCTGATTCTGTACAACCGATCACACTGAGGAGAGCTGGAAGTCTTGGCATGATAGACACTAAAACTGGGGAATTTAAGAATCCCCAAACATGCGAGACTTTGTCATTATCAGATGCTGTTCATAAGGGTTTTATTCTGAGCCCTAAAGGTTTAAGTTTATATAGTGCTGTAAATCAGGGTTTATATTGTGAGTCTACAGGTCAGTTTAGAGACCCAGAGACGAGCCATTATCAAACCCTGGCTGAAATGATCTCCAAAGATATCATCACTAGTAATTGTGCAGAAATAAGAGATGTAACTAAGGACAATGCTATTGTTAGGTTGAAAGATGCAATTAAGAAAGGTATCATTGATGCGGATGAGGGAGTTTATGTCTCACCTGATTTAAGAAAATTAAACTTTAAAGAAGCAATCACAAAAGGTCTGATTAAGCTAAATTTCAAAGAGGCAATATCAGCTGGTTTAATTATAAGTAACATTCCAAGAGAGGGGTTAAGGGAGAGCAGTAACAGTGTATCAAATATGACAGACAAACACATTTATCAACAATGGACTGGTAAAGACCTCAGTAAGGAACAAGTTAGTGATGGACATGTCCTGAAATATCCACTCATGCAGAAGAAACTGCTAGATCCCCATGTATCTAGCTCAATGTCTAGTGTAGAGACTGGGTCTTCTGGTTATGAGACAAATGCTTCAGCTAATCTTAACTCCCTAGATGACGCTATGAAATTTCCACATTCCAATAAGCAAAAGAGTGATAGTAACATAGACTTTAATAATGACAGACTGGACTCTTTAGGAATGCTAAGTCAGAAAATGTCTATAAGTCAGTCAGACAGAGATGAAACGAATGCAAACATTTCTGATACATCAATGACAGACAAGAAAGAAACAACTTTAGGTAAACTGACATTCACAATGGATGAAACATCAATGGACAAGAGTTTGAGATCGCCTCTGTCTCCCCCGGGCACTGACCCTGGAGCTGTCTCAACAAACTCTGGTCATGGTCACAAACTTGTCATGTCTCCAAGGAAGAATCTAGAATTCACCTTCCATGCTGCTGCCAATCAGTCTGATGATAAGAAGGTATGGATAAGCATGGTTAAATTAGGGAATGCCTTCTGTTTCATTCTGTTTTTGTGATTTTGTGTTTGGCAGCATAAGCTCTATGTTCTCTTGTAGTATGCTATCTTGTGATAAGTTGTTTGATGCATTGATAGAGTGTAGATTGTCAGGAAGAGATTTGCTCCTCCGCTCTGTTAGACATTGAATGATGCTAATAGCATGGTCTCTTGTTCCGTCTCTCAGTTAATAGCATGATTTACCCCCTTGAAAAGTTCTTGCTGTTTGAAATAGGTAGATTCATATGCTACTTGATGTTGGATTGCATGTATTTCCTTGTTGCAATAATTCTGCTGCAGTAGAATTGGCATAATGCTTTCAAATGTCAATTGTTTCCATTTGAGAAAATTGTCAAGGCTTTAAAGTTTTTCTGTCCATTTTATAAAAATTTAGTGCATCTTGTTATTCTCCAGTGGCATTTCAAGAATTTGAATCGAATTGTAGTATGGTTTGCCTTCTCAGTTGGTTTCCCACTGTTTTCAACATTAAAGTTCCCTGGCTTGTGTATGTTTGCCACCCATTATTAATGGATGAACATTTAAGTAATAAAGATTTCAAGTTAGTAGTGTAACATTGCAAAAAGCATGACATTACCAGTTTATGACTAACAAATTGTTAACATTGTTATGATGCCCACATACTGATACAGTATATTAGCAAATACTAACAACCCAAGTTTGATAGTTATGGACTAATTATTTCGATATTACAAATGTTTACTTTAATTTTGAAAACACTTGAAACAAACACTGATCAAAAGTATCATTTTCACAACTAACATACTTTCAATGCATCTTTTTTCCACTTCTGTGCTGGATTTTGAATTTGGACCCAAGCAAAAGCACATAGCAATATAGACAGATATTATTAGCATTACTGAAATATTTTCATGAGGTGGCAAACTAAATGTACATCAATTAGTATTTAGTGCTGAATCCTGATAATAAGATAAGGCAGCCATTTTAAGTGGTAGTGATAGGACTCGAGAAGTTAGTGTTTCAAATCTATAGATATATGACCCGTATACTAAAAGGGACCTTATCAGAAGTAAAAAAAAATACATGTATACATTTTGACAATCTTGTCAGACTCAGTACAGGTCAACCAGATACTGTATGCCAAAAATGAGCATATAGTAAGATAGGGAAAACATTCCAGATTTAGAAAATTACATACAAGTGAAAAGTGTCAGCACAAATCTGGCTGCACGGACAGTGCAGACTGATTAGGGTTTATATTTTTCACACTTCATATAAGGTCCCTTTCAGCGTGATGGGTCACAATTAATTATGATAAAAACATGGACGCTTAGACAGGGCTTGTTTGATAATTGGAAAAGAATATTTAGAAGCATACAAGATAAAAATGAAAATGTGGACCTGGAAAAAATCATTTACCTTCTTTATTAGCAAGTTTCTATTTAACAAGGTTATGTTTAAGATATAGTTTGTTATTAGTTGAAATCAACAAAATATATGTATTATATAATTATGATAAGCATGATATTTGTGTTGAAACCCCCATAATACTGCCATCTCCCGCTTTAACGTCTGAAGTAATTGTGGTGATTGTAGCAGGTAGTCATAGCTATCATAATTGCTTAACCCTTTCCCAAACAAGACCTGGTTTTGACGTCCCTAAATAGAACTGGCTTGGGAAAACATTGAGACAAAAGAAGAAACTGCTGAAAACCAGCAGTTTCTCCTTTTGTCTCAATATTTTTGTGTTGTATTTTATATAAATTCTATCATGAGCTGCATCTCTTTTATGTCAGCAGCAGCTTTCTAATTGTATCATACTAAAATTTTGTCGTTTGGGAAAGGGTTAAGCATGACTGAAGTTTTGCATGAACAAAACAGAATTGAAAATATTTCAAAAACATTTTTATTATTGGTGATTTTATAATCCAGAATGAGACAATTGTGGTGCTTAAGTTTAGCTTTCAATGGTTTGAAGCTGAAATCAAATGAGTTAAATCTGGAGATGGTGTATTATGGTTTTAGTTTCTTGTGATTAATGAATGACCTCTTGAATTATCCCCATTAATTGTATGATTGAACTTTGAAATATTTTGCATTAAGGTTTCAATATTATCAGTAATGACAATTTTAAAAGTCCCTGTGATATTAGATACTATCAATATTATGTAATGGTTGTACGATGTATCTATATTGACTTTCACATTTATCCTTTAGAATAGAAGTGGGATTGGTTATTGTGTACCAAAAGAAAAAATATGATAATATCAATTTTGGTTTTATGATTAGAAGCAATTATTTTTCAAAAACCGGTTGCCTTCTTTTTTTAAAAAAGAGAGAGAGAGAACAAATCTGATTTTCCTAATGGGGACAGTTTGAGATTGCCATTACTGCAACATGTTTAGGAAGTTTGTTCTGAAAAAAAAAAGTTAAAGATTGTTTCAAATATCATAGGATAGCAAGAATAGGTTTAGAAGTATGAGTGCATTAGAATGAATGACTTAAATGATAGTTGAATGATAATTATTAGAATTATTAAGCATGTGCTAATGCATATTTAGAAATAATTTTTGTGCGAGTCTTTTTTTCAGCCAATTATTTGGAAATTCTAAGGTAGAAAAACATTATGTTTCTATTAAACATTTGAAAATCAATGAAAATAAACTATAAAATTGGATGATAATGTTGCTTTTGAAACAGACAAACATTAGGAAAGACAAAGGATGTCTTTAGAGCTATGGGCATGAGTTCCAGAAGCTTAATTTTGTGTACATGTTAAAGCTCATGTCATGCAAAAAACTGTTTGTTGATTGTGCTAACAAGCTGAAAAGTTGTTTTATGAATTTTCCAAACTTCATTTGGGAACAAATGAATAAATAAACACTGAGAATTGATTTTGTGCAGAAAAGAGTGTAAGTCTTCAAAGACTTAAAAAGCAAAAAGGTCATGGATTTTACTGAAATGAATATATTTAAGAAAATTTTTTTTGATTACCTTTCTTAAGGATTTAAATCTCTTTTGGTATTTGAGCCTTAGTATAAATTAGCATGACATGGGCTGTATAAGAATGGGGTAGGAGTAAAAGAGCAATTGGTATAGGCTTTGTTGCTTACACAAGAAAGGGACACCATAAAATCGCCAGGATTTAAATTTTCACCCTGTTGGAATTATCCCAGAATTCTTAAAAAGATAACAAGAAATTAAAAAAAAATTGTATTTTAGCCAATTTCATGTAAAATTTTGAAGAATGATAATCCTATTTTTAGCTTGACTTTTCGAAGAAAATGAGAGCTTATACTGTCACCCGGGCGTTGGCGTTGGTGTCGGCGTTGGCGTTGCATCAAGGTTAAAGTTTTTTCAAACATCAATAACTTCCATACTATCAAAGGGATTCAACCCAAACTTGGAATACTTATTTACCATCACACCCTCTACCTTACTATCAGGGCCCATAACCCTGGCTCCACTTTATTTGGAGTTATGCCCCTTTATACTAAACAACTTAGAAAGTCGAGTGTGCTGTCTTCGGACAGCTCTTGTTAAAATTGGAACAACCAAAAGTCATGGTGGCTATCATTATTATATGTGATAAATGAGAAAGAAAATGGCATGAAATATAAAATGGTTAAGTAAAGTTTATGCATGAAAATGGCTTTATTTAGTGTTGTTATTTGATGGTAGTACAAAACTTTATATGCTTGTGTGATGCTTGTTGAATATGAAAATCCTTTCTAGAGCAAATGGTGGTAATTGTGTCTTCAGGTGACCATACCAAGAGAAGAAGACCAGTATTGCTCTAAAAAGGGTCCAAACTGTACATCTATATGGTAGAATGATTTTGTTTATGCATTTTATGAATTATCAACATGTTTATCAGAGGTCCAAAGCAGAAAAGGCTAAAAACTATTTTCATTCTCTTTGCTAGAAATACAATTTTGACTGAAAAACATAATTATATTTTCATTTTCCTAGGAGACTTCTCAATAGACAGATAGCAGATGATTATGTTGCTTTGGCAAAATTTGTACCTTTTGATTTTGGGGCTTGATAATAATAAATACAAAATAAGGTTCATTGCCCCCAAGTCTCTTTTCTAGACCTCAATATTTGTGGTAATGTAAATATTTTCATTTGTAAAATCAAAATACATGTAAATGACATAATGCATATTGTAGATTTTGCTATATATAGAGTATGACATATCATTGCCAAATTCATAAGAAATCTATGATATTGGAAGATATTTTTCTTATTGCAAGTAATAATGTAGGTATTAGAAAGCACTGATTTTGAGCTTTGTTCCTATTTTTTAAGCACTTTTGATTTTGTGTATTTAAATTCTAGCCGTCATATCACTAGTAGTTTTTACCTATTTTGTGTTTGTTTTGAAACAATTTCTCTTATCTCTCCAATAAATTCCTTAAATCCTTACAATTAGAGTAGTTGTCAAGTGTTGGTTTTGCCCTTGAATGTATCATTCTGGAAATCTAATTTTTAGATAAAATCCTTTTCCTTCATTTTTTGGTAATTTCAAAACAAGGTAAAGCTCTTTAGAGGTGATGTAACTTGGATAAAAGGAATTGGTCAATTAATGCCAAGTTTGACTATTTTGATCATGACTTTGGTCAAGTGCTGTACAATATTGGTCAGTGCCTATACATATACTTCCATGGAGAGAGCTAATGGCAAGGCTATTATATACTGAAAGGCAAAAGAAAGTATACACTTTTTGTTTGTCAATATCTCTCTTAATTTCCGTCATATCGACTCAACATTTTGTACTTTTCATTTCTACCTATAAACCAATAATACAGTGATGATAAATTTAACCTGAAATTGCATGACTACTTATGCTACATGCCGATTTTGCAAACTTTGCACGTGGGACTTAGTGGAGCATCAAATGTTGCGGTTAAACAGTATTTGATTTCTTTATTCTTTACGACAATAAATCACAATGTTAGATTTTTCTCTAACATTATAACCCAATTCTCGGTGGCTGGTAGAAATCGGCGAATAAGCCACCTTTTGTATTTAGACCCATTTTCTTATGACACAGCATGATATGAAATAAATTTGACACTATATATACACTTAGTCAGTTTGAAGAAACATTTTACGTAAATTTTTATCAAAATCCGTCAATAAATTTAGAAGGAGTTATGCCAGATAGCTTGTTTTCATCAAGCCCCATTTTGCCATGACGCATCGTAATAGGGAAAAACAATAACAATGTACGCTTGGTCTTAGGTGACTCAAAACTTTCTGAGAAAATTTTATCCATATCCGTTAATAAATGTAGGGTATGTGTCACTGTGGATGCTTGCATTAATTAATCGATTATATCCCTTTTTCGGTGACGCTGTATGCTATGAAAAGACCTTCGCAACGGAAAGACGAACATATACACGGATAGGCGGAGAAGATAACATTAATAAACGACCACCTTCGGTGGCGATTAAAAATCGTCCATACTTTATGAATCGTTTTTTCAGAAAACGTGGAATAACTACGGTGTATACTTATTTTTGCCTCTCAGTATATGTTAACATCTATCTGCAGTGATGTAATAAGCTCCTATATTATGCACTGAAAATAGTTTTGTCCTATTTCCTCAATTTTCTTAAACCAGAACAGATTGTTTTGCATGTATTTGTATTGTCTCGTAGGTTTTATATGTAATATGTCCAATGTATTTTGTGATAATTTGTTTACAGTTTGCAAAATGTACAAAATTTGGTTTAGTCTTACTGTGCAAGATAAGCTACAAGATTTGCTTCTAGACCTTTCTGAATTTGAGGAAGTTAAACTGTCATCATAAAAAAGTTGGATGATCAGGTTGTTTCTTTGTTTATTATGAGTTGTTTTGAAAAGCAAAAATAAATGTTAAGAAAAGATGGTTGAGACTTTATTAGTTATATTGCACAGTTTGGTAATTGATATGATTGCATTATGTTTGATCCACATTATACCTAGTCCATTTGGTTATTTGATCTAATAATTTGTTTACTTGTATTTAAAGTCACTAAGAAACATTTGGTTGGTAGATTGCTAGATCATTAAAACCCGTTCCCTTTGATAAAACTGTGATTTTTACTTCCCTCAGCAGAAAAGGCTTGGAAAAACAAAAAATAAGTTGGCAAAAGAAGAAAATTCTGATGACTAGCATTTCCTCTTTTGTCTAATGCTTTCTATGCTCTAATTAACAGATTGTCCATGTTGCCATGGCACCAATTTTGTTGTCTGGAAAGGTTTTCAAATTAGAACAGTCAAAATCTTAGCTGTTTGGGAAAGGGTTAAGCATGGTACATATATCAAAACTCTATTTAAACTATTTTCCTAACTAAGGTGGAGTTTTTGTTCAAAATATTTCATTTTATGATTACATTGGATTGTTTCTATCAATTCTAAGCAACACAGTAATAAAAATATTTGAAGTGATTATGTTATCACAGAATGTGATTTAGATAAGAATTCAGTATTTATAATTACAAATTTCAAGAATGAATATAATCACATATTTCAGGAATAAATAGTTTTAGCTAAAAGTATGATTTTAGTTTAGAAAGCATTTAGATTGGAATACAAACATAGTAAACAATTTAACTACCTGCCTGATATATCTACATGTATATGCATGTGTAATTAACCTGTTTATACTTCTTTATCCTCCCAGCAGTTAGCAGATTCGTATGACAAGTTGGTACAAGACCTCCACAATGAGCTTAACTGGATATCCGACATCGAACAACTCCTCAAGGAAGATGTACCGGTCAGTGAAGAAGCTTATAAAGCTCAAACTCAACTCGAAGCTCTTAAGGTAAAGTCTTGAATAAAAAAATGCAGATAAATACAAACAATAATTACAAACATTGCTGAAGAAGTTGAGCAAACTTGAAGCCTTGATTTAACCCTTTCCCAAACAAGACCTGGTTTTGACGTCCTTGATAGAAAAGACTTGGGAAAACATTTAGACAAAAGAAGAAACTGCTGATAATCAGCAGTTTCTCCTTTTGTCTTAATATTTTCTCTGCCATATTTTACACAAATACTATCTTTAATGATATTCATTTTGTCATCTGTGGCAGTTTTTGAAGTGGATCGCCCTAAAATTTTGTCGTTTGGGAAAGAGTTAAAGCTTACAATAGTAGCAATGTCACCTTTGTATCAGTATAACAACTAAACTAGATATTATAAGTTCAATACAATATACAATCAAAGGTATTGCAACAAGGTTGTTTCTGGTGATTTACTAAGTACAGCACATCTATAGGAATAATTATGAAAGCATCATTTTTGTACGGGATTGATTGACATTTCAGGCATTACACGAGGATGTACTGCGACACCAACAGCCAATCAGATCTCTTGTATACCAATCTGAACAATTAGTGGAGCACCATCAAGAGGAACTTACTCCAGAACAAGTTACTGAGCTACAGAACATGGAATCTGCTATCAAGGTCGCTTATGGAAAGGTAATGATAAAATATTGCAAACAGTTCTACTGTTATAAGATATGCTCAAGCTTTGTTAAATGCTTCATATGCCTACATAGTAAAATATCATAGCACAATATCCTGTATAATAGGATACCCTCATGCCTGGTTGACCCAGAACCATGTGAAAAATATTTTTTTTTATTTTAAATACATGTATTTGTAACTGGAAGACCATAGTCAACCATAAATATTTGTAGATCTTAATAGTCAATCAAAAGTTTCAAAACTGAATTTGGTTTGGTTTTGCAATCTGCTTGTACTCGCACATTCCTTGTTTCCTGTCACATTGGTTGAAATTTGATGAGTGAATATTGTTTAGCAATTTATTAACCCATTATCAGTGATGCCCTTTGAAGCCCTACAAAATAAAAGCTTACTAAAAGAATTGCTTTTGACAAGCAATTAGTTCATTTCACACAATGTTTTCTATACAAAAACACCCAGAAATGTAAAATTCCATGCATTTGAAATTGTTGTCTGCACCATTTTTGAAATTTGAATGGTCTGGTAATGGGTTGATCGTGGAATATCCATTATTTTGTAGATCCAGAAGACATGTGATTCTCGTGTCAAGCATCTGACAGCTGCCACAGATGAGTTGACCAAGTTTGAGGGAGAACTCGGCAAGTTTACAAAATGGTTGGAAGTCACTGACCAGGAGTTAGACAGACAGATAGAGGCGGTACAAGACTTTGATAACATCAGACGAACTACAGAACTACAAAAGGTTAGAATCTGGACAATTTATGATGAGTGTCATACTCTGATGGACTTCAGGGCTTGTTCTATGGAAGCTTTTAAATCTTGGCTCTTGAAAAAATCTTTCTAAAAACATTTATATACTAGTTATTTCACTCCTATAGATCATTTAGATATTTGATTCATGTATGATCAGTAGCATCTGGCTCAGATTGAACATTGTGGGTTGGAATAGTGTGAAAAATGGTATAGTTGGTGCACCTGTTCTGATTATTTGAATTATTTAATTGTCACAAGCTAGAGTTCAAAGTAAGTCTAGGTAAAATGATTTTTATCACATTTATTTCAAAACATTTCAAACAGTTGCATATTGTCACTTATAAAGACTCGACAAACATGCTTCTGACTAATTTGAACCTCCACAAGATAAATATGTGCTGTATTGTACTTTTCAGGAGATGAGCAGTGAGATTGTGGCTCATGGAGCAGACCTCAGATATCTCTCATTCTCTGTCTCAAAATACATGGAAGAATCTAAGGTCAGTTGGATCTGATTTCTAATCAATTATTACTCTATCAAATGCAAAAATTATATGACTCCTCGTAATCTAATAAACTGAGGGTGAATATGTTTAGTACAGGTTGAAACTCATATGAGGTGCCATGCATCCCATTGAACCAAAATTGTAAATTCCTTGGGACAAAAATAAGTATTTTTATGCTCCTTGATAGTACCTCCATCAATGATTGAGATAAATGTGCCATTGCTGTCTTCCCAAAATAGAAATTAACTCTTTACCTTTATACTTTCTGTTGTTTTAACTAGAATCCTAGTATTCTGATACTGCTAGCCCTAAATATTGATATCCAAAATAAAAAGATTAGCTTCTATTTTTTATGCCCCCGTATCGAGAGATCGGGGGCATATTGTTTTACTCGTGTCCGTCTGTCCGTCTGTCCGTCCGTCTGTCTGTCTGTTCATCTGTCCGAAAACTTAACCTTGGCCTTTTCTCCAAAAGTATTTGACATACAAAGCTCAAATTTGGTATACAACTTCCTCTCAATGATATCTATCTGTTCCATGCAATTTGACCTTCCTAAAGGTCATCCCTTAACCCTTATCTACCCTTTACTCTATGAAAACTTAACCTTCTACTCCGAAAACTTAACCTTGGCCTTTTCTCCAAAAGTATTTGACATACAAAGCTCAAATTTGGTATGCAACTTCCTCTCAATGATAACTATCTGTTCCATGCAATTTGACCTTCCTCAAGGTCATCCATTAACCCTTATCAACCCTTTACTCTATGAAAACTTAACCTTCTACTCCGAAAACTTAATCTTTGCCTTTTCTCCAAAAGTATTTGACATACAAAGCTCAAATTTGGTATGCAACTTCCTTTCAATGATATCTATCTGTTTCACGCAATTTGACCTTCCTCAAGGTCATCCGTTAGCCATTATCAACCCTTTACTCTACAAAAACTTAACCTTTTACTCCGAAAACTTAACCTTTGCCTTTTCTCCAAAAGTATTTGACATACAAAGCTCAAATTTGGTATGCAACTTCCTGTCAATGATATCTATCTGTTGCAAGCAGTTTGACCTTCCTCAAGGTCATCCCTTAACCCTTATCTACCCTTTACTCTATGAAAACTTAACATTTTAGAAATATGGCCATTTCGGGGGCATTTGTGTTTCACAAACACATCTTGTTTTCTAATTCATGTAATGTAAGTAATTGTTTTGTATTTCAGCTACACAAGTTGGAGCTAGAAGCCTACAAGGCAGATCGTCAGAAGCCTAGTAGACTCAGCAGAACCAGTTGGATAGCCATGGATAACAAGGAGGTGGAAGTTGTGAGAGACAAGCAGAAGGAGGCAGAAACACAGTATAAAGATCTCAAGACAAAGTGCAATAACTTTGGAGATAAACTGTCTCAACTGGACGTGAAACAGAAGGAGTTTAACGAGGGTACCTGGTCCATGTTGTCATGGCTGACAGATGCCGAGGAGAAACTGAGTATGACCAGACAAGAAGTGTCCGCTCCAGAACCTGAAGCTCTCCGCAGTAACCTAGAGAAGATGAAATCACTTGGAAATGACTCAATAGCTCGCAAAAATCAAATGGCTGAGCTTGAAAAATCTGGACGAGATTTGATTGCTCACATGAGAGAGTTGGGTATTGGTGGTGAACAAACTGAAAAGATTGGTGAGATTAAAGGTGACATTGCTGATAGAATGGAGATAGTGTCTGAGGAGATTAGTGAGAGAGCTAATGAGCTTCAGACAGCTGTTACCAAATCACAAGGTGTTCAGGATGCTGTAGATCAGTTACTCACATGGCTGAAGGAGACGGACAGAAAACTGGAGCTTCAGAAGCCAGTCAGTCTGAATCAAGACAAACTCAGTGATCAAGCCCAACAGTTGAGTATTATAGACACAGATATAGAGAGCCATAAACCTAGTATAGAGTCTGTCAAACAGGCTGCTAGTGAACTCATCAAAACTTGTGATCTGGATATGGCAAAGTCATTAGAAACAAAGATTAGTGATATTAGTGAACAATTTTTGAACGCTCAGAAAAAATGTAGGAACATGTCTAAAGACAACAATAATGTGTCGGATAAATTAGAGAAATTCCATGACAAACTTGATTCTCTGAAAACTTGGGTCCAAGCAAACACTGACTCATTCAACTCTCCAGAGTGGAGTAGAAGACCCATTGATGAACTAAAAGCCAAAGTTGATGATGTGAAAATAGAAAAACAACGTAAACTGAATGAACTTGAATCATTACAAGCTCTCGGACATGACCTTATTGAAGACCAAAGAACCAGTGATCCTGCCACAGTAAAGATGGCTCTGACTAAACTGGAACAAGTTTGGAGCAAGTTTGATGAGAGTCTGGCTGACCGGGATACTGAAGCTAGCCTGAAGGAGACCAGAGAGAATGAGTATGATGCGATAAAAGGAGAAGTTGTGGCCTGGTTGTCCAGGATGGAGGCTGAGGTTGATACATTTGAACCAGTGGCTGTGGATATGGATATTCTCCTCAAACAAATTGAAGAAATACAGGTAGGAATATGTATAGGTTCCCCTATTTTATATGATTAAAGGATTTCATACACACTAACTCTACACTTTTGATTCAAGTTCCATGCATATGACTCCTTAACTCTTCAATCTGGAGTCGGAGCTGATGCAATATTACTTGAACAATTTCCCCACAAATTTCCAAATATTTCTAAAACTGAAAAAGTAAGATTAATCAAAGAAAACTCATTTGGAAATTAACAAAAGTCTTTCTTTTGATTGTTGTAACTGATAGAAATGTGATAACAACCGTATGTATTTTATGGCTTTTCACAAAACTCTATACATGTATCAATTTGAATATTCTTTTTCAGCCATTGATCCAGGAATATCAGGAGTTTTCACCCAAGATAGATGAACTGAATGAAATAGGCAGTGCTTATGATGCCATCAAAACTGGAGATAACAGACCAAAGAGTCCCATGAAATTCAGTAAGTTGGATTCAAGTTCACCATTTTAGTGGGATAATTGTTATTTATCTAGATTTCCTTTTCGTGCCTCTATATTGATATATCATGGGTTGCTCTGTCTGTTTGTTAACTTGTCTGTGAAGAGTTAGAATTTAGTGATAAGCCTTTTCCTTTTGACTAAACCTTCACTAGTCCAAGGCCATATACTATCATGTTTCAAGGGCATTTCTGTTTTAAAAACACTTCTTGGTTTTCAATATAAGGAATTATTGTTTTATTGTTTGAGGATCAGGGAAAAATGGTGATTGTTAATTAAGGGAAAGATGGTGATTGTTAATTGATATTTACTATGATTTTTGAACAATGCATGGTATTTTTTTCACTGAAACTTCTATTTTCAATTATTAAGAAAAAAAAGGTATGATCAAGTCATGTTTAGCAAATTATTCTGGTATGCATACACAATGAATACAGAAAGTCTGTTTAAGTCGACCTAAATTAACTCGGGACAACTTAATTTTCATCTGCACCGGCTGTTAATTGAGCGTCTTAAGAAAACATTTCCGAAGTGGGGTCATTACATAGGTAAATGTCTCGGGTTAATGTTGGTGGACTGTACCAATACTTTAAATATCAAACTTTTTTATGATTGTTCATAACATTCGTCTCTACAGTTTAATGCAAACAAATTAGATTATCATATTATATACTTTACTCCAAGTTGAAAAATGTTGATATTGAGGCGAAATGAAGAAAATATGTGGGACCAGTATTTTAATCTTTTCACTGAATATCTGTAGCAGCTTCCCAATTTTGAGAAAAAATGGAAAGTCTGAATAGGAGATGGATATTTTGTAGGACTGCATTATGTTATGATATATAATCCTGAACCAACCCCATGTATTTCCCCGCTTGTAGGAAGTCGACGTATCCCGAGCAGCGTATTATCTCCCCGCCTGCGTAGTCCTTCCCCAACCACGGGTAGCTTCTCGTTTAACCAAGCAGGGGAGGTAATCACATCCCCGATGTCGATGTCCAGTGATTCCAGCGGTGTCGGGAGTAGAAAGTCAAGCTCGGACTATCTGCAGCTTGACGGTGGGCATTATTTTATGTTTTTGGTTACTTTTGCATGTGATCCCCTAGCAAACCTTATTGCTTAATTCCTTTGTAGACAGACAATCCAATTTAAAGTGTTTTAAAGATCGAAAGAATTGAAGATGACTAAATACATATTGACCAAATTATGAAAAAGGTGGTTATTGATAAAAAAAAAAAAAAAAACAGTTGATGGTTAGAAGCACTTTCTTTTAAATTTTGTATGTGTTCATAAGCCTAATTTTCTAAATGTGTCAAATTACAACCTTGTTTTTAAAGACGCTTTTGTTATACTCCCCCCCCCCCCCCCCCCCCAAAAAAAAAAAAAAAAAATACAGTATCATTAATGTACAAAAAAGAATCAAAGTAAAAAAAGAAGAAATGCTGCTTGTCTTGTTTTCTTTGCATGATGAGGTCTTTATTTTATGGAGATGGTTGTATGTTGAGTTTATAAATAATCTAAGTATATAGTAACAAGGTGAAAAGAAATGGTATGATTTTCTCTTTACAAGTTTAATCTTTACCTAGATGATCAAACTTAAGCTTTGATAAGATTAAAAGACATTGCATGCATACTTTTAGCTAAGTACTTGAAAATTTAGAACAAGTAATTTGAAAGTCCTTTTTAGCTCGACTTTTCGAAGAAAATGAGAGCTTATACTGTCACCCGGGCGTCGGCGTCGGCATTGGCGTTGCAACCAAGGTTAAAGTTTTTTCAAACATCAATAACTTCCATACTATCGAAGGGATTCAACCAAAACTTTGAATACTTATTCACCATCACACCCTCTACCTTACTATCAGGGCCCATGACCCTGGCTCCACTATATTTGGAGTTATGCCCCCTTTATACTAAGCAACTTAGAAAGTCGAGCGCGCTCTCTTCGGACAGCTCTTGTTTGATTAGAGCAAAAGCTTTCAGAGTACTATATATTTATTACGTATTCATTCTTACCCCCTCCCCAATTTACAGGAAAACAGGTAAGAACAAGTCAAATTCATTTACTGATAAAATAATGTGAAAGGAATATAGCTGTGATAAGAGAATTAATGAAATAGTTACAATTCAATGCCTCAATTTTTCAAGTAAGAAAAACAAGCTTAAACCACCAAAGCCCAATATTGACCTGTTTACTATATCTCTCCCCATCAAGCAGACCTATCTGAGACTCAGCAGGATATACTGGACATGAACCAGCGTTACGAGATGCTGGAAGAGAGGCTGTTAGATCGTAAACAAGAACTAGAGGGTATGGTGGATACAGTCAAGTCATTCCTACAAGACCTGGCAGACCTCGTCAGCTGGCTCGACATCAAGGAGAAAGATGTAGATGAGACAGTCACAGTGGCAGCCAGTGAGAAAGAGGCAAAGAGAAGGCTCAAGGAGCATGAAGTAAGTACAATTATAAATGTATTCCATTCTTTATAATGTTGTAACACAATGGAAAAAACAGAACTTGGCATATTACAGTAATGTATGTATACCGTGTAAAACTATAGGCTGATTGCACAAGGGGGTGGGGGTGGGGGGTTAAGTTAAACATGGGTTAATAGAGTGATAATAAAACTTAATATTAACTTATGTGTTATGTATCAATAGACCAATGTCTGAACAATACTGGTAGGTAATTGGAAAAACTAATGAATTAATCCGTAGATATACCTCCATATTACAACAAATATCATCACTTTCTTCATTTCTCCAATCCAAAGCTTCCTTTATAAGGTGTGTCAGAATCACAGCACATTCTTGAAGAGGTTAAACTTTTTCTCAACCATATTCAATGGAACAATAGATTAGTTCTAACTTCATCGTATCATCTTTTCAGAGAAGTCATGCTGAATTACTAAGTAAAGAATCCATGGTTGATGACATCAGGAAGAAGGGACAAGACTTGTTGAAGAGAAAACGAGGAGTACCTGGTATTACCCTGGTCAAACAGCAACTAGATGAACTGGGTAGGTGGCTGTATATTTCTTCATTAGCAATAGGTGCTCCAGGTTGTGCTATTGTGAATTATCCAGCATCTGTCTGTCTATCCGTCCATTGGATATCTTCCTGTTTGCCTTAATACATGATGCATCTTTGGGGTGACATAAACATTAGTTATCATGTGTTGTAACATTTGAAATCATGTAAGAGTTATTGGTACACATACACCTTTGTAACGCCGAGCCCGGATAGCTCAGTCGGTTACGTCGGAGTCTGTCAATCCAGGGGTCTCGAGTTCGAACCCCGGCTCGGCCAGTATCCATTCTGACATTTGACAAAAAGTCATTTGTCTCTCACCAATGGGTGTGAATCATCTATGTGAGAGAGCAGCTGGAGGCTCGGTTTGGATATTGTGGTTGTACTGGTGCGAGAAATACCAGGAACCCACGGTTAGGTGCTCCAGCCGCCGCGATATGACCCTGGTAGTTGAAAACGGCGTAAAACCCCAATAAACTTAAACACCTTTGTAACAGACTTCCTGAAAGTTCAGAAAAAGTGTCAGTCATTCGGTCTGACAAGGTCTGAGAATTTGTCAGTCGGAAAAAGAATCTGTCAGACGGAAGATCCAAATCAATTGAAACAAAAACAAATATTACTAGAAGTGGTAAATTAACAATTAATTTGATTATAAATTGCAAAGAAATCCTTGGTGGAAAGAAGAAAATTTTTATAAACTGTAAATTTATTGGCCTAAAATGAGTGAAATGAAACCTGCGGGACTGTCAGGCAGTCGGACTGATAGAGAGCTGAAAGGCATCAGTCCAACTGAAAAATTGTCAAACATGTCTGGTGGACTGACGAATTTCGGGAAGTCTGTTGTAAGGGACATGACTGTTGTGATTTGATTTAAAAGACATTTATTATTTCTATAATTACAGATGACAAATGGCTAGGTGTAAAGGTAGCATCAGAACAACAGAGGAAGACCCTGGAGGACATTGTGAATGATCTGAGGATATATAAAGATGCCGGAGTTAACTTACAGAAGTGGATAGCACAGAAGGAGAAGATGGTGTCTGTACTGGGACCTGTAGCCACTGATCCTTCCATGGTGAAGAACCAACTGGAACAAGTCAAGGTATATTGCATCTTCGCAAGCCAAGGGTGACATCTACAACGTAACGTCGTTTCTGTATTCACCCTTGGCGTATTTAGTCCGATTTTCTTGGTCTCCTGGAAAGCGTTTTCATTGGTTCCAGCGAGGTGTCGCTGGAACAAATCAGATTGTCGACTGATACATTTGTTATTAGTAACCAAATCATGACAAAGGGCGGGAAAAGCATTGCATTTGCAACTCAAAAACGCGAAGATGGGCGATTTTTCCTAAGAATTTCACTGCAATAGATAAGAATTCCCTAACTATAATCGACAAATTATTATACTTTCGACAATTCGACCAAAAAAGCAGCTAAGTTTTACATAATCCGCATTACGTATGACGCGAAAGACAACGCGCGTTAATGACGTCATCAATAATGGACGTAAACAACCAGCAGAACAACCGCTAGGCGGCGCTTCGCGATTTCAAGAAAATCGGACTAAATCCGCCAAGGGTGAATACAAACGTAGGTGGGTTCAACCTTGGCTAGCGAAGATGGGTATATTGTTGCTTGAAGTATCTCAGCAAATGAAGTTTTTGCAAAAAGTCATGCCTCACTGTCTGGAATTTCTTTGTTTTTATACAGAAAAAAAGAGAAAAGAATCTGAAAATTTAGTTTGTCTAATCTTTGAAAGGGTAAATTTTACAAAAACAATAAACAAGGTAAAAAAAAATACTCGCGAAAATTGAAGCCTTGATGTTTTCTAATCTTCTTGATAAGTACCCCTTCTCAAAGAAAAAGTTTTAATTAGATCTATCTGAATTACAAAACATCCTTAAAGGGTCATTAGCGATAATGACACTTCCCAGATGAGCAACTCTGGACAATTTTCCACACGTTTTATGACAATCGAATTTACTTTACATACACGCAGGTATTACAAGAAGAGTTGAGATGTCAGGAGCCCCTGTATGACAAGTTTATTCAGTCTGGTAACGCTGTCCATGATAAATGTCTGCCGGACTCTAAAGATGCCGCTCACATCTCGGAGAAGATGACCATTATCAGTAAGAGTTGGGAGCGACTGTCAGACAAACTACGTGAGAGAGAGAAGAGTCTGACCTCCGTGGAAGGATACAGTGCAGAGTTTAATGATAATCTACAGGATCTGAGTAACTGGACCAATGACTACCTGACTACTGTAGACAACTTGTCACCTGTATCTACCAGTATGGATAAACATAATGAACAAATGAAGGAAATCAAGGTGGGTTAAACCGACTTCACAGTACCCCATAAAAATTTTGGTTGCATTTTCTCTAACCACTTACTAGTACATACATAGTTAATATATTTAGATTAGTTCAAACTAAAATGACTGCAGGCATAATATAGAGTAAAGTTTTCCTGTCTGAACTTTTAAATCTTATCACCAAGTTAATTTTTAATGAGCCAAGATTTGCAGTCCTTAAATGAAGAAAGATAACACGTTTGAATTCGAAGTTTAGGAGATGATTATGGTTGTAACTTCAATGTAATATTTTATTCATTAATGGACTTTCTTCATAATTGAATATCGAAAAATGCTTTGCCATTATTTGGGCAATTGTATTGTAACTTACTAGTAGAATCTGTTATTTGTTAAGCATTTACTATGTATTTCATCCACAGGAGCTAGAAAGAGAGCTCAAGTCAAAAGTTCCACAGATTGACAAAGTCAAGGACCTTGCCAAGAAATTATCAGACTCCACAAAAGATGCCAACACCAAGTTTGAGCTCAGAAACAAGATTCAGGGTATAGAGAAGCCTTTAGCTGAAGCTGAAAAGAAGCTTGTAGCCAGGACTAACGAGATCTCCAAGATGAGTGAGGCTGGTGACAAGTTCCGAGCCTCATGTCAGGATCTGCTAGAGTTAGTGGATGACCTGAAGGAGAAACAAGCTGGTCTGGCTCCAGTGTCTGGTGATGCTGATGTACTTATACAACAGGCCCATGAAAATAAGGTAAGGGAGAACTCATATACTAGATATAGGCATTTGAACGAATTACATATTGTTGGTCACATTCAAAGTTATGACATTATTGAACACAACCAATGGTGTGTATAAATACTATCAAATACTACCAAGACATTTATTTAATGGGTATTTTTACACTTTCAGGCCCTACTGAAAGAGATTAAAGACATAGGACCAGAGGTCAAAGAAGTACTTGACAAATCTAAGCAGTTTGGTACTTCCACATCACCAGCGATGAAGTCTGTAGTTGACACAGCCAAGACCCTCCATGCAGAGTGGGAGGGTCTGAAGAACGCAGCTGAAGACAGAGAAGCCAAGCTGGATGAGAGCACTAAACATGCTCAAAACTTCCAGGCTCAGCTAGACAAGATGGCACTCTGGCTTCAGATGAACGAAGCTAAACTTGAAGGTCTAACACCTGACCGTGTTGATCAAGATGTTGTGGCTAAGAAGCTGCGTGAAGCTGAAGGGATGCGTGGTGATGCGCTCAAGTTCTCGTATGATCATGAACTATTGAATCGTGAAGGTCAAGCTCTGATTGATGCTGTAGACAGTGACAAGGGAGTGATCAAAGTTAGACTAGAAGACCTGAACCAGAGATGGGAGGATCTCAATGAAGGTAGGTGTGCCATACTAATTGCCAATTTGAGGATATGGATTTTTCTTTCAAGATTTCATTGTACATACATCCATTACACAGAGTCTGACAAAGTAATTTAATATGAAGAGGAAAATATACAACATATGACTCCCAACATTGCTATCAAGGCAAAGCACATATGAATTTCCAAAACAAAAAAAAAATGTCTGTCCATTTTTCTTGCCAATCAATAACATCATGTAAAAACCTTTGATCGGTGATTATTTAGCTGTGTTACAAGAGACAGAGAAAGTAAAAAGATAACAATTATTTTATCTGTACTTGTTCAGGACTAGGAGATAAGATTCAGAACCTAGAAGACCTGAGTGGTAAGATGACAGAGGTTGATGATTACACCAAGGATCTGAATGGTACACTGAAGAAACTGGAAGACAAACTACAGGCTCACAACAAGATGGGATCTTCAGCTAAAGATCCTAAATACCAGGATAAGATTGCTGTAAGTTTAGCCTGCACAATATGCTCATCAGTTTCGTTATTTTATTCTATTAGATATGCTCAAACATACTTTAAAGTTTTAAATAATATTTATGACTGTGGACAAAGATTGACATCCACTTTTGGCATGGAGTACACATAATAATTGTTTGTATCCAGATATTAAGAATTCCATGCTAAACTTGATTCACTGTACATTAAATTATGCTCTTTGCAGTCCCTTGGAAGGATTTAGATTTTTCAATGGTAATAAAATCACAAAGATGTGCAATACTGAACATTTTTGTGTAGGTATTTCTTCACAAATGTAGCTTTTTGCCTGTGACAACTTATTATGTCCAAAATAATTTCAAACAAATTTCTAAATTTTTTCTGTCATTTAACAGGCATTGAAGGATGATGTCCTAGCCCTGGGTTCCCAGATAGACTATGTTGATGGTATAATCAGAGATCTTGATGAAGGAGATGGTCTAACTCCACAAGATAAGGTCAATGAATTAGAGAGAACTAGAGGCAGGCAGGCTGATATCCTACAACAGCTTACTGATCTGCTACAAGACATGGAAGCTGGAACACAAATTGTGGATGAATATAGGGTATGTGTTGCTAGAGTTTTTCTGTAGGCTTCAGGCAGTAAAGGCCAAGATCAGACTGCATGACACAATATTTTGAAGAACAAGAGTGATGTAGGCAAATTCTGATTAAATGAATCGTTAAAGGCAATCTCTGATGAAAATTGGGCACAACTCTTTTGACCCAAAATGCTGATTGTAACCATATGTGAGCCATTGACAATACTATATAATCAGAAATGTTTGTAGGGATTTTTTACTGATGATTTGTGTATGTTTATGATATTTCAGGGTAATTTGAAGGCTGTCAACAACAAATTCACAGAACTTGAGAATGAATTGTTGAATATGAAACCAGTGGCAAGAGATGAAAACAGCTTGAAAGCACAAGAGAGAGAAATTGAGGTAGGTGTTATTCTTTCAGGCGAAGCATTCTATGACTCCAATACATAGTTTTCATGAAGCCTTGATGTTAATAAATTAGATTCATATTTTGTATTTGCTGATAGCGCTTTTTCATGAAAAAAGATAAAATTTTATTCTATCATCATGAGGGAAATGTTTTCTCTTTTAACCCTTTCCCAAACGACAAAATCTTAGGGTTGTCCAATTAAAAAACTGCTACAGACAAAAAAATGGATCTTGATAAAGATTGGAAATTTGTGTGAAATAGCCAAGAAAATATTGAGGCAAAAGGAGAAATTGCTGGTTATCAGCTGTTTCTTCTTCTGTCTCAATGTTTTCACAAGCCTATTCTATCAGGGACGTCAAAACCAGGTCTTGTTTGTAAAAGGGTTAATTAATAATGCCAACCCCGATTAAGGAGTTAACCCATTACCAGACGACACAATTTTGGACTTTTCTAATTTGAAAAGTGTTGCAGACGACAATTTTAAATTGATGAAATTTCAAAAATCTTTCCATTTTGGGTTAGAAATCATTGTGGAAAATGCAGAAATTGCTTGTCGCAAGCAATTTCTTCATTTTCCACAATGATTTCCCAAGCCTTTTCTTGTGAAAGAGTCAAAAGGCGTCACTGTGCAGTAATGGGTTTCGCCTAGATGTAAATTGTGTCATAACTGACAACCATCGATATTGTGTAAATAGGAATGTTCAACCTTTTTTAACAGGAGTACATATCACAGTTGAATGATGCTGACAATCTCTTGGAAGACCTAGAACACAAGTATGCCAGTCTACATTCTGATGGTATTGTTACCAAGGCTGATGGACTCTTTGCTCAGGTAAAATCCTATATCTAACATACAGTCGACACTCTTTGTGTCGAAGTCGGAGGGGCCGTCAAAATACCTCGACATATCCAGAGTTCGACTCATCCGATTTTGTTAGGCTTCGATAAAGTTGATATTTGACCGTTTTTGAAACTAATCAAGTACAATTATTATTGAAATGTAGTAGGAAAAGGAAAGAAATTGCTCGTTTCGAGCAATTTCTGTCCTTTTCCCACTATATTTCAATAGCTATATTGAGTTTGAAATTATTTTGTTGGAAAAAATCATGTCTATTGATGAGGACGGGACCAGATTTGAACTTTGACTTAAGCGAAAAATCGACTTATTCGATGTCGACATAATGAGTGTCGACTGTATCTTGAAATTTTTATTTATACCCCTCAGGAGTCAGCTTGTTGATCAGTCTGTGTGTTGGTTTGGGTATGATTAATGATTTTAGACATACAGTTGCTATCTTTGTATTGATTTCTATTCAATTTTAAATAACGAAACCATGGGCAGGGATTGGTTGATCAAGGAGATGCCGCTTCTCTATACAGAGTCTATTAAATCACAAAAATTGCTGATTAGTGTTATGAATTTGACCAAACACCGGCTGTCAATCATAACTAACTATCGATAAGCCAATTGACGATCAGAAAAATGCCACACCCCCATTGTTTGTCTTGAACTCTTGGTTGCATGTGATATTGTATCGATCTATTGACTGACAATCAAACAATTGACATACCAATGCCCCCATTGTTTGTTTTCCATTCTATGTTGGGCGTAGCGATCTATCTATTGGCGTTTGGTCAGTCATTCTCTAAACCTCTATTTTACAGCTTGAAAACTTGCACACTCAATATGAGAAGCTGAGAGAGAACTCTGAAGAGCGTAAAGAAGAGATCAAGAAGGCAGCCAATGATGTTGAGGCGGTTCTGGATAACCTCAGACGTATGAGAACCAGTATTGACCGAGCAGCAGATGAACTGGAGATGCATGAACCAATAGGAAGTGATGTGAACGCTATCAAGAGACTACAAGATGAACTCAGGGTGAGTGGTACAGTCTGTCCAGAACCGCGTTCTTTAGAGCGAGATTTCTTGAGATATCTTGAGATTTGTTAATTAAGATGTTTTAGGATAAAGCGCTCTTTTGAGCAAGATTTTTAAGATGATCACTGCAAGCCGCCATTGCTTTATACTTCTTTCGGAACCCCTTGGTAAATTCTGTAGAATCTATATGGGAGAGAGTTGACTGAGTTGTTCCGAATGCTCCATGATTCATAAACCGTGGAGTTCCGAATGCTCCATACTTCATACAAATGATGTCATGATGATGTCATTTGTATGAAGTATGGAATATTCGGAACACTTCGCTTATAATCTCGGTCTCGAAGACGCTGTATCAAAAACATCTTAAGAAATCTTAAAAAATCTCGCTCTGAAGAACACGCCTCAGGATTGTTGAATTCCTTAGTGCTTTCATACGGATTTGTCAAGCTGCAGTTTCAATAGGGAAAGATTTAAACAAGTAAACTGTCACATATTTTTGGACAAACAATACTATTTCCCTAAATGTTGTTGTAAAATCTCGTAACTATGGCTTGATTCAAGCCATAGTTATGAGATTTTATAACAACACTGACGGTTTAGCAATACATAAATCAATAAATAACAGTAAACCATGTCTATATTTGGTTGAAAATTTATTTCCATTCCTTAGTGTTTTTCATACAGATTTGTCAATCTGTAGTTTCAATTCAAACTATTGCCTTGATATTAATCAATGATCATTGTATATCCTTTATTAAATTCATTAATCTACAAGAATTAGGTTATGTACATTTTGTTCTCTAAAAGAGTATTTAGCCAGGATAAGTCTAAAATATCAATTTTCTGGGTGTTATGACCCTTATTTTCATGCTGAAAATTACTTTCCAAATTTTCAGTAGTAATCAAGCTTAAAGAAAAGTCATGTACCATACTACTAACATGGGACAACTTAAATTACATTGGCAAGTCTGTTATTTGAGTGTCTTAAGAAATTGTTGCCAATATGGTGTCATTTCAGGGCAAACACATATGATTTTAAGAACTCTAGGATTTACAAAATTAATGTACCATTTTCCATCTTTTACACAGAGAATGAAGGTAATGTACAAACTCACTTTGCTGTGTTAATGACACAAAAGTGAAATGGTTTGATTTCCCTGTCAATTTGATGCAAAATAAACCTTAAATTGTATGAAGCAGGTGGCCTTTGATTAACCATAACTTTTTTTCATTCAAATATTTTTCTTAATCTTTTTTCTTTGAATCCAGCTACTTAAAGTCCTTGTTTGTTGCTTGCATACTTGGACTTTGATATTTCCTTTATCCCTGCTCCATATGTATACTGGAAGCTTTCCTTTGCTGTATAAAACAAACAAACTTATTTATAACAGATTTAAGAATACCATGGGTAGGATAAAAGAATCTTTCAAAGCTTACATGGAAAAAAGATTTAAAACTTAACCCTTTACCTTACAGTGACTCCTTTTGACTCCCCCCAAGGTAATGGCTTTGGAAAACATTGTGGAAAATGAAGAAATTGCTTGTAACAAGCAATTTCTTCATTTCCCACAATATTTTCTACGTAAAAAGACCAAAAAATGCAAAATTACATTCATTTGAAATTGTCGTCTGCATCATCTTTGAATTTGGACTAGCCTAAAATTTTGCTGTTTGGTAAAGGGTTAAGCCTTGTATGGGTATTTTTACGTACATATGATTGGCCATTCTGCTTCTGTTAGTCAATGATTAGTCCACCAATCTGAGGGAATGGTCCATGTGGGACAGACAAGACCTGGTGCATGGTGTGGAGACTCATGTCTTAACCCATTACCAAACGACAAAATTTTTGGGAGCTCCAAATTCAAAGATGTTGCAGACGACAATTAAAACTGGATGAAAATTTACGTTTTTTGGTCTTTTGTGTAGAAAACATTGTGGGAAATGAAGAAATTGCTTGTCACAAGCAATTTCATCATTTTCCACAATGTTTTCCCAAGCCTTTTCTTTAGTGGGAGTCAAAAGGCGTCACTGTCCAGTAACGGGTTAATGAGATTGCTTTGCTGCTGTAAAGCTAGTTGTTCTGCCTGCTTGTGATGATTTAAACATAGATGTGACATTGTCACTCAGGTGTATGTGTGTGTAGCCCATGTTTAACTTTTTGCCACATAAGGACGCTTTCTGATGCCATATAAGATAAAAGCTTTGGAAAACATTGTCCATCAAAGAAGACAAAAAAACTATAAAATTCCATTCTCTTGAATTCTTCTTTAAATTGTTGTCTTCAACATCTTTGAATTTGGACCTATCTAAAACTTTGCTCGGTTAACCCTTTCTCAGACAAGAAAATTGTAGGCTGGTCAAAAATTTCAAAGGAGTTGCATGCAAGCGACAGAATAATGTTACCAAAATCAGATTATTTGAGACTCATAGCATGGAAAGCATTGAGAAAAAAGGAGAAAATGCTGGTCATCAAATGGTTTCATATTGATCAATGTCTATCAAAAACTACAAACAAAGGTTTTTCTGTGTCATTTCGAAAACATAGTTAACCTATGGGCTCGAAGTTGTCCATGGGCAGCCATTTAGTTTATGTCAGTGTGATTTTGCGGGAGTTTGGACGCTAACAGATTCTCCTGCTTGTATAACCATTTCCCAAACAAGACATGGTTTTGACATACTGGTAGGAGTGTTATAGGAAATATTGAGGAGACATGAGAAAGTGATGATAACCAGAACATTCTCTTTTTTCCTCCATATTTTCTTGGCTAATGTGTACATATTTTCAATATCAATTGATTTCAATTTTGTCGACTGCAGTAGCTTTCAAAGTTGACTAGTCGTAAATTTTGTTGCTTGGGAAAAGAGTTAACCCAAGGTTGATGTAGAAGGTTTAATGCAAATGTAGAGTAGATATTTTACCCCATCTCTTTTTCAGTTTTAATTTTTGTGACACAGTCTTGGGTGAAAGTTTTCTCATACATAATAAAAAGACTTGAAACTTGGTGATAGTTTACCAAGTTTTATTTTTGTTTTGTTTAAGTTTGAACATTATGCTTAAAGTTACTGTTTTGTTTGCCATAAGAAAATTGGTAATGCTTGATATTTTCTGTTGGTGATTCATTTGAGAAAAACTTTCACTCAGTCATGCCTGCATATGATCCAATAAGAACTTAGAAATACATTATTACTTAGCATTTTGTTAAGAGTGCTTAATTTAGTTTCCTTAAAATTCCTGAAAGTGCATCATTTCCATCACTTAAAAAGCTTAATTAAGCAGACGGGACTTAGAATGTCCAAGTAGAATGTTAAGTTTTTTTCCCAAAATGCCAAAAATTTAGACAAAGAACTTGAAAGCATCTGCATGTGGAAAAATTGATGTTAATAAAGATAGAGGTTGTGCATAACATAGGGCAGAAATTATTGACAAAAGAGGAAAGTGCTTATTATCAACATTTTTATGCCCCATTGTCAAAAGATCTCGGGCATATTGTTTAACTTGTGTCTATGTCCATCTGTCTGTGTATGCGTCTGTCCAAAAACCTAATATAGGCCTCTCAATGAATAGCAATTTTGGGGGCATTAGTGTTTCACGCACACATACACACATCTTGGTTTTCTGTTGTCTCAATGTTTCCCTGAACAGATTCTCAAAAAAATACTGAATGCAGCATTAGAATTTGAAATTGATCACTTTCTTAATGTCTTCTCAAGTACAAAACCAAATAAATGTGAAATCATCTATGTAGAATTACACAGAATTGTACTCTGTCTGAAGCGCAATGTTACCAATTTAGGTATGTCCTTGTAAATATTTCAAAAAGGATCATAGTAATAATGTATGCTACATTGGCATGTGTTGCTAGACATACCTGAGCTTGCTGAAGTAAGTTGTGTGTATAATGATTGCTTGATTGATTGTATGAAGCTGATGCATTACGCCTATAGGTACTGATTTGTCTCAACATGAGCATTGTAATCATTTCAGAGCATTCTTTCTTCTAACATATCATAAGGTCATGGAATCAGCCCCTGCCTATACCCCCCACAACAAAGTTATGGGGGGGGTATACTGGATTCAGGTTGTCCGTCCGTCCGTCCGTCCGTCCGTCCGTCTGTCCGTCCGTGGACATAATTTTGTGTCCTCTTCTCCTCCCACAGTTTTTGACCGATTTTGCTGAAATTTTAGCAGGTTGTTTCCTATCATATGAAGTTGTGCACCTGTAATTTTCATCTTGATCCAGGCAGTAGTTTCAGAGTTATGCCACTTTGAACTTTAGCACTTTTTCAGTGACAACGCGCTAGTGGGGGGTATTCGTCCGCTTTGCGACAGTTCTAGTTTAATTTATATCTTGTTTTCAAAGTTCCCAGTAGCTTACAATATTTTTTAAACCCATTTTAGATTTTATTTACGATGTATCCCTCTTTTCTTTTATCCCTTTCTTTTCTAATATTGTTTTGTATTCTTCAAAACATTTCCATAAACATTCATTTGATTCAGATAAAGTAAGAAGTTATGGTCAAAAAAGAGTATCTGTTCTCTTTGTTGTATTGTTTAAAGCTTATTTGTCTCATCTGTTGTAAAATATTTCATACAGCATCTTTATGATTTCTAGTATAGATCTATTCCATGTCAACTACGGGTATTCTGTTATAGCTATATATGTGTTGTATTCTTTGTGATAAAGTTAGATAAGCCTATCTATTTCAACCCTTCTCATGCTGTTTGCGTCATATTCCTGTTTTGACAAAAGTTTTTACAGGCATTATAGACAAAAATCAGCCTGCACAGATGTGCAGTCTGATTTTAGCCTACACTGTCTGCTTTCTTCTTAGTATTGTGCCAAAAACTCAAGATAAACTTATTGCAATGTCTCTTGAATTGGCAATTTGTATGAAACAAAATTTAAAGTCAGCAGGACAAGGGTTAATGAATATTGATGCATGGTTTTGATATAAAGATAACATTTATATCTATATTTCTATTACAGCAATTCCAGCATGGCGTACTTGAGAACTTGACCCGACGAGTCCAGGGTGTCTCCTCCGAGGCTCAACAGCTGATACAGAGTGCTGCACCAGGCGTTGACACAAGTGGTCTCGAGGCTGACCTCGAACATCTTATGACAAAGTGGAATGAGCTCAATGCTAAGGTAGGAAGTTTTTACATCTCTTTACCAAGTGATATGATTTTCTAAGTGAAAGAAATTGCAAGCAACAAACCATTAAAGTCTTAATTCCTTAATGTTTTAAAGATTAAGATAGGAGTCAGCTTGCCGGTGGGTCAGTCCATTGGTATGTTGGTCTGTTTGTAGATTGCTTCTCAATTCAGGGCAAACAAACAAACATTTTAAATTTTAGGAAAAAACAAAAAAAAATGTAACACTTATTACAATTCTAACAGCCAGATAAAGGTAATAAATATAAGTTAACTACAATAAAAATGATCATATACTTGTAGGTATCGGAGAGAGACAGAAACCTGGACAATGCCATACTTCAGTCTGGTAAATTTAATGATGCTTTACGTAATTTACTGGACTGGATGAAGGAAACAGAAGACATGGTGGGTAACCAGAAACCTCCATCACCTGACTATAAAGTGGCCAAGGCACAACTACAAGAACAAAAGGTGAGTTTAGTAACTTAAATATAATGTATAAAGTTATAATTTACTGGACTGGATGAAGGAAACAGAGGACATGGTGGGTAACCAGAAACCTCCATCACCTGACTATAAAGTGGCCAAGGCACAGCTACAGGAACAAAAGGTGAGTTTAGTAACTTAAATATACTATAGATTTAGCTTTATGAAACACAATCCTTATGTTCTAATGTTTTCATTTCATCAGTCATTCGCATCTTAGGTATAGTAATAATAATAATAATAATAATAATAAAGACTTTATTTAAAGAGGCTACACAGTTGGGTAATCCCAGTCTTCCCTGTGGGCCTCTATGAGAAAATTACAGTACAAAAGTAAACAAAGCATTAAACAAAATAAACAAAGAATATACATAAAAGAAATCAATTGGAGATTATGTACACTGTTAGCCACTTGTTAACCCTTTCCCAGAAAGTTACGCCTTTTTTTACTGATTATCAGAATTTTCTTCTTTTCCTTTGAATTTATCTAAGCTATAACCTGGAGATGTTCAACATTCAAGTTAGCGTATATGTAAATTTTGCCATCTGCAATTACTTAAATGTTAGCCAGACCAAATATTCAAATTTGGGAAAGGGTTAAGAAACTAAAGAAATATAAATAAAAGATTTAAAGAACTAGAATTTATTGGCTAATCTTCTAAATTGATTGATTGTTTACCATTCAAATACCACCATTGTAGATATGCAGTTTTGAATTCTTTTAAATCTTTGCAATTTTTTACATAAAGAGGAATTTGGTTCCATAACTTTGGACCTGAGTAACTAAAAGATTTTCTATAAAATTCTATTCTCGGTTTAGGTATGCAAAGAGATTTTTTATCATATGATCGAAGTTTTGAGTTGGTATTTTCAGTTAACAGCTCTGACATATAAGAAGGTAATTGATTGTTGATTGATTTGTAAACAAATATGGCTTTTTTGAAGGAAATCCTTTCGTCAAATTTCATCCAACGTAACTCCGTAAATAATTCTTCACTGGGTGTTTCAAGAGATTTGTTAAGAATAATTCTAGCAGCTTTTTTCTGAAATTTTTGCATTGAATGCAGCAGCTTTTCATTACAGTTTCCCCATATTGTACAGCAGTAGTCAATGTGAGGAAGTATATATGCATTGTAGAATAATTTTCTGGTATGAATATCAATAAAAGGTTTAATACGCAGCAGGAGATATAATAAGGAGTTACATTTTCTGAGCACTTTTTCAACTTGGAATTTCCAGTTTAGTTTGTTATCAACTTGGATACCAAGAAGTTTTTCATTTTCTGTAAAGTCTACAGGTTGATCACAAAGGACTAGACTATTTAATTGTAGATTGCTGTTTTGGTGTGAGGGACAAATAATCATTGCCTTTGTTTTTTGTGGGTTTGGAACCATACAGTTTCTCTTACACCAGTTCTCTATGATCGTAAGACTATCTTGTAGAGACCTAATTACTTCTTGTGTACTATACCCAAAAGAGCTTACAGTGGTATCATCAGCAAACAAGTCTGATGATGAGATGGGTAAATGCAATGGAAGGTCATTGATATAAAGAAGAAATAGAATTGGCCCTAATACTGAACCCTGAGGCACTCCACATTTTATGATTTCAGATGAGGATAGTTTTCCTGACACTGATACTTTCTGATAACGGTCTGATAAATAAGATTCAAACCATTGCAGAGATTGATATTTTATGTTGTACTCAAACATTTTCTTCAAAAGAATTGAATGATTGATTAAATCAAATGCTTTTGTCAAATCTAAAAATACTGTGCCAACCATTTGTTTATCATTTATAGCATTTATCCATGAATCGATAATTGCCGTTAAAGCAGTTTCACATGAGTGCTTAGATCTAAAACCAGACTGGGTTTTGTGGATGAGATTATTTTCCTCAAGATACAATTTTAAGTGACAAGACACATGCTTTTCAAGGATTTTAGAAAGTATAGGCAGTATTGAGATTGGCCTATAGTTATTGATGTCACTTTTTTCACCTTTCTTGAAAATTGGAATAACTTTTGCAACCTTAAAGGCAGACGGAAATTTACAATTTGATAAACTTTGATTGAAAATGAATGCTAGGGGTTTTGCAATAATATCGGCACCAATTTTAAGAAACTTGGCAGCAATGCCATCTAGACCAGTTGATTTATTTGTATCTAATAGCTTCAGCTCTTTTACAACAGAATCAACAGTTATTTGAGGAATGTTGAAAAGAGCTTTTGAGTCATTATTAACAAAAGCTTTAATTTTGGACTTATCCTCATGCAATAGTTCATTTGAATTGTTGACAGGGGCTTTCTTAAATATATTTGAAAAGTGAGTATTGAAAATTTCGGCTGTTTGCTCACAGTCCTCAACTGTGTCACCATTTTCATCATTAATTAAAAGGGTGTTTTGTTTACTTGATTTCCCTGACAAATCTTTAAGATGTTTCCAAAGTAAAGAGGGGTTTTGCTTATTTTCATTTATAGATTTCAAGTAGAATGACTTCTTTGCATTTGATATCAATGATTTAGTTTTATTACGCCAAAATTTGTATGCCGTTTTATCATTCAAAGATTTGGCTGTGTCCTTTTGTTTTGATGCATGTTTGATTTCCTCATTGTACCAACTTGGCAGATGTTTATGTTTTACTCGTTTTTGCTTAAGTGGTGCTACATCATCAAGGATAGCTGAAAACATCTGATAGAAACAATCTAGAGAGTCATCAACATCATCATATACTTCTAAAACTGACCAGGGTTGTTGACCAAGATGGCTTATGAAAACATTTTCATTAAATTGCTTGACATCTCTTTAACGTATAACATTATGAAATGGTTCTGAATTTGAAATCTGACCAATTTTGCGAGTAAAGCATATAGGATAATGGTCACTGAGTGAAAGCTTTGGCACTTGAACATCTATAATATTACACGGCATATTTGTATAAATATGATCAATGATTGTTGATGAATTAGGTGTGACCCTAGTAGGTACTTGCACTAGTTGTGTGAAATTATGTGCATGGAATACAGTATTCCAAGACTGGTTACAAGTTTGACTATTTGAAAAATTAAAATTGAAATCTCCTAGTAAAATTATTTCCTTATTTTCAGCATATATTAATTCTAAGGTCTGCTCCATTTCATCTATCCAACTATTTGTAGATGATGGTGGTCTATAGATATGGCCAAGAATAAAGGGTTTCTGTTTAGATTGTCGAATTTCTAGCCAAATTGCTTCAATATCAATCTTTTCAAGGTCATGCCTCTGTAAAGTTTGAAATTTACTGTTGACATAGGTGACTAGCCCCCCACCATTACTTGGTCTATCTCTACGAAAGAGGTTAAAATTATGTAATTGAAATTCACTGCTGTCAAATTTATCATTTAAAAAAGTTTCGCTGAGACACATAATATCTATTTCATTATTTTCATGTAAGAGAATTTTTATCTCATCAAATTTTGGGCAGAGATAATGGATATTTAAGTGAAAACACTTCAGACCCTTTTTCTTGAAAAACTTGCTTTCAGTTTGTTGAGACTGAAAACTTGTGTTGTTTTGTGAGAGATTTTGATCGCAAAATTTGTTTGAACAATCTCTGTGACCTATGGATGTTGGTTCCATGTCCACTTGGGGGCTGCCCATCTGGGACTGAAGTACTGGTGTTGGTGCCAATGATAGTCCATCCCAATTGTGATAGGGCAGGTTAGAACTTGTTAAAATTTCAATATCAAAATTGTACCATGTAAAGTCATAATTATATGCAAATGTTTTGAATTGTTGTAAGCTTATTGTGTAGATCTATATGTCACAATAATTTGTGACTATGATGTAATACCATTCCAGTTCTTGCTGAAGATGCTGGATGACAGAGCACCAAGTGTTAAGTCTGTACAGGACTCTGGTGATACTCTACAGAAGAATCTAGAAGCGAGGGAGAGGAAGGCCATACAGAATCAGACATCACAGCTGGATAAACGATGGGATGAACTCAACTCTAAAGCTAGAGAGAGAGCCAAGACTTTGGAGGACATTGTTGAAGTAGCCCAGACCTTCCAGGAGGTTCGAGACCCGCTGGTGGCGTGGCTGGATCAGTCAGAGAAGAAGTTTGCGAGTCTAGAACCAACAGCCATGGATGCTGACGGTATAGAAAATATTATAGGTTCTCTAGAGGATCTGGAGAGAGATACCAAGGATAAGGAGGAACCAATAAAAACACTGGCTAGTGTTGGGAAGGAGCTGCAAAACCACTGTAAAGGTGGGTATTCTAGTTTGACTGTTTTGGCTTTATGTCATTGGACATGACATGAAAGAATTGTTAGTATTTTCATAGAAAAGGCAAAAGGCAGAAATCGCACGGAAGGGCTTTGTTTACTTGCTACATAGCCTATTATGACCCAATAAGGCTTTTGGATTTTTCAAAATAAAGGATTTGGAAAATATTGTGACAGCCAATTTCTTTATTTCTCACAATGTTTTCTACCCAGAGTGACGAAATGATATAAAATTCCATTTGGATGAAAGTGTCGACTGCAACATCTTTGAATTGGGACAAGTAAAATATTGCCGTCTATTAATCATGGGTTAACTCAATAGTATTAAAGTTTATGTTTCCTTCATCTTTATTCTGCTTCCTGATACTATATTTATTGATGAGTGTAAAGATTTTTATGTTTCTAAATCTTCTTCCACTCCAGGAGACGATGTTAAGAATGTACAGAGGAAGATTGACGATGTCCAGTCTCGCTATGGAGAGCTCAGTGACAAGATTTCTGATACGCTAGAACAGATGGAAGAAGCTCTCCCATTGGCTAAGAGCTTTAATGATGCCCATGCTAAGTTTATTGATTGGATAGTTAAGATGGAGCCTAAAGCCAGACATAAAGATGCAAATGAGCCTGAAGAACAAGTCAATGTGAGTAGAGTACTAAGTTTTGATGAAAAAAGATATATATGCAGTAGTACATTGTCATTGCATGACATAAGAATATGAACAGTTTAAGAAAATTGCTTTTGCCCAGTTGGCCTTTCGCTGAAAGGGTTTGCATATCTTTAATTAGCTTAAAATGAATTTGTAAATGAGATATTTTGATTGTAATCATTGTACAGTTTGTTTGTTTCTCTAGTGAACTGTTTCTCTAGTGAACCTTATAATGGTGACTGAATATAATTTACCTTAAAATTCTCAAGCCTGCACAACCACTAATTAATGTAGGATTATAGAACTTTGAAATACTCAATTATTAACTTCATGTATTGCCTTATTTATTGTAAAATCTGAAGTTTAAGTTCATGCATTATGTTTATGTCATACTGTGATTGAAATTTTGCAAGTTCTAACAAATTCAGCCTTTATTACTCTCACAGCAACTACTAGAAGACTTGAAGGATATCGAGCCTATACTAGAGATTATGACCAATGATGGTAACCAGCTGGCAGAGTTAGCTCCCGGTGATGCTGGGTTCAAGGTCGAGGATACGCTCTCCAAGAACCAGAAACGGTTTGAGGCAGTCAATGAGGCGATACAGAACAAGGCTGATAAATTCAGGGCTTCCAGACTCAAGAGTGCAGAGGTTTGTGTTCGAATCTTGATAATTTCAAACACATTATTGATGTCAGGTACCTTTCAAGTCTTAAATGTCTCTTATTGTTCAAGACGCAACTGCTATTCATGCAGGCATGGTATATTAGAAATCAAGTTTTCTGTAACCCATGTCGTGATTATGAACTTTTCATAATGATAGATGGTCGCAAGGTGCTGATGTATACTGGCAGTAAACTTTTCTATCTTCCATGTTCCAGTAGAATCTAGTTTGGTAAATATTGTTAATTATCGTATGTGAAATAGCATTCCTTCAGTTTGGAAAAAATGAATTTGACTTGTTTTTTAGACCAAATGTACAGTGGATGACTTGTTGGAATGGTTTGATGAACAGGACCTCAAGCTGAAGAATTTAGAGCCCATCAGTTGTGAACCTGCCAAACTACAGAAACAACTAGCTGAACAAAAGGTGAGATTCTGATCTTATTTCCTTTTAAAAAAGACTTTTGAAATTAAGGTGGACTTCTATATCATGCCCATCGTGTAATTTCTGAATATTTGTGTGAATCTCCAAAAGGCTTTATGACTGGAAATCAACATTGACTTATTCCCGCCTATATCATAAAGTTATAAAAAAACGTCCATTAAAATCTGTCAACTTGAATAAAAGGTCTATAGATCTAACATTTAATGGATCAAGAAATAAATTTTGCTATTAGCTTGTGTATTCATACATCAATATTTTCCTTACTTACTGATTTATTTGTTCCACAGACTATAAATGATGACATCAATGCCCAGAAGATGAAGGCTAGAGACACACTAGCCACAGCCAAGCGTCTGATTCGTGAAGGATCAATGGAGGACGACGCTGACTTCGGTGATAAGATGGAGACTCTGAAACACAAGAGTGATGCGGTGGCCAAACAGGGCAGTGATAGACTGGTGCAGCTGGAGCAGGCCATGCCCATGTCTAAAACCTTCCTGGAGGCTCATCAAGATCTACTGAAGTGGTTCCAGGAGGTGGATCCTGCTATAGCTGAACTAGAGGTCATGTCCATCAACCAGGATACGGTCAAGAAACAACAAGATAGGGTCAAGGTATGCAAGCTTACCATTCTACTGAATATTTCTAAAATATCAAATAAGCCTGAAAAAGGAATTATTTTTCTTGCAAAATCACAAAATTTATACTTTGATATAATCAAAGTTCAGCCAAACAGTCATTTATATGCATTTGAAATAGACAGCTGCTATGATGAAAAGGTAGCCCCTGTAGTTCTCACATCACCTAAAACAGTAGTACAGAGTACATTAATTTATCTGGATATTTTGTTGAGATCTTTGGATAGATAAGCCAAAGTGCTATATCTTGAATTTGAAACAGCCAGATATGTAGTAGAAAAATTTATTTTCGAAACTTTTATTTTCCAATAAACAATCAAATCTATTTCTTTTCAAGGTATTGAAACAAGACATCCAGGACAACAAGCCCCTGATAGACAGACTAAACAGAACTGGACAGGCCCTGTCCAAGATGTCGTTGACCCAGGATGACCTTGACCTTGTACAATCCACCATGGAGGACGACAACAAACATATAGAGGAGATACGGCGAGCTGTACGTGAGAGGTCCATGTCTATAGATGAGGCATTACAACAGTCGGCTGAGGTAGGGATATTCACTTACACTTTGTTAACAAACTTGGCTCTTGAGGATAGTGTGCACAGAGATTAATCTGCACTAGTATACTGTTTCCTTTTACCCCATTTTTGCTTTTTATTCAAAATCCAAATTATAACTTCAAAATTAATTTCTTTTTGAACAAAAATAAGAGTGCTATCCTTAAATATAAGCCAGACATTTTGATACTTAACAAATTTTTCCGAGTAAAATTGACAGGTTTCTTTTTGCCTGTAAATTGATATCATATATGCCATTTATTTACAGTTTACAGACAAACTAGAGAACATGCTGGACACACTAGTGACTACAGATGAACAGATAACAAACGCTCCACCAGTGTCTGCCCATCCAGACAAGATTAGGGAACAAATAGCTGAAAATAATGTTAGTACTTCTTGTTTGTTTGTTGTTGTGTTGATTTAAGTTCTTCAAGCAGCATATATATAGGCCAGAGTGCCGCCATGTGAAGACTGATCTTTTCTATTCTCAAATTGGCCAAAAAATCTAAAATGATAGAACAGATAGCAGAGAAATAATGTAAGAAGATATTGTTTCGGTTGTTGAAAATACATGGTCAAGTTGATTTGTTTTGATCTGTTAATCAATGTAAATAATATTTTAAAACATCAAGACCAGAAAATTATTCAATTTTTGTCTGTAATGAGGTCCAAACTCTATACTGATATTAAATCACACTTTGAGAAAATAAAGAAAAGAAAAATAAAAGTATATCTAATTTTGATACAATGAATATCAGTTTTAGATTTTAACATGGCTTCTCTGATAGTCAGTGGGTAATAAGGCCTAATCCAATGAAGGGTTTATACATTTGAACTTTTACTTAAAGGTGTGTTCCCATTGCCGACCAAATCAACTTAATCAAGCTCGATCAAATGTTCGAGTACTGATCGAGCTTGGTCGGCAAGAGTGATCAGGACGATCGAGCGTAGTCGGCAAAAATGATCGGGAATTAATCGACAAGAAATAAAGAAGAAGTCGTGTAAATACATTTGATCGAGTTTCGAGTTGATTTGGTCTGGAATGGGAACGCGGCTTAACAATATGTTCCCTGACTATTCTAGGCCCTAATGGAGGAGATGCAGATGCGCCTAACAGCTCTAGAGTCTGTACAGAACGCAGCTGAAGATCTGATCAAACAGGCTAGTGACACACAGGATGATGCTGTCAAAGGTAACCTTGTAGATATATATTGTAAACAAAACTATACTAGAATCTGTGTAGAAAACTGCTGAAGATCTGATTAACCCTTTCCCAAACGGCAAAATTTTAGGGTGATGCACTTCAAAAACTGCCACAAATGACAAAATGGATGTTATTAAAGATAGGATTTGTGTAAAATATAGCTCAGAAAATATTGAGACAAAAGGAGAAACTGCTGTTTATCAGCAGTTTCTTCTTTTGTTTCAATGTTTTCCCAAGCCTTTTTTATTAGGGACGTCGAAACCAGGTCTTGTTTGGGAAAGGGTTAAACAGGCTAGTGATACACAGGATGATGCTGTCAAAGGTAAAACATTAGATATCTAGTAAACAACAAAACAGAAATGCTGCTGAGGTTCTTGTTGGACAGTATTCTTAACCCATTACCAAACAACAAAATTTTAGGGTGGTCCAAATTGAAAGATCCTGCAGACGACAATTTCAAGTGAATGTAATTTTTAATATTTAGATCTTTTTAGATGGAAAACATTGTGGGAAATGAAGAAATTGCTTGTCACAAGCAATTTCTTCATTTTCCACAATGTTTTCCATTGCCATTGTTTCGTGGGGAGTCAAAAAGAGTCATTGTGGGGTAATGGGTTAATACCCTGTATCAAAGGATATGAGGCACATTTTTACTGGTGACTTTCTATACATCTATCTGACCAAACTTCATATGAAAAAATAATATTGGCATTTTCATCCAAAAGTATTATACCAGCAATAATGAATATTCTATAGTTCTAAGCTCAAATCTTGATCATCCTCTCTGTTTTTCAAAACCGATCAAGATGTGATAAAAATATCAATAGGTTCATAATTTGGTTGATAATATTCATACCAACCTTTGCCCTTCTTGAGATTCAGAAATAAATATTTTGAATTGTAGATGTAAAGGGTAAACTGAAGGACCTAGTAGAGTTGTATGAGAAGATAGTTGATAACACCCAGGAGAGAAACAACAGGCTGGAGGACACTCTAGAAGTGTCGGACAAGTTCTGGGATGAACTGTCGGGTCTTACCAGGACCCTTAAGGACCTGTCAGAGACCCTTTCTAACCAGGAACCACCAGCCCTGGAGCCATCACTCATCAGGGAACAACAAGAATATCTTGAGGTAATGTAGTGATGACCTAAAGTCTTGAGAAGTATAAATAGAGGATAATTGGTTGACATTTTACTATCACTACAGAGGGAAGAAAACTTAATTTTTGTAGAGAAGAATAGAACAGTTTGATAGGAAATAATTTGAGTGTCTTTTAATTGTGCATATCTTGGTAAAAGTAATTCTAACTGGTCATCTTTGGATTCAACTTAAAATGGTAAGGCCAACAATTTAGGAACTTCCTTATCGTAAAACTCAGGTTAGTGTAAAGTTAATATTGAGTTTTGAAATGACCATTCCTACCATGTATATTCTAGGCAATGAGGGATGACATTGAGGCGACCCAGTTTGACCTTGATGAGGTCCACCAGACTGGGGAGCAGCTTATGACCTTGTGTGGTGACCCTGACATAATTTACACCTTATATATTACAGGCAATGAGAGATGACATTGAGGCGACCCAGTTTGACCTTGATGAAGTCCACCAGACTGGCGAACAGCTGATGACCTTGTGTGGTGACCCTGACAAACCAGAAGTGCAGAAGAACATAGATGACCTTGACACCAACATACTAACCATCACATCTGACTTTGATAAAAGGTCAAGGACACTAGAGGACGCACTGGAGAAGTCCATGCACTTCCAGGATGAACTCATGGTGTGTATTATTTTTATTTTAACCCTTTCCCATTTGATGACGTTTTTTGAGGCCCCATAAGATAAGGGCTTTGGAAAATATTGTGGCAAATAAAGAAATTGCTTGTGATAAGCAATTTCTTCATTTGCTACAATATTTTTCACCCAGAAAAGAAGTTAAAGTTCATTTACTTGAGATTATTGTCTGCAACATCTTTGAATTTCAACAAAGGTGTATCTGTGTGGTAATGCATTGAACCTTTCCTAAACAAGCCCTGCTCTTGGCAAACCTACTGTTAGTTTAGAATTGTTTTTGAAAAAGGAAAACTCTGATAACCAACAAAGTGACTGTTACCTAGCATAGAAGAGTATAAATCTTATTAAGTTAGCCTAAGAGATTAAAAAGATAAAATTTAGATGATAACTATTGCCATGATGTAATTAGTTTTGCTGTGTTAGATCTAAACATGGATGCACTGTATTGTATTATGAATTTTGTTGTAAAATAATTTGTTTTGTTGTTTTCAGACCACATTGGTATGGTTACAAAAGAGAGAAAACAGACTGAAGGAATTTGGGGATGTAGGAGCTGATTTTGATACCATCAAGGATCAGTGGAATGAGGTCAAGGTGAGTCAGACTTCAAAATATTAATATGGGAGCAGAGCTACCAATAAGGGGGGGGGGGGGGGAGGATGACTTTTCAAACTGCAATATTTCTTTTATTGTTTGTCAAACCCTTTGTTGAGGGCACTCATTGGAATTTTCTCAATGAGACGATTCAAATGAGTACCTGCAACATAGGGTTTGGATTTGAAATAAGCAATTTAGAAAGTCTTCATCCCCTCTTATCTGTTGCTATATGGGAGTAATTGTATGGCGATATCACCTTCCTAATTCAATAATAATTTGATAATAGCACATCGTAAGTTATCCACAGAATTTTGCGCTTTGTATTTGACTTTGATGGAATGAAGAAGCAGTAACTGAACTCATAAATGGTCATAAGTTATATATCCAGCTTCTACAGTCTTGAAGTTGAGACTTAAGATTAACACTACTTTCACATAATCAATACCTAGAATTAGATACATCTCATAAAATTCTGTTGCTGACAACAAACAAAATTGTCACTTTATTACAAGTACAAGTCAAAACTCTTTATCGACTCTAGGTACATTGTTGTACATCATCTTCATACATTTATTTCAGTTGTTCAAATCTGAAGTAGAGAAGAAACATCTGGACATAGAATCACTGAACCAGCAAGCTAATGATCTACTGAAGGATTCCAGTCCTGATCAGGCTGATGTGGTTAAAGAGCCCATAGATACTGTACAGAAACGATGGAATGGTCTATTGTCTGGAGTGGGAGATAGGTAAAGAGACTTGTTTTACTATTTTGCTGTGTCAATAATTAGTATTGGCTATTTATAAACATTATCATTAACTTCAAAGGGAAATGAAAACCTGCTTTCAATTAAATAATGGTTTCTCATTGTAATGGCTTCAGATTGTTACAAAACCTTGGTGATAAATTTTGACTGAGTGATAAAATGGAAATCAATTGAAAAACATATTAATTTGTTTGGATCAATGAAATAGGTATAAATAGGTCTTTTAGTTACACCACTTTCATAGACAAATGTGTAAGTCTGCTTTTTTTTTCTTGTATCAAATTTAAAAACATTAAGTAATCGTTTAGTGAAACCTCATGCTAATTTTCCCGCAATGTTTTACAGAGAGCGAGATCTCCAGCTTGCCATGTTGAATGTTGGCCAGTTTGAACATGCCCTGAATGAGCTGTTAGCTTGGTTAGACAAAACAGATCAGACCCTGGATGAGAACAAACCAGTGTTTGGTGACAGAAAACAAGTAGAAATAGAGCTCGCTAAACATAAGGTAGGTCAAAGTAAATTATCACATTGAATGTCTTGCTCTTTGATTAAGGATTATCAAAATTTTAACCCTTTCCCAAATAAGACCTGATTTTACGTCTCTGATAGATAAGTCTTTGGAAAACATTTAGGCAAAAGAAGAAAATGCTGATAGCAGCATTTTCTCCTTTTGCTTAAATGTTTTCTGTACCATATCATACACGATTCCAAACTTTGATAACATTTACTTTGTTGTCAACAGCAGTTTTCAAAATGGAATAGTCTAAGTTTTGGCTGTTTGGGAAAAGGTTAACTAAGGATTATCAAAATGAGTGTGATTGCCTTGTACCACAAAACATGGCTAGTTATGTCAATGCTACATTTATGGGTTAAGATGAAATTTTCACGGAATAATTTAGCCACTGACCTTATGCATATAGTGTGCAGTGTCAATGTGACACTTTTTTATTTTGTGTATTTAGAAGAGTCAGATACAAAATTACCAACATAACAACAAAATCATTGTTTTCAACAATTGTATAAATATTATTGATACATTATTGTCTTGTGCTCTATTTCAGGTTCTCCAAAATGACATCCATGCCCATGAACCGAGTATAAAGTCTGTGAGACAAGCTGCACAACAGAATCTAGGTTCTGACAAATCTTCTGCCACCAAGAGAAAGTTAGATGATATGACAAAAATGTGGAATAAAGTACAAGAGAAGAGTCAAAACAGACAGATGGAACTAGAGGATTCTCTGAAAGAGGTACTGTATTAATCAATATAATTCTGAAATAAAACATAAAGGCAGCGTTGAATAATAATGAACTGCAAACATGTGCTTGCTGATTTTGTTGGAGCTTCAGCTACCTGGTACGGTTTCAACAATGTTCCGAGATCAGCATGAAATTTGTTTCAAAATAACTTCTATTTTGTCTGAATTTGGGAATTGAGTATTAATGCAAATCAACTTATTTTTCTCGTACCAAGATTGAAATATGATAATATGAACAAGTGCAATTATAGCTCCCATCAGGTGTTATGTTTGAACTTGTGTGAGTAATACCATGACCCTAGATTGAAATAAGCAGATGGCACAATTTAACTGTTAAATATTTCAAATAAACCTTATAGTCTATTATTCAGCATCATTGTATATACCATTATGTATTTATCTACAGGCCACCGAGTTTTCTGATGAGATGGACAAGACTCTGACCAGACTAGGACAGATAGAGGGAATGTTGATCACTTCTAGACCAGTAGGGGGTCTGCCTGAATCTGCACGAGAACAACTAGAAAAATTCATGGTGAGTATTTGTATTTTGATCAGGTTCAAATAGGAATTTGTATTTAAATCAAGTTATGGTTCATTGGAATTACCAAATAGATTCAAGATGTCAAAAGTTCATCCTGGTACAAATGAGACATAAGTCATGGGTTGTGTTGAAGGCATTTTGCTATCACCATAATACAGATTCAAACATTCTCCTAAACAAAATTTGGTGCTTCACTCTTCATTAAGTTATCAATTCATTAAACTCAATGTAATGAAAACTGAAGGCTGACATACATTCATCGAAGAAGAAAGAAATAGCTTGTAACAGGCTAAATATTTCTAATGGGTTTGAAAAATGTGAAAACCGTCTATAGAATAGATACCGATTGAACTACAAATATTCCTGACAACCCATTTCAGCATGTGGGTACCTATAGTGACTGGGAAATGATAAGTATATCTCATGAATATCAGCGTTATGGTGGGCCTATACAATATAGTGCATTGTGGAAAAACTGGCTGGTAAGATAGGCTGGTATAGTGTGACGTCTAACCAATATACTGACCCAACGCACAGCTTTTCTCAACACAACTACACATCCAATTACCAAACATAAAAATTTTAGGGCCTTCCAAATTGAAAGATCCTGCAGCCGACAATTTCAAGTAAATGGAATTGTCAATTTTTAGGTCTTTTTCTATGGAAAACATTGTGGGAAATGAAGAAATTGCTTGTTACAAGCAATTTCTTTATTTTCCATGATGTTTTCCATGGCTATTATTTTGTTGGGAGTCAAAAAGAGTCATTGTTTGGTAATTGGTTAAACACATATCTGAAACTGAATTGAATATTAAGATGTTCCTGAAATTTTTCGGGTTTAAGTAACACATAACCAATAAAAAAGTAACATAATTAAGGAGTAATATTAATGTAATGAGGTGGTAAAGCTTCTCTGCTAAGTAATATTTTGATAGTTAATACTAAAATTAGGTTTGGTGTGTTTGTCTTAACATTTGTAAATAATCACTTGATCTAACAGGGCATTCTTCTGATGCCTATAATTTTGTCTTCTTAAATGATCAATGTTTTTGTGAAAGCAAGAACAGATGGAAAAAAGTAATACCAATTAACATTTGATATCTCAAATGCTTTAACACCAGCTTTAATTTTCATCAAACTTCTTTTTTTGGGAGCCCTTCTTTTGTGAATCATCATTAACAGTAGAAGGAAAATTGAGTGGTACTTTGGAGTTCATGGGTGTGTGTTTGCTGTTTCTTTTGCTGTGATAAATTGAACAGATAAATCTTTGTGGACAGCATCCACATTTCTAGAACTTTTTTTAATTAAAAGATATATTAAAGATAAAAACTAAGGCTATCTAAGTCAGATGGTACATATCATCGCTTTTCTGCAAAAAACAGGTATCTGCAGCTTGTATCAAGCTGCAGATACGAGGTTTTGGAAGAAAAGCTGTGATATGTAGCTACTAGCTAGTAGCTAGTTAGATGTGGTCTTACAGTAAAGGAGAAAAAAATGTTTGAATGACATCGGAACTTATGCAGTGCACAGCACAAAAACCTGAACCTTGATTACTATCCTCTGTGAACAAAAAACTCCTTTCCCATGCACTGCACAAAATTGGTATATTTTTCTGCATCTAGACAAGTAATTTGTAGAGAGTATTTGATTAGAAGTCGGTTCGTGATTGATTGAAAAAGGGAATTCATCATAATTTATAAAATATATTTATGGAGACAATTAAATCAGGAAAAATGGAAAATTTCAGAGAAGTAAAAATCTATCAAAAGAACATGGTTGAAATAATTTATTACCAAATTCAAGCATTCGTCCAAACTAGCAACTAAAGTATACTATACTCAATATGATAAGCAAATACTTACATCTGCTGTTTCAATTGCGTCTTACAGAATGTGAAGAAATTATAAGGTCTGGCAAGTAAAAGTTCAAAATCATTTTTAGCTTCATCTTGCTTGGGATTTACTTAACCCTTTCCTAAACAAAACCTGCTTTTGATATTCCTTTACAATAAGTTTGAGAAAATATTCAGGCAAAAGAAGAAAATTCTGATTACCAGCATTTTCTTCTTTTACCCCAAAATTTTATGTGCTGTATTTTACAAATTTCCCATCTTTACTATGGACAATTTTGTCATCTGAAGCAGCTTTCAAACTAGAACAGTCTGAATTTTGGCTGTTTGGAGGAAAATTATAAGTCTCATCTACTGGTAGATTACTTAACATTTCACATTGCTATACTTGCAGGAGACCCACAATGAGTTACAGGATCTGGAGCCTGTGATTGGTCGACTGGTAACCAATGGTAACAAGCTGGTCAGAAAGAGTCCAGAACCATCCGCGTCCAATATCAAACAGAACCTACAGCTGCTACAACAGACTTGGGAACATATCAAAACTAGATCTGCGGATAGAAAGGTAAGAACATGTTTGTCGAAGTTATAATATTCTATCACAACTTTGGAATTGTAGACTGCACAAAAGAACAAAGAAATAGATAGTTAGATGCTTGATAACAAATATTTCTGATTTGACATGTTGAAATATAGCAAGAATCATTTCCTTTTATTTGAAATGAGCACCCTTTATTGCATTTTCACTACCAGATTATTTGTTGTTATACCCCCCACAACAAAGTTATGGGGGGGTATACTGGAATCAGGTTGTCCGTCTGTCCGTCCGTCCGTCTGTCCGTCCGTGGACATAATCTTGTGTCCTCTTCTCCTCCCACAGTTTTTGACCAATTTTTCTGAAAATTTAACAAGATGTTCCCTATCATATGAAGTTGTGCACCTGCAATTTTCATCTTGATCCAGTCATTAGTTTAAGAGTTATGCCACTTTGAAGTTTTTATGGGTGGGGGGGGGTGGACATAATCTTGTGTCCTCTTCTCCTCCCACAGTTTCTGACAAATTATTCTGAAATTCTATCAGGATGTTTCCTATCATATAAAGTTGTGCACCTGCAATTTTCATCTTGATCCACTCATTAGTTTCAGAGTTATGCCACTTTGAAGTTTTTAATGGGGGGGGGGGGGGGGAGGGGGAGTCGAAATTTACAATTTTGTTTCCGTGTTCTAACTTGAGAACAGTTTGACCTAGGATCATGAATCTTTACACTGTTGTTGCCCATGACCAATGGAGGTGCCCTATTGTTTTGGGGTCACCAATGTCAAAGGTCAAGGTCACAGATGGACTTTGTTTAAAATCCGTTCCATGCTCTAAGTCAAGAACATTTTGACTGATAGCACTTTTTCAGTGACAAGGCCCTAGTGGGGGGTATTCGTCCGCTTTGCGACAGTTCTAGTTTAAATGTTGGTTAGATCAGAGCTTTTGATAAATTTTCTTTTCTTGAAGCCAGCTTGATCACATCATTTCACACACCATCATTTTCTGCTATTTTAGGCCAAACTAGAGCAGGCTGTTGCCCAAGCTAACAACTTCCACACTGACTTGAACACATTCATCGCTTGGCTTACCGACACCGAGAAGATCCTGAACAGTATGTCACCGGTCAGTCGAGTCATTGCTCATGTTACAGAACAGATCAAGGACCAAAAGGTAGGTCTTAAAGCTGAAATCCATCTTCGTTTTCATGTCAAATAAGATGAATTCATATTAAAGAGAATTTTCTAAAAAAAAGATTAGCAAAAATTGCGATGAAAAAATCAACCCCTAACCCGAGTTATAACCTGTTAAAGATACGTGATTTACAGGCATGCGTAAAACGAAACTGAAATTTACCTGTGGACCAGATATGGATGATGACGTCAATTGTGCAATCCCATTATAGCCGTGTTAACCTTACATGTATAAACGGTCAACTTTAACTTCAAATTGTGGTGACGTTGCAAAAGCAAATATATTAAATAAAAGCATTTTATGGTGTTTATCATTTAGCCATTAAAGTGGAGAAAAAAATGTGACATTTTTTCGTGAATTTGAACAGTAAAATTCAGTTATATTAACATGCCGTGGTCCAAAAATTCTCTAGTATTATACGCTTGGTGATAGTGGGAATTTACTGAATAGTGCAATTAATATGCTTTTTTTAATCTGTAGATTTAGGATAAATGTTTCTTGTGAATCTATTAAAAGATACATAATCATGTTGAGAAGTATTGTAGAAGTGTCGTTTTTTCCAATAACAAAGGAAATCCCATCCTTACATTTATTATTCCGTGATTTGTACCAAGATTTTGAATGTCTCACGCCTTGTATTATATTGTTTTGTCAAACTAAAATTTGTAAGACTGTTCCATTTGCGAAGTTGCAATGTATAACATTAAAACCTTGGGTATGGACAATTTATATCCCTTGACGTAACTCGCACAATTTTCAAACGTTTCCCAAGGACAAAATATAAGTAAAAAATATGCAGCCCATTTTAAAGAAAACAGAGTTGAAATGCGAAGTTCTTGGTTAGAAATTATTTCGGTATTTTATTTTCCTGAATGAAAAAATGCAAAAACTTGTTAAAGAATTTAAAGGCCTAATAATGGCCTAATACATGCTTAAATAGTATATAATTAGTACGCAAATATTGAAGTAAATGACATTTAACTATGTTACATTATGTTGGGAAGAATTCAGATAAGTATTTTAATTTTTGAGTAAATGCTTTAAGACGACAAGTAACTGATGTTAAAAAAAGAAAATGTGGTTGGTTTAGTACTGACAATATTTAGGGAAAGTGAGAGATTCTTTACCGTCATCAATTTCTTCTTTTCTTTCAATGATTTTTTCCCAAACGATTTCTAATGTGGATGTCGAAACCTGATCTCTGATGGGAAAGAGTAAATTAATACAGCATTTTCATATTGTAAGGGGAATTAGTGAGGTAGTGGTTTTTCCTAATGTTTCCATATTTCAAACAGAGATTTTTTTTTAAAATACCGAGAAATGATCTGGTAAAGGATCAAGAAGCGAACGGTAAGTCATGTTAAAAATTGCGACAAAAATGCCGTAACTAAGGTTTTTTGGTATTCTTGATACTATGTTCTGGTAGCGCACCTGCAAACTGGTGTGTTATACCAACCAAGTCCATTTATTACGTAATCCTTTGATACGAATAATCCCATCAAACAAATACTGGTAGTTCATATTATACCAGTTTGTTAGACAAGACATTAAACATTTGACACTTGCATGCAAATATGTCAATTAAGTGCTAGCTCACCACACCCTTTCTCAAACAAGTTTTTGCATTGATTCAGTCAGGAAAATAATAATAATAAAACAAAAATAACCAAGAACTTCACATTTCCCCGCTGGTTTTTTTTACAATGGGCTGCATATTAATAGACTTAAATTTTGTCTTTGGGAAACGGTTGAAAATTGTACAAGTCACATCACGGCATATAAAATGTCCCTACCCAAGATTTTAACGCTCCATATTGCGTCTTCCCAAATTGAACAACCCAATAAAATTCAATATGAAAAAAAAAAAAAAAAAAAAATAATAATAAAAAAAACACAAAAAACCAATATAATACAAGGTGTAAGACATACGATAGATTGGTAGAATTCACGGAATATTTCATGTAAGAGTTGGATTTCCTTTGTTATTGGAGAAAATGACATTTCTAAAATACTTCTCAACATAATTATATATTTTTTAAGAGGTTTACAAGAAACATTTATCCTAAATCTACATGTAAACCCCTTACAAGACGGCAAAGATTTGAGCTCGTCCAAATTGAAAGAAGTTGCAGACGATATTTTCAATTTGATAAAATCTTGAAATTGTTTGACTTTTGGGATAGAAAACATTGTGGAAAATGAAGAAATTGCTTGTCACAAGCAATTTCTTCATTTCCACAATGTTTTCCAAAGCCTTTATCTTATGAGGCGCCAATGTGTGAGAATGGGTTAAAAGAGCGATATAAAGGCACTTTTCCGGAAATTTCCACTATCATAAAGCGTATAATACTCGAGAATTTTTGGACCACGGCATGTAAATATAACTGTATTTTACTGTTCAAATTCACGAAAAAATGTCACATTTTTTTCTCCACTTTAATGGCTAAATGATAAACAGCATTAAATGCTTTTATTTAATATAGTTGCCTTTGCAACGTCACCGCAATTTGAAGTTAAAGTAGACCGTTTATACATGTAAGGTTAACATGGCTATATAATGGGATTGCACAATTGACGTCATCATCCATATCTGGTCCACAGGTAAATTTCAGTTTCGTTTTACGCGCGCCTGTAAATCATGTATCTTTATCAGGCTATAACTCGGGTTAGGGGTTGATTTTTTCATCGCAATTTTTGCTAATCTTTTTTTTAGACAATTCTCTTTAAGATGAATTCATCTTATTTGACATGAAAATGAAGATGAATTTCAGCTTTAATGCATACTGTTGGTATAGAATCATGTTATAGGAGTGAGGTTTTGAATAAAAGAAAATGTTTTGTTTAGTACAACATACATGGATGTTATGCTATATCACAACAAACCTGCAATTTAAAGCTTCTGAAAAATTTGGGATGAACGTTATAAGAAAAATGATTAGCAATTCTATTTCCCCCCCTCACATTTGAATTTCTTTAGAATTTTTCTAATACTCTTAAACATAGAAGTATATTACATTGCTTTCACATTTTATCAAATTGATGCATCCTCATACAGAGAAGCTTTTTGACACCCCTCAAGAAAAATGCTTGGGAAAACATTGTTGAAAATGAAGAAATTGCTTCTGACAAGCAATTTCTTCATTTTCCACAATGTTTTCTACCAAATAAGACCAAAAATGTAATATGCCTCCATCATCTTTGAATTTGGACCAGTTTAAAATTTGCCTGAAATTTGATTATTTGGATTATAACTATTCCTCTTTTCCACCTACAGACGTTACAGAAGGATATCGCCATCCACCGTGACTCGATGATCAAGTTAGACAAGACTGGTACCCACCTAAAGTACTTCAGTCAGAAACAGGATGTCGTTCTCATCAAGAACCTCCTGTCTAGTGTACAACAGAGGTGGGAGAAGATCGTGTCACGCAGCGCGGAGAGAACGAGACATCTAGAGAGAGGGTACAAGGAGGCCAAACAGGTGAATGTTTGTTTAACCCTCTCCCACACATTGACGCTTTTGGACACCCCACAAAATAAAGGCTTTGGAAAACATTGTGGAAAATGAAGAAATTGCTTGTGACAAGCAATTTCTTCATTTCCCACAATGTTTTCTATCAAGAAAGACCAAAAAATGTTAAATTTTGTTCAATGGAACTTGTCGTCTGCAACACCTATGAGTTTGGACTAGGCTAAAATTTTGTTGTTTGGTAATGGGTTAAGCTTTAAAAATAAACACGTTGTGTTACAAGAAAAATGCTTGATAAAGACACTGTTGAATGAAAAGTTTTAAAACTGGCACCAAAGTTCCTCATTTCTGTCTTATAGAATAAACATAGATTCATTAAACATACATAAATAGGACTTGGTTTGAAAAGTTCACAATCTTATCAGATTTGATGACATTTGGGCAATATCACTAACTTTTACCCTTTCTTCATACTCTATAATACATTCAAAATTGGTTCCAATAAAGTAGTAGCTTAAACTGCAATTGTTAACACTATTATTATTCTATTTTCAGTTCAATGACATGTTGAATGACCTACTAGGCTGGCTATCGGAGGTAGAGAAGAACTTGATGGGAGAAACTTCTGTGGGAAATGATCCTATCAAAATAAAGGCTCAGATTGGAAAACATAAGGTGAGTGATTCTGTATGAATTGTGTAGCGTAGGTAACCTGTAGATATGGAAATTATGTTGTCAGTTAGAGGTCAAAACCTCCTATTTCCAGTTTCTTCAAGGTGCAGTTACAAAATGTTTTCTTCCAAATGATGCTATGTATGTTTGCAGATGACACAAAGTGGTAATCATTTATTTCTTTTTAAAAGGTAGGATATTTAGTAGTCCTTTTGATTTAACAATACATCTCCTAATTTGTATTGGCAATAGAAAAAAGAAAAGAAATTGGATGAAGCCTAACTTGAACAAAAAGTCTAAATTATATACCTGGTAGTCCATAAACATAAATGAGCCAGGGTCTGGAAAAACGTCCCTTAAGGCTTTTGAGCCCAACATGGTTCAAGATCAGCCTGCGTATACACGCAGTCTGATCATGAACTATGTTGGTCTCCTTTAGTCTCATTGTAATTTGTAGCAACTGCAATGGCAGCAACATGGATCCCGGTCAAACTACATCTAGGCACAGCCTGATCTTGAAATATGGCTGTCTCAACTGCTTTAAGGTACGTTTTTCCAGATCCTGGCTCAAATGTTTTATTTCTTTACAGGAACTCCAAAAGAGTATTGGTGCTAAACAACCCATCTACGACAATGTGAATCGTGCTGGACGATCTCTGAAGGAGCGATCACCGGAGGAGGACGTCCCGATCATCAACAACATGCTTCACGATCTGAAGAACAAGTGGAACACCGTCTGTGGTCTCTCCGTGGACAGACAGAGGAAGCTGGAGGAGGCGCTGTTGTTCTCGGGTCAGTTTAACGAGGCCCTGGAGGCGTTGTTGGACTGGCTGGCGAAGGTGGAGCCTGGACTGGGTGAAGATCAGATGGTACACGGGGATATTGATACTGTCAATAACCTCGTAGAGGAACATAAGGTAGGCATAACTTTATAGTATTGTTGTTGGACTGGCTGGCGAAGGTGGAGCCTGGACTGGGTGAAGATCAGATGGTACACGGAGATATTGATACAGTCAATAACCTCGTAGAGGAACATAAGGTAGGCATAACTTTATAGTATTGTTGTTGGACTGGCTGGCGAAGGTGGAGCCTGGACTGGGTGAAGATCAGATGGTACACGGGGATATTGATACTGTCAATAATCTCGTAGAGGAACATAAGGTAGGGGACATCTTTATCTGCTATTTGTTGATTTTGAATTCCCAATTTTGCGCAAAGATAGGTAAACATCATATGATATTTTATTGAAAACCACTATAAAATATTCCTTATACAAGCAGAAAAGAAATTGATACTTTCAAACTAATTTTAGCAGATGCAAGGCTCAAAGGATTGACATGGAAGGATTTTGAATGACAAGTTTGTTAACGTTCAACAAAGTTAATGTTATGTGAAAGTTATCGATAATGTGTTATATCTTTCATATGTCAAATATGTGTTGAGAAATGGTAACAAATTCATGACGCTTTATGTGATTATAGGCATTCCAGCAAGAGCTAGGAGCTAGAGCCAACAATGTGTCGTTTGTGAGGAAGCGAGCTAAAGAGCTGCTGGAGAAAGCAGAAGATGACACATCACAACAACAAGCTCAGCTTATAGAGCTCACCACCATGTGGGACCGCGTGTGTAAACTCAGTGTAAACAAACAAGAGAGACTACAACAGGCACATAAACTGGCTGAAGACTTCCATAAGAAGGCTCAAGAGTTGATCTCTTGGTTAGCTGGTGCGGAGCGATCTTTACGTCATAAAGGTGCTATACCTGACGATGAAAGTGAACTTGTGAAACAGATCGAGGACCATAAAGCATTCGAGGAGGAATTCTTGAGACAAGAGTCTGGATTACGTGAAACTCTGAACATTGGTCAGGACATCATGAAGCGATGTCATCCTGACGCGGTCTCCACGCTCAAACACTGGTTGTCGGTTCTGAAGGCTAGATGGGAGGAGGTCAGTAACTACAGCAGGCAGCGCGGGAACAGGCTGCGAGACTCGCTCGTGACGCAGCGACGTAACAATCAATTGCTGGAGGATCTGATAGCCTGGGTGAACGGAGCAGAGACTAAACTGTTCAACGAGAGTGCTGAAGAGATTCCAGAGGATGCAGATGTTATCAATACACTCATTAGAGAACACATGGTATGTTCAAGCTAACAGCAAAGTAATCCATTTCTCAACATACAATTTTGAATATAAATAGATTTTGCTGAGAAATGTTAGTTTTACTTCTTCACTTAAATTTTATACATATTTTAGGAAAAACACTAAGGAATTTTGAAGCTATATCCCCTTCATATTCAATGAATTAATCTTATACCTAACACATAGAATAAATTTGCTAAAACTAGAATGAAAAGTAGAAATACTGTAAGGAAACGATATATCTCTAGCTTGTGTATTCTGTCTTGAAAATGTGCCAAACAAACTTTGTTAAAATTGTTTTCAATGAAATAAAATAGCTTTTTACAATTAGATATTTTCATTTAAATGTTGACTTCTGCTATCACAGGACTTCCAGAATGAGATGTCTGGTAAACAACCGGAGATTGACATCCTCACGAAGAGTGACAGACGACGAGGAATGTCCACCGCTAATGAACCTGTTTCACACATACCACTGTATAAAGGTCTCGCTGGACGTAGAACACCTACCATGAAATATGGAACACCAAGGTAACAGTCAAAATTAATGTCTTCATCAAAAAGCTTTTAGCCCTTGTCCTGCTGACTTTAAATTTCCTTGTAAACAAATTTTCAATTTAAAAACCATTTCAACAAGTTAATCTCAAGTTTTTGCAGCCCTCCATAACAAAAGGAGACAGGTCTGGTGATGTTTCATTTATTAATTACATGTATATTGTAGGAAGAGGCATGATGATGATGGACGTCGCACACCCGAACCCCACTTTAAGAACCCGCGTGTAGCAGCGCTCCATAACAAGTGGAGACAAGTTTGGTTGATGGCAATGGAGAGACAAAGACGGTTACAGGAGGCTCTAGACTATCTCAATGAGGTGGGTTGTAAATAATGATTCTTCCTTTCTGGTTATGAGTAGTTCCCTATTGCAAAGATAGATCTGTTACAAATAGGATAAGAAAACATTGAGGCAAAAGAAGAAAATGCTGATATCCAGCATTTTCTCCTTTTGCCTCAATATTTTCTGTGTCATATTTTTTCATCCCTTTTACAACAATTGGAGACAGGTCTGGTTAATGGCAATGGAGAGACAGAGACAGCTACAAGAGGCTCTAGACTATCTCAATGAGGTTGGTTGTCTTTCTTTATCACAAAGAAAAGAATTTTTTCATCAGTTGCTGAATAATAAATACATACATGTATTAACAGTTATAAGATGAAAGTGTTGGAGACATAAAGTAAGATGTTGCTGACATGTTGGAAATTTCTAGTCTAGTGGTGGTATGTGGGCATTTGGACAGAAGGTCCTGGGATAAAGTCCCACTGATGCCATGGAAATTTTCTGAGCAAAAAAGTTACACCACATTGCTACTGTTTGCCAAGGTGTATAGATGGAGTAGACTTGAGAGTAAAAGTAATTGTACTGTGGGTAGCCGTAAGCACTGAATGTTAACAGCTAACTTGAAACTTTAAACTTTTGACTTTGTTATTCAGACTTCAAACCCATAAGTTTAAGTTTAAAATAGATCTATAAAAATTGTTGAAACATGATATTTCACCACTTTGGCTTAATGTGTTCTATGTATGATTTAACAGGATATACAGTCTAACATAGTTTTTAATGAATTTACCTTTGCTTGATAACGACCTTTATCGCTAGTTCATATGTTTTTCACTATTAACTTTATTTCAGCTTGAGAGAATGAAGGACTTCAAGTTTGATGACTGGCGGAAGCGATATCTAACCTGGATGCACCATAACAAGTCTCGTATCATGGATTTCTTCCGTCGACAAGACCGAGATCGTGACGGTAAAGTGACGAGGGCAGAGTTCATCGATGGTATCATGCAGTCAAGTAAGTGAAATAATGAAATTTAGAGAGGATTGTTATAATGGTCCAGTGAATGAAATGGTTTGAAAGAGCCAGATTTTCTTTGTTGTTCATCTATTTGGTCGTCTGTCAAATCTGCATTGTTTTCCAGAGCCCCACTAATGTTTTTACAAGAAAACACTGATAGACTAGAAATCAAAACTATTGTATCCAACCGCCACACAATGACTCTACCAGAAATCAAAACTATTGTATCCAATTGCCACACAATGACTCTACCAGAAATCAAAACTATTGTTCCAATCGCTACACAATCATTACTCTTTTTTACTCCCCACAAGATAATGGCTTCGGAAAGCATTGTGGAAAATGAAGAAGTTGCTTGTGACAAGCAATTTCTTCATTTCCCCACAATGTTTTCTACTCCAAAACACTATTAAATGCTGAATTTTATTCACTTGAAATTGGCATCTGCAACATCTTTGAATTTGAACCCATGTATAAGTTTGCTGTTTGGTAATGGGTTTTAAGGTTTACAGACCTTGAAAAAATCACCACTTTCTAGCCATAGGAAATGCCCCAAATTACATACGCATTTAAATACACTTCACATAAGTTGATTCACCTTGCCGGATTTCAAGATTAGGCTTCAAGAAGAATATAATTTACAAATCTTATTTTACTCTATATTCATATACAATGGAGGTAATTTTGAACTTTTTTGTCAAATATTTCCTTACGGATGCATTAATTCAAAATTTGAAATCGTACAAAATGCTTATGTTTGTATTTGGAGTGGTAAAGTAACACAGTATAGGAATTTATTGCACTTTTCGAATTTCACCTATGGCTCTTTGGTGCTTTTGAGGGGTTGGATACCCTAAGTATAACTTGCTGATTATTTGAATTTAAAAAAATTAGCTTAAACGACACAGGTGAACAATATGTTGTTGAAAAGCAAAAATAATTAAATCTACCAAACCAAAATTTATGCAAAGAGGAGACTAAAAATTAAGATTTCTTTTCGATCATTTTACAGGATTCCAGACCACCCCAATGGAGATGGAAGCGGTCGCCAACATATTTGATCGTGACGGTGACGGCTTTATTGACTATAAGGAGTTTGTTTCTGCGTTACGACCAAACCGTGATGTAAGTATGCATGGATGAATTGTTTGGTTACATATGACTGTGTGTGATTTTGATACTCTGACCCTTGTTCAATCATAACAGGAATCCATTGGGTTACATTATCTTCCTTTGTTGCATCTAAAAAATACTATATAATACACGTTGTGTTATGAGAAAGAGGGGTGTGTTGAATTTCTGTCAAAAATAAAAGTAAATTGAGTCTTGAGTAAACCATTTTGATTATTTTCACAAAAAGTTTTTTCATTGGAAAAATTAAGTATTTCTTAACCCTTTCCCAAACAAGACCTGGTTTTGACGTCCCTAATAGAAAAGGCTTGGGAAAACATTGAAATAAAAGAAGAAACTGCTGATAATCAGCAGTTTCTTCTTTTGTCCCAATGTTTTCTGTGCTATATTATACACAACTTCTTCCTTTTGCTACATTCATATAGTCGTCTGCTGCTGCTTTGAAATTGGATCACCAAAAATTTTGTTGTTTGGGAAAGGGTTTAAACAAAAACTCAAATTATGTCAAAGACTCTGTCTTTGTCTAATATTGGATTGTGTACAGGCTTACTACAGCACTGTTCAAACTTTTTATGCCCCCGTATCGAGAGATCGGGGGCATATTGTTTTACTCATGTCTGTCTGTCCGTCTGTCTGTCTGTCCGTCCGTCTGTCTGTCAGTCCGAAACTTAACATTGTCATTTTCTCAACAACCATTATGCATACAAAGCTCAAATTTGGTATGTAAACTTCTTTCAATGATATCTATTTGCCCCATGCAATTTGACCTTCCTCAAGGTCATCGTTTAACCCTTATCCACCCTTAACATGCAACTTAACGCGCCAACTTAACGCAACAACTTAACATTGGCCTTTTCTTCAAAAGTATTCCACATACAAAGCTCAAATTTGGTATGTAAACTTCTTTCAATGATATCTATCTGCTCCATGCAATTTGACCTTCCTCAAGGTCACCATTTAACCCTTATCCACCCTTAACATGCAACTTAACGCTGCAACTTAACGCTACAACTTAACATTGGGCTTTTCTCCAAAAGTATTCCACATACAAAGCTCAAATTTGGTATGTAAACTTCATTCAATGATATCTATCTGCCCCATGCAATTTGACCTTCCTCAAGGTCATTGTTTAACCCTTATCCACCCTTAACATGCAACTTAACGCGGCAACTTAATGCAACAACTTAACGTTGGCCTTTTCTCCAAAAGTATTCCACATACAAAGCTCAAATTTGGTATGTAAACTTCTTTCAATGATATCTATCTGCTCCATGCAATTTGACATTCCTCAAGGTCATCGTTTAACCCTTATCCACCATTAACATGCAACTTAACGCGGCAACTTAACGCAACAACTTAACATTGGCCTTTTCTCCAAAAGTATTCCACATACAAAGCTCAAATTTGGTATTTAAACTTCTTTCAATGATATCTATCTTCTCCATGCGATTTGACATTCCTCAAGGTCATCGTTTAACCCTTATCCACCCTTAACATGCAACTTAACATGGCAACTAATGCAACAACTTAACGTTGGCCTTTTCTCCAAAAGTATTCCACATACAAAGCTCAAATTTGGTATGTTAACTTCTTTCAATGATATCTATCTGCTCCATGCAATTTGACCTTCCTCAAGGTCATCGTTTAACCCTTATTCACCCTTTACATGCAACTTAACGCTACAAGTTAACATTGGCCTTTTCTCCAAAAGTATTCCACATACAAAGCTCAAATTTGGTATGTAAACTTATTTCAATGATATTAGGTTAGAGGGACAAGGTCATTTATATAGGTCAAGGTCAAATATCAATTTAGGTCATAATTATAGAAAAACAGCCATTTCGGGGGCATTTGTGTTTCACAAACACATCTTGTTGTACTTTCAAGAAGCCCCTTTTTCTTGTTGCATGACACAATATATTATTAACATGATGTGGACTGTACCCAAATGTTTTATAATTTACATGTTTGGTGCAAAAATGGTTGAATTGAACAACGGTTACTTGGAAAAAGATGACGATTTGAATAAAAATATTGTTGGGTAAAAAGTGGGAATAATATCACCATAGTGTCAACTGTCTTTAGTTGATTAGGAGCACCCTTTCTATTCAAGACTCCAAAAGGACTTTTATATCTCTGCTTACATTCACCATCTTATGTTCACTGAAACATTTTAGATTCTATAGTAAAACATTAATTTGATAGACAACTGGATTGTTTTGATTATCAAGTTATCCCATGCTACACTGGCTGAAGTAGTATGAACGTTTGCTAGGATAACTAATATCTTTTCTTCTAAAGAGCTATAGTAATAGTAGTCCATTTTTTAGCGAGCCGGGACTTCATGTCCGTGGAGCTAATGTCACAGCCCTAGTGTCGGCGTCGCTTCGCGTCCCGTCCCGTCCCGTCCCGTCGCGTCTTCACTTGAAAAACTTTAACCTGGTCAATATATCGGGCACTATTAGAGATACAGCCTTGATATTTCACATATAGATAGTTCTCTACAAGACTTTACATTTGGGACCATGACCTTTGACCTAGTGACCTTGACCTTGGAGTTTGACCTACTTTTAAAAAACTTTAATCTGGCCTATATCTCATGCACTATTATAGATAGAGCCTTGATATTTCACAAATGGTTACCTCCTGCCAAGACCTTTCATTTGTGACCATGACCTTTGACCTTGTGACCTTGACCTTGGAGTTTGACCTACTTTTAAAAAATTAGCTGTTTTTGTGACAAGCTCTTGTATAGGATACGTATAGCTACGTTGTCCGCGGACAACTCTTGTTCTCTGTAGCTCTGAAAAGATAGCAAAGTATGAAGTTTAGTTCTGCTTTTCAAACATAGATAAAATGAGCCAATAAAGTATGTCGTTGGTGGGGAGTCAAAACCTCGTAACTACAGCTTGAATAAGCTGGAGTTACGTGGTTTCGACTCCCCACCGACGATGTGTAATGTTGATTGAAATGTTCTTTCAAAATTGCAGTGTAAGTGATTTGTACTCTTGATTTTTTCATAATGAACTGCATGATAATGCTTTGAAGACTTTGGTATATATCAAAACTAAAATTGATTGAATTTTTAGTGAGTTCATGAAATAAAATTATCTTTTTTAGCTTATGAAAAACATTTCCTGATAAAAGACATTAGCAGTAGGATATTTTCATAAATGTTGACAGCAAAGATCTTTGTTTCCTTAGTTAGATTTTTGATGCCTTCTAGAAATCAAAAATAGGAATAGGCATAGCATGTAGCTTAACCCTTTCCCAAACAACAAAATTTTAGGGTGATCAACTTCAAAAACTGCCATAAATGACAAAATAGAAGTTATTAAAGATATAATTTGTGTAAAATATGGCATAGAAAATATTGAGACAAAGGGAGAAACTGCTGGTTATCAGCAGTTTCTTCTTTTGTTTCAATGTTTTCCCAAGCCTTTTCTATCAGGGGCATCAAAACCAGGTCTTGTTTGGGAAAGGGTTAAAGATATTTAAGCCAGATGGTGAGAGGGCCAAATATTCTTGAAAGTGTTGCAAATATATCATATAAGCTTTATATGTTTTCATTATTTATGTAATTCCGTCAATTTCTGGAGTATTTGTAGAATACTCAAGACTTTCCAGTCACAAATGCATTGGCAATGTTCAAGCATTTGCTTTTAGGGATGAAATTTTCCATTTATTTTTCATCATTTTCTATTCTATAAAAATTGTTGATTGATATCAAATTGATATTCAGGCAAAGCATTTTCCAAGCACTCCGAATAGTCAAGCCAACTTAGATAAAAATAATAGGCATAATTCTTTGTCATTTGTATAATATTGCATACTATTTCATGTGCTTTTAGCGATGATTTAGCATGTTACTTTGTTGTGGCATGATTTTATTTTTTTTATGCCCCCGTATCGAGAGATCGGGGGCATATTGTTTTACTCATGTCTGTCTGTCCGTCTGTCCGTCCGTCTGTCCGTCCGTCTGTCTGTCAGTCCGAAACTTAACATTGTCATTTTCTCGACAACCATTATGCATACAAAGCTCAAATTTGGTATGTAAACTTCTTTCAATGATATCTATCTGCCCATGCAATTTGACCTTCCTCAAGGTCATCATTTAACCCTTATCCACCCTTAACATGCAACTTAACGCGCCAACTTAACGCAACAACTTAACGTTGGCCTTTTCTTCAAAAGTATTCCACATACAAAGCTCAAATTTGGTATGTAAACTTCTTTCAATGATATCTATCTGCCCCATGCAATTTGACCTTCCTCAAGGTCATCGTTTAACCCTTATTCACCCTTAACATGCAACTTAACGCGCCAACTTAACGCAACAACTTAACGTTGGCCTTTTCTTCAAAAGTATTCCACATACAAAGCTCAAATTTGGTATGTAAACTTCTTTCAATGATATCTATCTGCTCCATGCAATTTGACCTTCCTCAAGGTCACCATTTAACCCTTATCCACCCTTAACATGCAACTTAACGCGGCAACTTAACGCAACAACTTAACGTTGGCCTTTTCTCCACAAGTATTCCACATACAAAGCTCAAATTTGGTATGTAAAATTCTTTCAATGGTATCTATCTGCTCCATGCAATTTGACCTTCCTCAAGGTCACCATTTAACCCTTATCCACCCTTAACATGCAACTTAACGCTGCAACTTAACGCTACAACTTAACGTTGGCCTTTTCTCCACAAGTATTCCACATACAAAGCTCAAATTTGGTATGTAAAATTCTTTCAATGGTATCTATCTGCTCCATGCAATTTGACATTCCTCAAGGTCATCGTTTAACCCTTATCCACCCTTAACATGCAACTTAACCTGGCAACTTAACGCAACAACTTAACGTTGGCCTTTTCTCCAAAAGTATTCCACATACAAAGCTCAAATTTGGTATGTTAACTTCTTTCAATGATATCTATCTGCTCCATGCAATTTGACCTTCCTCAAGGTCATTTGTTTAACCCTTATTCACCCTTTACATGCAACTAAACGCTACAAGTTAACATTGGCCTTTTCTCCAAAAGTATTCCACTTACAAAGCTCAAATTTGGTATGTAAACTTCTTTCAATGAAATTAGGTTAGAGGGACAAGGTCATTTATATAAGTCAAGGTCAAATATCAATTTAGTTCATAATTATAGAAAAATAGCCATTTCGGGGGCATTTGTGTTTCACAAACACATCTTGTTTATCCATTTTATATTCCAAAAATGTGTGTTGTAATCCATACCAGATTATGAATATCAGTATGTTCCCAATTAATATCTGCTTTTGATGACTGTTTAAAAGTAGGTTTAGGAAACTCTGAGCAAAAAAGATAATGCTTCTTGTCAATCAGAGTAGAAACTCTGCTTAAGCTTGGATCTGAGGTCAGGGAATTCAAGAGAAGCAATTAACTTAAGGTTCACTTTGTTAAAAGAAATTAATTGCATAGATTAGAAAACATTCTTAGTTATTTTCTATGTACAAATTTAATTGCAATATTTTTGCAAGCTCATAAACATGAACTTGCAATGATTTTGCAATCACCAATGCATTATGTAGACTAGAATGTGTGTTTTCCTATAGACCCTATGCTAAACCTGTGTTATTTCTCATAACTATATTTCTTCACAGGCGGGTAAAACGGCAACAAATAAAAAGGTAACTGGTTTCACATCTCACCATTACAGAAATCACTTGTATGGAATCTTTAACTCTCTCAAAACAATTAGTCTAAAGGAATACAACCCATCATTAGATACCAAACACTTCGTGCATCATTGGGCGTCATCGGTGATGACATAAAATTAACCCTTTCCCAAACACGACCTGGTTTTGATATCCAAAATAGAAAAAGTTTAGGAAAACATTGAAACAAAAGAAGAAACTGCTGAAAACCAGCAGTTTCTCCTTTTGTCTCAATATTTTCTTTGCCATATTTTACACGAAATTCTATCTTTAATAACTTTCATTTTCTCATTTGTGGCAGTTTTTAAAATTAGTCTAGGAGCCAGCTTTTACAAAGGGGGTTAAATTAAAAGTTCTTGCAACCGGTGACCTATAAAATTTTGAGTGGTATTTTTCAATACATTTGGGTCCCATGCTTTGGTTAAGGGTGGATGACATGCTTAAAAGTGGTAGGATTTTTTTTAAATCAAGGTCAAAGGTCATTCGGTGCACTTTTCATACATACCTCCTAAAATACACCATAACTTACTCATTTATTAAGCTAAAACAATTATTTTGGTATCAAAATAAAGCTGATAAATTGTACTTTGACTTACATGAATAATAAACAGCTTGTTGATTTTGTATTTTTGTGAATATTCATAAATATAGCAAAAATTGGCTAAAAATCACTAAAATAAGTTTTGTCTACAAGTGAAAAAAAAGTTTTAAAAATACCAAAGGTGTGTTTGTGTGGTTGAAGTCATACTTAAAAATTGCCCAGAAACCTGTTCTTGACTTATATGTATTTCTTCACAGAATTAGTCTTTGGCTTAGGCTTGTAGTCATAGGTAAAAGTGGGTGGGGTAAATTTTCCCTAAAATTACAAAACATGCAAACATTGATGTAACAATATATCTTATACATAAATGTGATATTTTATTAGAATTTATTGTTTTGAAATCATATTTGCAGGGATTTGTAAAGCTTTTAATGCATATTCCTGAAAATTAATTCGAATTTTAAGAGCCAAAATAACAATTCAATGAAACAGCATTTTAGATGGATACAGATTATATCAACACCACAATGTCAAAACTATGACTCTTAAAGCGAATATTTATCAAGTATCTATATAATAGTAATCGGCAGCTGAAAATATTCCCCAGGCCCGTGCCATATTTTATAGGATTCAGAACAACACGGGACGGTCAGAGTTTGCATTGTTGGGTAGTGCATTGCTTTTATAAAGCCAAAGGGAAAGGAATTTATCGCTGGAACCAAATAACTCATACACAGGAAACACAGTTTACAGTTTAAGTGAATAAAACAATATCTCTATTATTACATACTTATTAGAGATACCGAAATATCTTTTTTGAAAATTATCTTTCACCTTTTGTTCAAAATGGCCAACAAAATTCAAGATGGCCCCTTCAAATGTTTATATAGCGAGATTTTAACATAGATAGAAATAAAACCACGAATTAGTCGTTTTTATGCCCCCGCATCGATAGTTCGATGGCATATTGTTTTACCATTGTTCGTCTGTCTGTATGTCCGTCCGTCCGTCCATCCATCCATCTGTCTGTCCGTCCGTCAGTCCGAAACTTAACATGAAAACTTAACATTGGCCTTTTCTCCAAAAGTATTCCACATGCAAAGCTCAAATTCGGTATGTAACATTCTTTCAATGATATCTATCTGTTCCATGCAATATGACTTTCCCAAAGGTCTTCCATTAATCCTTGTCAACCCTTATCTTGAAAACTTAACATTTAAACTATTCAACGTGAAAACGTAACATTGGCCTTTTCTCCAAAGGGAGTTCACACACAAACCTTATCAACCATTTATTTAAAAGTTTAACGTAAAAACGTATCATTGGCCTTTTCAGGGGCATTCGTGTTTCACAAAGACATCTATTTTCAAGATTAGGCTGAATTATGTATGAATTCGTGAGAGATATCCAGTGATGTGCATTTTAGAAAGTAAGACCATTTTATAGAGTTTTATTTGTCAAACGACGACCGAAATGTCCTCTGCATGATAGTTGCGTAAAGCAGAGGTAATGCATAAACTCTTTGTTTTGTTCATTTTATGTATCATGTATACTTTACTAAATATAAGTAATATATGTGTCTTTATATACAACACTATCCTCATCCTCATCATCATCACCATCATCAACAACAACTACAATGACAACAAGACACAAGATGCAAAAACCAGACTTGTAAAGTCCATAGCTACCCTATACTAAACACTTCAATACACTCAACTCATGCCATATAATACTCATCCTTGTCACTGTCTGATGCATCAAGATTCTCAAGTCTTTACACAGTTCTGACTCACAAACACATGCATCAGTGCATAAAAGATCTTCTCTTTGACACTTAGACCTTCGCATGTGGCAGTCAGTTTAACACGAACATTGTGTGATGTCAAGCAAAGTTAGAGGTGCAGGATCTTTACGCATTCTTACAGGAACTAAATCATTGTTGTCATCCTTGGTCCATACCTGGCATGCTGGTGATGGTAGATTCAGATACTGGTCAGTTTAGTGCTTACAAATATAGGAATATACTGAATGTATGTTTATACAGAAAATGTATATGGGTCCATATATTTCTATGCCCCTGTATCGAGCGAACGGAGGCATATTGTTTACGCTTGTCCGTCCGTCCGTCTGTCTGTTCAAAACTTATCATTGGCATTTTCTCCAAAATTATTAAACATACAAAGCTCATTTGGTATGTAGGAGGGCTGTTTATAAAGTATCCGGAATTATGTCATATTTTTTTTCATTTATATACTAACTGTTATGCTATCATAGGATACAAAAACTAAGTTTATGCATTAAGGCGCATTCTATAGTTGTTATGGCAACATAGGGTCATATTGAGCAGCGCAACCTAGGTCTGAGATGGATAAGCCACAAAAGTCAGTCTTACACATCTAATATTTACATCTTTTCGATATATCTGCCACTGCACGATATACCACATTTTCAACATAAGCATTTATTTCCCAAAAAAGCGTCTGAACTGTACTTGGGGAATGCTATAGATAGTTTCTGGGACACAATTGGCAAGTCATGAACGATTTCGCCGACGTCATGTTGGGACGTCCAGATATATTAAAGTCAGAAACATCATGGGTAAAATAATTTATAAATGCGTTATACCACTCACAAATGCTTGTTTTTTTCTCATAGAAGTATTAGCTGTGCGTGTTCATAATCATAAAGATCGTCTCTGATTTTGATTTTCCAAATTACACTCAAATCATTATTGAATACCATTGCCCTAGCACCATATTTGCTATGTAAGCAAAGCGATGACTCCAAATGTCAGCCGATGATGTTACGTTTGCTGAGAAAAATGTCCGCTCAAAGGTAACAAGCATTTTGGACAATTGTTGAAGTCAAAATACAAAATATGATTGCTTTAAAAGCGATTCATAAGTCACATCTTTGCAATTTGTCAAAAGTTTCCCCGCTCAACGTGACCCCACCCTGTCGAATGCCCCCTTATCCAAACAGCAGCGTTTTTGTTCCAGGATCTAATGTATAATTCTTCAAAGTATATGTGTTTAACATTTCATCTCAGTTGGTTTAAAAGTTAAAACGACAAATGGGTGATTAGATTTGTGTACAATATAGCCTAGAAAATATTGAGGCAAAAGAAAATGCTGATAATCAGAATTTTCTCCTTTTGCATCAATGTTTTCCCAAGCATTTTTTTCCTAGGGACATCAAAACGAGGTCTTGTTTGGGAAAGATTCAATGATTTCTTTGATATAGATACAAATGAAAGATGCACAATTTACTAGGAATAGTTTTAGCCATGTAATAAGTAAAACATTGTCCAGAGTTTTGTCAGGTGTATTGTTGTGGAGTTAGAACAACCACAGGTCCAAAGATTTCCACTTTTTTTAAACCAAAAGTTTCTCTGTGTCTACTCAAATACGCATTAATTACCGTCGTGAATCAATAAACAAAGTTATGTTATCATGATGGGATTGTGAAGGATGGATCAACAATTGTGGTATCTTTATTTTCTACTATTTACTCGTAATAAAATGTCACATGCAATAAATAATTTGCATAAAAAGAGATATAGGGCATATTGAGTTCAATTTCTTGTACAATTAAAACTAATTGGGTCACAAAATTAATTAAACTCAAAGACCAGATCCTCTGTTGCCCCTATTGAAGGCATGTACATAAACGAATATACGATACTAACATGTTCATGGTTACTCTTGGAGACCTTCATAACCACACATCAGAACATCCAGATTCTAGACTGATGATATTGATATGTATTCACAGAATGGAATATTCTGTTCCAAATTACATTTTATGTATACATATTCGAATGTTCTCGTAAGGCTACCAGGTGTAAGCATTGCAATGACGGCAGTTTCGTAATTATCTTTAAAGAGACTCATGCTAGGTTGTTAGACATACAAAACGATTGGAAATATGAAATATTGTATGGAATGGTCAACCTGGAAAGCTAGATCAGTTCTGCACAAGGAAATTTCAAATGCAGTTCATTTAGTTCTTCTAAATCAAGTCTGTTCTTCTAAATCAAGTGTATATAATTAACTAACTGCACTTTATATTTATAGTAACATTTATGTGACACTGAACCTTGATAGTGAAAAATTTAGTTCCAGCTCTAAAATGACTTTCCTTCTGGGTCTATAAAAGCAATGCACTACACAACAAAGCAAATTCTGACCATCCCCATGTTGTTCTGATTCCTGAAAACCTGGCATGGGTCTTTTTAATGTCATTTTCCCGTAAGATAGAAGAGGAATATTTTCAGCTGCTGACTATGCTAATCTGAGTCTTGTTTTATTTAATTGTACTAGATTCTTGATAAATATTCATTAAGAGTCATTATTTTGACATTGTGGTGTTGATATGACCTGTATCCATCTCGTATGCTGTTTTATTGAATTGTTTTTTTTTTTTTTTTTTTTTTTTTGGCTCTTAAAATTCCAATTAATTTTCAGGAATATGCATTAAAAGCTTTACAAATCCCTGCAAATATGATCTTAAAACAATAAATTCTAATAAAACATCACATTTATGTGTAAGATTTATTGTTACATCAATGTTTGCATGTTTTGTAATTTTAGCGAAAAATTACCCCACCCACTTTTACCTATGACTACAAGCCTAAGCCAAAGACTAATTCTGTGAAGAAATACATATAAGTCAAGAACAGGTTTCTGGGCAATTTTTAAGTATGATTCCAACCACAAAAACATACCTTTGGTATTTTTAAAACTTTTTTTTTCACTTGTAGACAAAACTTATTTTGGTGATTTTTAGCCAATTTTTGCTATATTTATGAATATTCAAAAATATTGAAAATCAAGAAATTGTATATTATTCATGTAAGTCAAAGTGCAAATCATTAGCTTCCTTTTGATACCAAAATAATTGTTTTAGCTTAATAAATGAGTAAGTTATGGGATATTTTAGGAGGTATGTATGAAAAGTGCACCGAATGACCTTTGACCTTGATTTAAAAAAAATCCTACCACTTTTAAGCATGTCATCCACCCTTAACCAAAGCATGGGACCCTAAAGTATTGAAAAATACCACTCAAAATTTTATAGGTCACCGGTTGCAAGAAAAGTTCCATTCCAGGACCTGGCTCCTAGACTAAATGGATCGCCCTGACATTTTGCTGTTTTGGAAAGGTTTAATCAGAGGAACTCTCACAATTTCTAGATATCATCATTCTGTGGCAATGGATATTGATTAGGGATACCCTCTTCAGGGATACCCTCTACAATTTCTGTTGCTATGGATGACACCCAAAAATGCACAAAGTGTGGTGAAGTGAATGATGGGTTGTAATCCTTAGAAACAGTGTATGCCCTACGATTAGTACCTTGACTTATTGCATAATAGTAGTCATAACCATTCCAATACTTTTTATGGCGATAGTAGATTGGGGTAACATTAAAAAATGTATGTTTGAGTACATGACAGCTTATCCATACCATGTTTTTGAATGCTACCAAAAATATAATGAAAGAGAACCTAAGCATTAAAGAAATAATACACTTTGTTATTTATTGTGTGTTGGAAATAAAATTCTTATGATATTTCCTGCTTTATTTAAAGGTTGAAAGAAATGCTTCTCTAAGCTTTGGGAAATTTTATTTGCTACAGCTTCAAATTTGCTTAAAATGCTTGATATTTGACCATAGGGCAAGGAAACTAATTTTAATTTGGTTTTGTTGTCTAAAGCTACAAGTACGACAATCGTTTCATTTGATCCATGGGGGCATGAAGTTGTGTCAGTTCATACTAAATTAAGTAAATTAATTCAGTTTACTGATATATGTTAACTCTTTCCCAAAGAAGACCTAGTTTTGATGTCCCCATTAAGAAAGGCTTGGAAAAACATTGAGAGAAAAGGGGAAATGCTGATGACCATTTCTTTTAGCTCAAAGTTTTCTGTGCTATATTATTGACAAATGTTTAGTATAATTTATTTTGTCATCTGCAGCAGATTTCAAATTAGACAACCTGAAATAATGTTACTTTGAAAAGTGTTAACATTATGTCAAATAGATTAAGACATTAGGAAGTAGCTTATTTTGGTAGATGTAGTCTTAACTATGTGTAATTTCCCCCTACTTTTCTCAGATTTGTCACGTAATTTTACTTAGTAAATACTTCAAATGTTTTAAGATAATAGACTCATCCCATGATTTACAACATTGCCACCCCTGTCATTTAAGTGAGCCTCTATACCTAGGTCCCACCTCTGTATGACCTCAGCTGTTGATATGAACGTAAAATTCAATAAAGTCCAATCTATTCTCAATTGCATGGTCTTTGATCGGGCCAGGAGCTGGTGGCTCAATAAGGATGTAATGGTAGTAGTACTGGTTTCAGAAACAACAGGAATCCATGGATAGGGGCTCAAGCGACTGTGGTAAATTATGACCAGCTGTGAAAGCAGCGTTAAACCTCATTCAATTATCTATCCTTGTGGTGGTTTCATTTCCAATCAAATATTTCATCTAAATGAGACCCGTCATGCTTAAAGGGACCTTATCCGAACACCAAAAATCCAAATTTTCACAAACTTGTCAGCCTCAGCGCTGGTCAATCAGATCTCGCATGCAAAAAATGAATATATAGTAAGATAGGGAAAACATCTCGGATTCAGAAAATTATATACAAGTGAAAAGTGTCGGCCCTAGTCTGGCTGCGCGGACTGCGCAGACTGACTAGGGTCGATATTTTTCACACATCTGATATGGTCCCTTTTAGCGTGACGGGTCACAAATTCTAATTTGGTTTGGTAGTTCTTTGGGCTAAACATACCACAGTAAAACTCAGAATTGGTTGAATCCAGAAATTATAGAAATTGAACACGAATATATTTGGGAAAAAAGGCCTTGCAAACAATATTTTATGTTGATAGATGTTGCATGTGTTAGTTTGTTGTTTAGTGAATGTCCTTGACCCTCAATGTTGCATGTGTGTTGTCACTATTGTCATGTGTGTTGATTGCATGTCATAGTTTCTGTAGAATTAGTGTCTGTTACTTCACTGCCGTCACTTTGTTAATGCAGTTCAATCATAGTTTTATGTTGTCAATTAATGATTTCATCTTTGGTTTAGTCCATTTATATGTAATGAGCAGTTGATGCCTCAGATTGTATGTTGTATTGTGTACTGGTGATAGGAATTCCAGGAATACAGAGTAATGTTGCCATCACTAGGTTAAATGCTGTAGTGAATCATATTCAATCTTTCAACCCTACACAAAAACAATTGTATAAAAGAATTGTTTAGAAATGCTAGATATTAAATTACTACTTGTATTACTGTACTCTTTACTTTAGTTCTCTTAGTTCTTTGACTCCCCTTGTATGTTACTGATTTTAGATTCTAAAGAATTTTATTTGCAGTTGCGCGTAATCATGCATATTATGCTTTTATGATGCTTTTCCCCTGCTTTAGATATTTTGCTCTTATATGTACCACCTTATATCATGATGTCAAATTAAAGGAATCAGTGATTTTGTTTGTAACAGTATTTTGGGCTTGCTGGTACAATATTTTAGATATGTGACTAACTAAATTTACATTTTAAGAAGCACATTTGCATTGAACTTTGACTCTGGGGATTGCAACCAAGTACTTTAAAAACTATTGCAATGTTAATTTAAAGGCAAGCTACTGGTAATTGGTTAGACATTATGACACAGCAAAGCTTTATTATTTGATTTGAATTGAATTACTAAATTTTTAAAATTAATGTTTTGATCATCTGAGAAAAATATACCTTCAATGCAACTAAGAACAAAATTATCCTTGTACTGTCTTTAATGTTGTGTCTATGTGATTATTGTTGTTGTATCTATTTTATTGTTGCATTTTGAAATAAAAAATATAAACAGCACTAAACTAGATTTATTTCAAATAGTTTGCAAATGTTTCATCCTCATTTATGTTATAATTAATATCTCATATGTCATATTAGTATTAAGACATAAACAAAAAAAAAAGATATCTACAGAGTTGTATTATGTTGTATGCATTTAGATTTCTAAAAACATTGTTTTGTATATACTTCAGCCTGAGCCAGTGAATGATGCAGAACTCATACAAGATGAAGTGAAGAGACAAGTACACAAATGTACCTGTGTGAAACAGTACAGAATACACAAGATTGGAGAGGGGAAATACAGGGTAAATACATTTACATCATTTGTCTTTTGTATACCTCTTAAAACTGAAGCAGAATAAGATCGAAAGATGGTGTGTGGGAAAGGTCAAGGTAAGAGCAGCAGAGCTAGTGTAAAATCTCATTTATACATGCATAAATCTGCTTGCCAGATCTTGAAATGTTAACATAATGTCTTACAAGAACTGCTGCGAAAGTGTTAATTGGTCATATGATACATGTAGCAGTAACAAAAGATTGAGACAAAATTCGAAATAATTTGAAAACAAGTTTTAGTGTAGTAAAAGTAATGTATTTTCATGAGATAACCCTTGATGTTTTGTATATTCACAGTTTGGAGACTCTCAGAAGTTACGACTGGTGAGAATATTACGCAGTACAGTAATGGTGCGTGTTGGTGGAGGATGGATGGCTCTGGATGAGTTCCTCGTCAAAAATGATCCTTGCAGAGGTAATTAAACAATATTTTAGGATCATTATATAATGCTCATACCATGGCATTTCTCTCTGGAAATATTGTACTACAACTGAATTATACAAAGTGTAGTTGTTATCATTTCATGCTTATTCTGATAAAATAAAACTTTTGATTACAGTTATCAGAAGGTCCCATACGACTGTGATTATATACTGTGTTTGGCAGAAAATCTTTTAAAACAGTAGAAGATTGGTGTGATTAATATCCCATTGCCAATGCATCTAGCGATGCCCCCAAGACATTTTGATTCATAAATGGCCTTTACTTGCAAACTTCAGCAGAATTGAAACTAATTTTCGAGTCGTAATGTCCAAATTAATGTTTTTTCTACATTTTGGTAAAATACATTGAATTTTGTAATGAATCTCGAGTATAAACATATAACCATCTTTGTACACATCTAGGCCCTATATCATGTCTGTTGGTCAAGTCACCAACCAAGGGTTCATCTAAACCACGCCCTATAGATCAACAAGGTGGGGTAACCTAAACATTGTCAACAAAACAGTTGCTTTTATGACACTCATTTCTTTTCTACATTTATCACTTTATGTGCACATATTTTTTTATACCATTAATTTCTTTGATACACAAACAGGACATGCATATCTTTGCCATAAAAAACTAGCACTGTATTTGTGTAAGAAGCGCTCTGTAAAATTTTTCACAACCAAGAACTTCCGGAATACCACATCAGATGTGTCGTCCTGTCTTTCTTCTAAACTGACCTATTTTTAGCTTGACTTTTCAAAGAAAATGAGAGCTTATACTGTCACCTGGGCGTCTTGGATGCCCTTGGCGTTGGCATCCAAGGTTAAAGTTTTTTCAAACATCAATAACTTCCATACTATCAAAGGGATTCAACCCAAACTTGGAATGCTTATTCACCATCACACCCTCTACCTTACTACCAAGGCCCATGACCCTGGCTCCACTATATTTGGAGTTATGCCCCCTTTATACTAAGCAACTTAGAAAATCGAGCGCGCTGTCTTCGGACAGCTCTTGTTCTATCTATTTGTCGCCCATTTTTCACAAAAATTGGTCTGCTTCTTGAAAACCAGCAATGTGGATGGAACAATTTCATTTTTCCAAACTGACTGTTCCCATGAAATCTATTTGTATTCAAAGTTCTAGCGTTAATTAAAAACACTACCCTTGCTTTAGAGTACTTAATTTGATTAGTTTCAAATTGTAAAAAAATACCATATTTATATTTATATAGCAAGAGAATTAGGTATGAGTATAATACATGTTAACTTTGTGCCGTTTTGCTAAAATTTGATCATTTCTAATATGTATAACCATTGAATTTTTGTAATACTAGACCTTTATTGGTGTTGCTAATTGTCTTTTCATCCATTATTATTCTATATCATAAGCTAATAATCAGAAATTATCACATACAAACCTATTTGTATTACATTTCTATGCTTTTACAAAAAAATTCTTTTTGTTCTATGTATCTGATAAACTTGCTGAAAAAAATTGAAGTAAACCAAGAAAATGCTTGTCAACAGCAATTTCTTGTTTCCTTCAGTCTATTCTTCCTTTCTGATGAATTTTTTTTAAAGAAACAATTGAGTGATAAAGTTTGACTATCTTGCCCAGCAAGATTTTTAAACCACTTTAGAAAGCCAAAGTATTGTGTTCTGCTACTGCTAGTTACAGTTCACTATAAACTGTGCTTGCTGTTTGAAAAGAAATATAAATACTCTTTGTATCATTATCTTATGATATTCACTTCATAAAGTAACTTTATTGCTATTCTACGCAGTCAGAGCTCACATATCATATTCCCATTTTAACATGCTCCAGACTCCAATTAAATTGATAATCAACAATGTAATTTCTTATACATAATGATATAATGTACTGTAACATACAATCAACTTGGTTTTGCTTAAAAATGTACATGTCTTTCTAACTCCCTTACATCTGATAACTCTGATATAATTATGGAATCTTTGTTTTTATAAACATTTTGAATACATGATAGTGTTGACAAAGAAAATGGGTCATGATATGAAAATGGGCCTTTTAAGAGATTAAGACCACCATATTTTGAGATCAGCTTGTTCTTTAGAAGTGCAGTCTGAACAATACACATGCTGTTCTCTTACATTTGCTTACATGTATATACATGCTGATCTTGATCCATGTTGTTCTTAAATGCTACATTAAGGGCCCTTTTTCTAGATCCTTGCTCAAATGTAAGAGCATACTGTCATACATAGAATTATTAAAAACACATAATATGAAGGTATTATTTAAAGCCCTGGATATATTGAAGTTTCTTTTTGGCAAAAAGTATTCCAAACCTCCTTATTTTGCGAGAACTGTTTCCATAGTGATGAATGTTACCATGTTTATATTCTCAGACTGGCCCATTGTTGTCATAGTAACAGAAGATGGTATAACCTTGACCTTACAAATTGACCTCCAACCTATTTTGTTGGTGATTAAAACTCAGAGTTTATTTTATGTTTGGTTTTGGAAGTTAATCTCTTAGCTGTTAATTTCTATTACAAGTTTAATTTAATTTCAGTTTAATCAAGTTTTATCCAAAGAATCGCTATGCTTATACCTACTTTCAGTTGATTCAAATAAACAACAAAAATACCAAAATGGACCTGGTTCCATTCTTATTAGTGTAATATATACTTACTATATATTCTCTTGTTTACTTAATGCTACAAAGACTATGGAAAACTGTTCATGACACACTTTTGCTGTGAATACTCGACCAGTACGTATGAGTTGTGTCGATCATCGTTTATTGTCGTGTCATCATTATCATGTTGTAATATGGTATTGTCATTTCTACGCACTTTTTTTTCATAATTTTTCAGTGCATGCTTGTCATTCTGCCATATTTCAGGTCCATTTGTCATTTTGAATAGAGAAATCACAAAAAAATCAGCAAATTGAACGGGAACAATGAAAATAGTTTTGACTGTCATCATCAAAAAAAATTAATTGAACTTGCTCTATTTCATTTGAAATATGACTAAGAGCTGATTGTTATACATATAGATGAGAAATTGATAAAAAGCTGAAATATTACAGCCCTTTTTCTGAAAAAAAGGATGTTGTAAAACTGATAAGCTATCCCATCTATAATTGACTGCTGTCATGATGATATAGTACATGAATTGTGTGATTTTGTGACAAACTTTTGGAATAAATATGATTGAATTTCATTTTGTCCAAGAGAAGAACTGATTTTGCACAAAACTTGATTGTTTTATGATTTTGTCCTTCAGTTGGTGTATGGCGGCGGAATCGATATCGTTTTAAATATCGTACAGCTTTAGCAGAGGGTCGTAAAGTTTGATTATGAATTGTGAATGTTGTATCATGTGATCCCCTGTCATGTTTAATAATACAATCAACGTCAGCTTGATTAGTTACGAAACTAAAAGCATGAGATAAAATCAACAAAAAAGACATAGATTAGATCAAGTAATCTTGGTTGGTTTTGACTAAATGATCACAAGTTAATATATGAGGAATGATGAATTGATTTAAGCTTGAACTTGGCAATGAATATATTTTGTTGTGTTGAAATTTTCTGTTGTTTGTCCGTTTTGAATTTTAGCATGGCTTGGAATTTTTATTTCATCCAGAATTTGATTTTGTATGTTTTCTCTTCTCTTAATTTAAGACTGTCAATTTAAAGAATTTTCTGAATGCAATAAATGCATAGGGAATATGTCAGCAGTTAGGTATTTGTGTTTAGTTTAAGTAAAAAGATAGGCCAAAATATTCTGTTTGCAGGTATACAGATACATATTTTTTTACATTAACCCTTTCCCAAACCTCAACATTTTAGGGTGGTTGGATATGAAAGCAGCTGCAGAGGACAGAATGAATGTTGCTAAAGAAAGGAATTGTGTACAAAATAGCCCAGAAAATATTGAGACAAAAGGAGAAACTGCTGGTTATCAGCACTTTCTTCTTTTGTCTCAATGTTTTCCATAGCTATTTCTATTCTAGACGTCAAAACCAGGTCTTGTTTGGGAAAGGTTAAAGCAAGAATTAGTCATGATATTTTGTGACAACATACGAAATTATAATGTACATGTATATTTGGAAACCATACAGAATATATCTAATTGAAGCAGAACTTGTATTCTATCTAATATTGTCGTCTAGTCTGTAATAAACATTGGACAATGTATTTGAAAGCATTTCATGATTGCTGAAATGATTCTATCTCACACCTCATATTGTTGCTTTTCAACCAAAACCTCGTAACTGCAGCCTAAAAAGAAGCTGCAGTTACCAGGTGTTTGTGGAAAAGCATGGATATACTATAAAGTTTATCTTTTGATATTAATTTTGCTTGCAGGTTCATGAGCAGATTATTTGAATTTTTATTTGCTTGTTACATATTTGATTAGTGCTTGATATTGAATGATTGTTACTAATAAATTTCATTTAAAGAATTTGAATTTGCCTAGAAAGATATTTACATGTAAGCTAACAGTTGTCCTATGCTAGAAAATTTAAGTATTATTAATGAATATTCTTAAAGGCTAAGGAACTTGTACATGTGTTTTATGATTTAGATCCTAAGATTTTAGATAAAAACTACTTTCAGTTTGAACATTATCTAAACTTTTGCAGAATTGGCATGGAAAGGAATAGATACTGATAATTTTTACCTTGCCTTTCAGTTTATCTATAAGAAAAGCATGAAAACCAATGTTTTTGCAGCTTCTGTAATTTGTAGAGTTTCTTTACCCAAAGCATGGCACAGAATTAAGAGCAGTCATAGTTATTGTTATTGTCAAAATTTACAATGATTGTGACGTGATTTATTGAAATAATGTCAAATACATAGCCTACATACATTGTTTACTTAGAAAGAACTTTTTCCAAAACAAGTAATCATTCAATGATCAGTTAACAGAAATGATGTTTAAATTGATATCAATATATGAAAGGCTTTCAATCTATTAATGACTGCAGCATTTTCAGAATAGGAATGATTCAGGCTGGATCTGGAAAAAGGATCTCTTTGGCATTTCAGACTATGATGGGTCCATATTAAAATTTTGTTTGTACCTGTGGGAAGTCTAATTGGCTTATACATAATATGTTATAGGCAATGAAGAAGCTATAAGAGAACAGCATGGATTTTGAGCAGACAGTGCATATGCACATACTGATCTAGATCCATATTGTTCTCAGATGACAATAGCCCTTTTTCCAAATCCTTTATCTATTCATCCTAGCATTAAACAAACTATTACTAACTTCTGTAAATTGAGATGCATTTAGCTGATCTTTTCTCATTATTATTCTATATGAATGAAATTTCACTTTTCTTTGAAAGTTTAGCTTCATGGTTTACTTTGTATTTACAGCTAAAGGCCGTACGAATGTTGAGTTACGAGAACAGTTCACTCTTGCGTCTGGTGTCAGCCAGTCCATGACAGGTTTTGTGTCGAAGAGTCCAAGTGGGAGCTCATACTCGGGTAGTTCAACATACTCGGGAGCGACGTCACCCTGGAGTGCCAGATCTCCTAGCACAGCCAGCGGGCCAGTCATCAAGGTGGGTTTGAGTCCTGACATCTTTGATTAGCATAGGCATTTATAAATGATGTAATTTGTTAAAATTCTTATGTGACAGATTTCTATTATAATGCTGATGCTTATATATTTATAAATTTTGGCATTCTGCATTTACAATATTGAGTCACTCTGGCTTGCAATATGCAAAGATATATTCATTGATATATAAAGGTATAAGACAGATTTGTTTTGTTTGTTGTTGAATCATTAGATCTTTCACTTGTTTGATCACAAATATTTATGCAGAATTGTTCTTTTGTTAATGCTCTCAGAAGAAAAAGAAGCCTAGACCCACAAGTCTGGCTTCTAAACCAAAAACATACCATGTAAGTATAGTTGATGTTGTGTGTCCAGATGATTTTAATAAGGATTATTGTCTTAAACAATAAAGCCTTCATTATTTTAGCAGAACTTTAAATTTGGATTAAGGGAGATAACTCTTCAAGTAGAAAACTGAGCTAGCTCTTTTATACTTTGGTTACTTCCCTTTTTTCCCAAAAACAGGAAATAGTCTGGAGTGATCCCCCTTTTTACGTCCTGAATCTAAAAGAAAGCTGCAAGGAAAGTTTTAATTTTAATCAATTGCCATCTTAAGAAATATAATGTCTGGAAGGAGGAGAGGGGCTAAGAGGAGGAGAAGAGGGTCCAATGCTGAGGGAGAGGGGGCACAAGAGCCCCAGGAAAGGAGCCAAACTCGTGAGCAGGCTCAAACAGAGAGTGGTAGGCCCATCGTAGATTTTGCTACAATAATGGCAGAATCCATGAATTTGCCAGTCCAAACACATAATAATGACTCAGGTATTGGTAATAAGCCTGAGATGATCAGTTGTGGTAAGGACTCCATCTATAAACATGTTCCACAATCCTTAAAAGAAAAAATTAGGCAAAATGAGTTTGTAAACTTGAATCTTTTATTAAAAGGAGCAGTGGAGTTGAATGAAGGACAGGGATCAGTCTTAGGTGTTGATGAGAATGGGAGAATTGTTTTGACCTCGCCCAAATCAAGTGGGGAGAAAATTAATTCCATTGAAAAATGGACCGATGCATTTTTAATTTTTGCTGGCATCTACATTGATACTCACCCCGACCAAATGAAAGGCCTCCTTCAATATATGTTTATAATACGTGAAGCTGCTGCCAAGTATGGAGGAATAATGTGGCGTACTTATGACGAGCAGTTTCGACTGCGTCAGGCCGAGAATTTAGAACCTTGGGCTGATATTAACACGATTTTGTACTTGAGGTGTTTTTCTCCTGCTCTGAGTGACCACTCGCATCAGAATGTCAAATCAAACCCACCACCTTGCATTGATTTCAACAAAGGTTTTTGCAACTTTGTGAATTGTCGGTTCCGTCATGTCTGTTCTAATTGCTTGTCGGCACAGCATGGTAGATTGCAATGCGGCCAAAATTCTTTTCACACGCAAACACAATCTAATTTTCGAGGCTCATGGCAACGGGGTTTACCCCCATCAAGACGAGGATATTTCAGGGGGCAAAACAGGGGTTCATTCCGTGGAAACAGGTATTGACCTTTCAAGTTGTATGCATTTAGCCCCAACACCAATAAATCTTGAAAAGTTAAAGGAGGAAGCATTAAGCTATGATCAGAAAGAGGCTGAATTTCTCTTGTCGGGTTTCCAAAATGGTTTTTCTTTAATGTATGAGGGACCCCGAGAACCCACAAATGCAAAAAATTTAAAGTCGGCTCTTGAAAATCCTCAAGTGGTAAGGGAAAAGATTAAAAAGGAACTTGACGCATCGCGCATTGCTGGCCCATTTGACACTAGACCTATCCCTTCACTAAGAGTTTCTCCTTTAGGTCTCGTTCCAAAAAAATCAGAAAAAGTTGATTTTAGACTCATTCATCATTTATCTTATCCAAAAGGTCAATCTTTAAATGATTATATTGACCCTGCAAATTGCACAGTACAATATACCAGCTTTGACGAGGCTGTAAAATTAGTGCAGGAACTAGGTCACAAATGCGAACTTTTCAAGATGGATATCAAAAATGCATTTCGCCTTTTACCAGTCAATCCGAATGATTTTGACCAATTGGGTTTTATTTTTGACAATCAATTTTACTTTGATAAATGTGCCCCTTTTGGGTGTTCAATTAGCTGTAATTTGTTTAACAGGTTTGCTGAATTTTTGCAGTTCATAGTAAGGCAAAAAGCTCAATCTAAAAGCTTGTTACATTATTTGGATGATTTTTTAGGTGGGGGCAGACATAATACAGGTCAATGCAGATTTTTGATGCAGATTTTTTCACAGTCAATGCAACAGTTAGGAGTACCTCTAGCAGATGAGAAAACCGAAGGGCCAACAACAAAGTTGACTTTTGTAGGCTTAGAATTAGATTCACAGGACATGGTTGTACGCTTACCTCAAAAGAAAGTGCTAGAAATACAATTATTGCTTAAAAATATGTTATCTAAAAATAGATGTACACTGAGAGAGATGCAAAGTCTTATAGGTGTCCTGAATTTTGCATGTAGGGCAATAATTCCTGGTCGTCCATTTTGCAGAAGGCTTATTAATGCAATATGTGGCCTTACAAAACCTCATCACCATTTGAGAATAAACAAGGGTATAAAACGGGATTTACTGATGTGGGAGATGTTTTTCAGGGATTTTAACGGGGTTCAGGTTTTTCATGACCGATTTTGGTCAACAAACGAGGATTGTCAGCTATTTACTGATAGTGCAGCAGGTCAAGGTCTTGGGTTTGGAATCCTTTATGGTAACAAATGGATGTGTGAAAAATGGCCTATAGAATGGCAACAAATGGGGTACACTGCAGATATCACTGTTTTAGAACTATTTCCAATAGTTGTCGCCATATTTACATGGGGTGAGGAATTGAGAAATAAAAAAATATGTTTCAGATCAGATAATATGTCGGTTTGTCACATTATAAACAGAATGACCTCAAAATCAGACATGGTCATGATTTTACTGAGAAACCTCACAATAAAATGCCTGAGGCAAAACATTGTTATTAAGGCAGAACATGTGCCTGGTGTAAATAATTCAATAACCGATGCATTGTCTCGTTTTCAGATGGACAGATTCCGAGTTCTTGCCCCAAACGCAAATCAGGAGCCATGCGAAATGGAGAACCATCTATGGCAGATATTCGACAGCGAACTGCTAGCTTAATTAAGTCTAGTTTGTCGGAAAACACTGTCAATGCCTATAAAACTGCTATGCACAATTTCAATCGTTTTCGAGAGATTTATAATTTCAAACAGGAATGGCCTGTTCCTGTTAACCAGCTAGTAGCATATATATCTTATTGCTTTGAAAAACATTATGCTCCAAGTTCCATTCGTCTTTACATCTCGGGAATAGGTTTTGCTCATAAATTGGATGGTCATCCTAATCCATCTGATAATTTCATGATCAAGAAAATGTTGGAGGGCTGTAAACGACTGCGTCACAAATTGGATGGCAGGGCACCCATTTCAATAGCTTTACTCCAAAGAATAATAGAAGCTTTAAGACAAATTTGCTACTCCAAATTTGAAGCCCAGCTTTTTAGTGCTGTTTTTTACTTGGCTTATTTTGGTCTGTTTAGGGTTAGTGAGCTGGTAGTTGTATCCCAAAAACTTGCATACAAAGCACTGACTAAGTCTGATGTGATAATCGGTGAAGATGCAGTAACAATAAGATTAAGATACAGTAAGACGAATCAGTCAGGCAAACCTACATATATTTGTTTACCCTGCAACACAGAAACTAGCCAGTGCCTAGTTGCAATAAAGTCATTTGCAAAAGTTGCCCCAAGAAAGGCCGACTTCTTTTTCATTCATTCAGATGGGTCTCCATTAACGAGATATCAGTTTTCCGCAGTATTATCTAAAGCAAGCAAAGCAATTGGTATTCAATCTAAAGTTCTGTCGCACAGTTTTAGGATAGGTCGAGCCACAGACCTAGCTCTCCAAGGCGTTGCAGAAGACAAAATTAAACTAATGGGTCGATGGTCTTCAAATTCTTACTCTAGGTATATAAGATTGTAACTTTTTTCTTTCAATGATCAAGAATGTGCATCATAATGAAATTCTGTTGAATAAGAAAAAAAAAAATATTATTGGAGGATGATGCCTTTAATATTGGGGGACAAATCATTGCTGATTTGTTGTGGCGGAATATTAAGGCATCTGTCTATGGGATGGTGCCAATCCTCAATTTATTCCAATTTTCTTAAAAGAATTCATAATCAATGTTTAATTCTGATGGTTTGACCCGTCAAAATTATGGCTAGGGGAGTTAATAACTCTCTTTTAGATAACTGGTTTTAGACAGGGTCCCATCAATAATCTGCAATGTTTTTCAAGTTTAAAAATTAAATGCTTTGGCCCTGCTCGGAACAGGCGGACCTATAGCATAGAGGAATTGGATGGAAAAAGGAATATGGAATATTAGGGATATGGGATAGAATGGAAATTTATAGGAGTATAGAATAGTATGGAATTAGGGATAGGATATGAAAAAGGAGTCAAATATTATAGTATTGGAGGAATGGAGACAAATATTTTAATATTGGAGAAATGGAGACAAATATTTTAATATTGGAGGAATGGAGACAAATATTTTAATATTGGAGGAATGGAGACTGGAGACTGGAGACAATATAGGAGTAGGAGTAAAATCTGGCACCATCCCATTGACATCCAAATTATCAATTACATTCCACATGGCTCTTAATTAATAACCAGTGGAATTTATTCAAACATGTTTTCAGTGCGGTCAGAACATGCCATTCATATTTTCATAATTATTGTGGAGAGATGTTGTTGTAAAAAAAAAAAAAAAAAAAAAAAAAATAGAAAACTTAAAATCTAAAATTGTCTCTGTACTTTCTGCGAGCGAGTAACTAACGGAATCACGTGACCTGTCTTATTTCAAAGTATTGTACCCGGTAATCAAAGAGAAGGTTGTAAACCCTCATGTTAGAGATTGAGAGCATAATATTGCTCCATCATGTTCTAGTTTATATGTGCCGCAAAGTTGGGCTTGCCCACATCTAAATAGAAATTAGAATCCACGAGATCAGTCGCTTTGAAACGAGATGGAATCACCTTGTCTTGTCTGCCTTTTGGGAACGGAGTCAGCTTGTTCGGTCTTAAAATAATAAGGATTATTGTCTTAAACAATAAAGCCTTCATTATTTTAGCAGAACTTTAAATTTGGATTAAGGGAGATAACTCTTCAAGTAGAAAACTGAGCTAGCTCTTTTATACTTTGGTTACTTCCCTTTTTTCCCAAAAACAGGAAATAGTCTGGAGTGATCCCCCTTTTTACGTCCTGAATCTAAAAGAAAGCTGCAAGGAAAGTTTTAATCCCGCCCACCACACCCTGAAAAACAATTTACAGATATTTTCTGTAATATATAGTCCTGGATTTATTTCTGCTGTCCAGTTTTCTCTTTTCAGATCTTGCTGCTGATCAAGGAAGGTGGAAGCTCAATTCCAAGTCATCAATAGTCAACAGATACAAACAACAGTTTTGAGGAACAGCTTTTATTAATGCAGACAATCATTTAAAGTGCTATTGCGTGCAGTTATGTTAGGTGCCGCATTGAAAACATTATTAGTGTTAGGCGGAATATTAAGGCATCTGTCTATGGGATGGTGCCAATCCTCAATTTATTCCAATTTTCTTAAAAGAATTCATAATCAATGTTTAATTCTGATGGTTTGACCCGTCAAAATTATGGCTAGGGGAGTTAATAACTCTCTTTTAGATAACTGGTTTTAGACAGGGTCCCATCAATAATCTGCAATGTTTTTCAAGTTTAAAAATTAAATGCTTTGGCCCTGCTCGGAACAGGCGGACCTATAGCATAGAGGAATTGGATGGAAAAAGGAATATGGAATATTAGGGATATGGGATAGAATGGAAATTTATAGGAGTATAGAATAGTATGGAATTAGGGATAGGATATGAAAAAGGAGTCAAATATTATAGTATTGGAGGAATGGAGACAAATATTTTAATATTGGAGAAATGGAGACAAATATTTTAATATTGGAGGAATGGAGACAAATATTTTAATATTGGAGGAATGGAGACTGGAGACTGGAGACAATATAGGAGTAGGAGTAAAATCTGGCACCATCCCATTGACATCCAAATTATCAATTACATTCCACATGGCTCTTAATTAATAACCAGTGGAATTTATTCAAACATGTTTTCAGTGCGGTCAGAACATGCCATTCATATTTTCATAATTATTGTGGAGAGATGTTGTTGTAAAAAAAAAAAAAAAAAAAAAAAAATAGAAAACTTAAAATCTAAAATTGTCTCTGTACTTTCTGCGAGCGAGTAACTAACGGAATCACGTGACCTGTCTTATTTCAAAGTATTGTACCCGGTAATCAAAGAGAAGGTTGTAAACCCTCATGTTAGAGATTGAGAGCATAATATTGCTCCATCATGTTCTAGTTTATATGTGCCGCAAAGTTGGGCTTGCCCACATCTAAATAGAAATTAGAATCCACGAGATCAGTCGCTTTGAAACGAGATGGAATCACCTTGTCTTGTCTGCCTTTTGGGAACGGAGTCAGCTTGTTCGGTCTTAAAATAATCTAAGTTTTTGTTGTATATTTGAAATCCGTATCATTTAGAGCAACACAAATCTCTGCAAATATTGTATAATAAGTGCCTTTATGGTTAAAGTGATTATAAAAAGGTAGTAACAATAATGTTACAAAGAAACCTTGTTCCAAACATTCTTTTGGGATTTTATTTGAACCTTTTCTCAAACAAGACCTGCTTTTGATGCCCTTAAAAGGATTTTCTGGAAAATGTTGATGCAAAAGAAGAAAATGCTGATCATCAGCATTTTGTCCTTTTGCCTCAATATTTTCTGTGCTATAATGTATGCAAATCCCATCTTTATCAACACCTATTTTATCATTCACAGAAGCTTTAATGGGGGAACAGTCCTAATTTTTGCTGTTTGGGAAAGGGTTAGTTAATAGACAAAACTAGTTTCCTCTTTTTGACAATTGAATGAGTCATTTTAGATGCATGTTTCAATGTAAATTTATTTTCAATGTATCCTGTAGGTGAGAGAGAAGACGCCGCATGCGACCCCCTGGAGACAGAACATGGCTCGGTACGGACCTGACGGTGAAGTGTCAAACATTATGTCAGGCACACCAAACAGATACAACAGGAACTTGATGAGTAGTCCGAGACATTTCCAGAGTCCAGGTATGTTATTTATGTAAAACCTTGGATGGCTTGAAGATAAGTCAGATATCTTTTGACGCATCTCAAGAAAAAGGATGCAGAAAACATTGTTGAAAATGAACAAATTGCTCCTGACAAGCAATTTCTTAATTTCCTTTGTTGTTTTTTTACCAAGAAAGACAAAAATAATGTAAAATTTCACTCACTTGAATTTGTCATTTGCAATAGTTTTTAATTTTGGCAAGTCTAAAATTTTGAATACTGGTTTTTGGTCGCAGGCAGGAAATCATAACTCTAACCTCACAACATACCAGCAATGTTTCAGCATACCTACAATTACTTGAAAGATTAATATGCAATAGAGAATAATCATGGACATGTCACTTATTACAATAAAACCACATTTGTCAAACAGAAGGGCAAGACATTTTTGATTTGTTCAAGCTTTTCTCTGTGTTTGAGTGTACAGTAAATAAAATCCCTTCTTGATGCCTTGCAGAATAGAGTAATGTCAGACTGCAGTAAGTGCAGGCTGATCTTGCTCTAATCTACGAGCCAAAGTGACTTTAATATTGCGGGATCAGGATGACAAGTATAAACATATGAGCGCAGATCAGGAAAAACGTCCCTTATAGCATTTGAGACTTTCATGTTTCAAGGTCAATCTATGTCAAAGTGAAGACTGATCAGGACCCATGAAACACTTTTATAATTGCTATAAGGCAAAGAAAATCTGTTAGAGAGCAACATGGTTCTTGATCAGACTGCATGTATACGCAGGCTGATCTAGAACCATGTTGGGCTCAAAAGCCTTAAGGGATGTTTTTCCAGATCCTGGCTCATATTATTCTTTATTTCAGCAACACCTGTAAGTCGGAGTTCCAGTAGAGCGAGTACAGGCAGTCGTCCATTCAGTCCAACTGGTAGCGAGACATCGGAGCTCAGCGAACCTGAAGTCTTTACAACAGTGCAGAGTGAAACACGGAATGTCGGTGGTCGTAATGAAACTACACGAACATATCAAACACATGTTGTACAAACACGGACATTAAATACGCCCACACGCGCTAGTAGTGCGACACCAACGCGAATGTCAAAAATACCAAAATTAACACCAAAGAAACATTAGAATCACCTATCCAGAGGAAATCTGCTACATATTGTCAGTCCATTTAAAAGTTGATTTATAATTTTTAGCAGGTTTTTCTCTGTTGTGGGGTACATTATAATTGGACAAAGAATTTAAAGATGGGTTGAGGTTCACTCTATGTCTTTCATGTGAAAATATCCAAGATCTAGGTAGATTAGAGAATTTTTGTTTTGTTTCTTATTTTGTGTTTTGTGCACACTAAGGACTTGTCTATTATGCTTGCTGGTTTTCAGCAACTAAGAGAGCTTTCAGTAAAACTCCCGTAAGTGTACTAATCTTTAATGTGTTGCTGCTTTTCTTCAAAAATCTTGTAACTATAGCTTTAAGCAAGCTGTAGTTACAAGACTTTTTAAGGAAAGCGGCAATGTCCACTTACAAATGTTAGTGTAATTCTGTTGTAAGTACATGTTAATCTGTATGCACTTAATGCAGTCTTGCACTAACACATTTTGTATTTCGTTCGAAAATTGAAGAATTTGTCGGAAGGCTAAAGTAGAAGCTAGATATTAGACACATCCCTTCCTTAAACGACAAAAATTTAGACTGGAACAATTCAAAACCTGCTGCTGACAGCAAGATGGATGTTCATATAAGTTCATTCATGAAGAATTTGTATAAAATATGTCTCAAAAAATATTGAGGCAAAAGGGGAAATTGCTGATTATCAGCGATTTATTCTCTTCTCCCATTTCTTTCCCAAACAATTTCTACAAAGGACATTGACACCAAGTTTTGTTTCGGGATAGGTTTTGATTAAGCGGACAAATTACCAAACATGATCTTATTTAAGTATCACACAAAATGAAGGGGACATCATTTTGTTGACTTATTGTATTGCTGAATAATTTATTTATGTTAAAGGGTTTTTGTGTGTATATGCATGTTAAGTTTGATTAAAAACTGTTAAAATGAAACATCAATTTGTTATCAAAACTACAGAAAGGGGACATTCTTTGTTTTGAGGCATTTTTGTATCCTAGCATTATTATATATCATTTACAAATATTTTATGCAAAACATTTTTATCAAAATTTAAAGTAGCTTGTATCAGATCTGTATTTTTCCATGTTTATAGTTTCACATGAAAGGGGGACATTTTGTGTTAAACTGTAAAATTGGATGAAATATAGTGGTTTAGCTATAACTCTAATGATGATCTATTTGAACAGTGTGAATGTTATGTGAATGTTAATGTATTATTTTTGTTCAACGACAAAGTGGTGTAACTATTTCTTTAAGCTCTAATTTATGTTATGTTATTGATGTGAATGTTTGAATGTTGATGCATGGTGTTTGAGAAGTCTAAATTCGTAAAGATATTCTTGAACTTTGACAAAAGGGTGGGATAATAAAATTTGCCCTCTTTCATGAGGCAGATATTTAATTTTCTTCTGAGAGCAAAAAGCATTTTGGGGGCCAAGATTTATTGATGCTATGCTGGATATAAATAGATGACAAACAAAAGTTATAAGGACTTTGTTTCAAGACACAGTATAATAAAAGTTCAACTTTAGAGATAAGATCCCCAACATTTCCTAATCGATTGTCTGAATCTAAATTACATTACAAGCCATCTGATTGGATGAGATGTATGTCTTAGCCTAGGAGATTAACTGTAATGTAATTTTGAAAAGATGTACTAGGAATTATAATGATTCATGAATATCATCAATGGTCTACAATTTTCAAATTTCTGTAAAATATTGTATGTCACATAATCCTTATGGTGATGGCGCTTATGAAAGAATATTATAATTATGTCATCAAAAATGTGTAAAAATTAGATGTTTTTGATGCTTTCGGGGAAAATAAAGATTTGTTGAAAGGAGACAAAAAGCTTCTCTCAGATGCTTCATTCATTTATAACTAAATGTATGCGTATTCATTGCTCATTTTTACGTGACTACCTTATTTATGTACATGTAGTTTGCTTTTCTACTTAATTTTGAATTTTTACAGAAGAATTTAGTTGTATATTGCGTTAGTGACCATGTGAATAGCTTGTTTTCTTTGAAAGGATGAAAATAAACAGATTTCTTTTTCTCAAAGTTTCCCTTTTCAACAATTTTGTGCTGACAATATATGAAAACGTAAGTTAAGATTTTGTAAACATGGTTGTGCTTACTAAAAATGACAGTAGCTTGATGATCAGCCTTGTTTTATTATTGTTCAATTACATTAGACAGTAATTGTATTGTTATTTTTGTATTGTAAATAGCAGGGTTGGACTTACAATATACAAAATATATAGAGAGCGCAGATTCAATAAATATTTTGTTGGTTGGAGGTCAAAACCTCGTAACTACAGCTTGAAAAATCAGGAGTTACGAGGTTTTGACCTCCCATCAACAATATGTACATGTTATATTATGTACATGTTATATTACAAATATAGTGATAAGTGGCATATTTTTGGTACTACAATATTATAAAATGTACAAGAAATAAATGTGATAGATAGTGTGGTCTATGCTATTTTCAAGTTTTCAGCTTCGAAAATATTCAATTCTTTATTTTATGAAGATTAAAAATTAAAAATCTGGATAAACAACTAATATTTTGATGCTAAAACAGTTTAATGTTATGAAAGTGATTATTACAATGAATGTTATATAAATTTATGCATGCATCTTTTGATTGGTTTTGAAATAATTAGTTGATCTGACACAGCTTACCACTATTTTGTTTCAATTATGTTAAGTTTGCCCATTTACGTGGAAACAACTATTAGTATTTGATTGTAGTATCAGAAAATTGTGAGATATGCATCACTATAGCAACATTTACGTATAATTATGATAAAAACGCTTGTCATGTACACACTAAAGTTGTAAACCATTTACTGAAATAAAAAGAATCTCAAAAAGTGATTTCGACCGAACTGATTCTTTTTGTTGAATAACCTATTCCCAAGCTAGAAACATTTGAACTGTTCCAATAGCAATGAACTTGTGCTAAAAATTGGTTTACGGTTATGTTTTGATAAACGGTTGGTGTTGTTAAAAAAGGTCGTAACTACGGCTTGATTCAAGCCGTAGCTACTAGATCTTATTACAACACCAACGAAAATACATGCATTATTGTTTGTCCTGGATAAAATCCTTCCCTATTTAAAAGAGGCTGCAAAGGACAACATGGGTGGGATTAGGATTTGTGTATAAATACTGCAAAGAAAATATTGGAAAGGATGAAATTTAGGATATTAGTATTTTTATGCTCCCCGAAAAAATTTGGGAGAGCATATAGTCGCCACGCTGTCTGTCCGTGTGTCCGTCCGTCCACAGCCAGATCTCCGCAACCCTTGGACCAAATTCAATGAAACTTCACATGTGAACTCCCTAGGATAATCCTTATGGATTTTCTTCTCAGTTTCTTAATTTGAGGCTGCGTCATGGAAAAATGGGCTTTGATGTGAAAATTAGTTTTTCTCTTATTTCTCTTTATCTAATGGGCAGAATTTAATGAACTTTTTTTACTTATGTGATAAATGAGATGTTCTACAGTACACCATATTATATACTAGGCAAAAAAAGAAACGCAACTTCCTTTTCAATTCCTTCTTACGCAAAGACAACAAATCAGATTTGAACAAAATGTAATGCATCTAAAGCAGTAACATTTCACCTTATAAATTCCACAAAATCGTGTTTGCAGTAAATTCCATTAATAAGAAAACACCCAGTTTACACCGGGCGTCAACACAGTTTGACAAAAAAAGTGTATGTAGGTCGAAAAACACATTCTCTTTCGTTCAGTTTGGACCGATTTTCGAATGTTGTGAAGTCCATGCGATTTATTTGTGGTCTCCATTGCATTCTTAAACCTATCCCGTAGCTGGCGTTAACCTGATGATACGGTTCTGCCTAGACCACGGTGGATAATCACGTGATGCAACAATTTCAGAAAATCTTTAACAACTTTGTTAAAAATTGACCGATTTGAATTCGGTTTGAAGCAGAGAAGGTGGACAGCCGTCACGCATTAGATGAGCGTGAAAACCGCTAAACTTATAAAAAAGTTATTGAAGATAAACCAAATTTTGTGTTTATCTTCAATAACTTTTTCATCAGTTGATTTTTTCAAAAATCCACGCTTCCAGTTTATTCCTGACATTTTCCCGCCTTCTCTGCTTCAAACCGAATTCAAATTGGTCAAGTATTGACAAAGTTATCGAAGATTACCGGAAATTCTAAGTCACGTGATTATACACCGTGCAGACGTCATATCTCTTGCACGTCCGCTCCGTGCTCGTTCAGTTGTGGTCCCATTGAGAGCCAACAGCGTAAACATTCGAAAATGTGTCGATTTGTTGCCCCATCAATGCTTTGCAACAAAATTTTGACTTTTTCAAACAAACCAAATCCGCACTGCAGACTGGCGCTGATTTTGGCACAGCCATGCTATGCATAGGGTAGTGAGAAGTCTATGAACGCTTTGGCATCTTCTTGGTCTATGTTTTAGCTTGTGTTTGAAGAAAATTTGTTATGATAGTAGTCATTTAGAAACCACGACAGGGGGAAAATCAGTTTTTAACAATTTACTATGAATCACGTGATGAATTTACGACATCTGAAAAAATGACACAATATCTATGCGTATGGATGCAGGTATATTAAAAATGTACTCAATATCCATTAAAAACATATTTTGTCGAAAATATTACGAAAAATTGGGGTTGCGTATCTTTTTTGTTCTAGTATATAAATAATGTGTGTACAAAAAGTCCTTCATGGAAAAAAGGGGGCTTAATGTATGATAGTTTTTATTTTGTGACAGACACTTATTCGGGGAGCATAATCCGTCTATGACGGCTCTTGTCGTCTTCTTTCGCAATGTTTCCTGGACCATTTACTGTTATATGCGCCAAGGAAGTGCAAAATGTTTGGAAATGGATAACTCCTACTACCCTGTAGTTTGGAAGGACCGACCAAAGCCCTTTAACCCAATACCACACAGTGATCTACTCCCCATACGATAATTGCTTTGGAAAACATTGTGGAAAATGAAGAAATTGCTTGTGACACGCAATTTCTTCATTTCCTGCAACATTTTCTACAGATAAACACAAAAAATTTGAAATTCCAAGCACTTAAAGCTGTCGTCTGCAACTTTGAATTTGGAGTAGTCTAACATTTTGCCGTGTGGTAATGGGTTAACTCCACTTTGTCATGCTGGTTTTGGAATATTCCTATGACTGATAGCCTGTGTATGACAACACGGTACAAGATCAGCCAGCTTAAGGTAGTCTACCATTATGAGATTCGCGCAAAGTCGGAATTATTCAGGCGCGGTCGAAAACATTCGGGGGTTGAACTTCTACCGCCAAATGTTTACGACCGCGCCGGAATAATGTTGGACACGTAATAACGACGCTCGAAAAAAATCCGATGTTTTATCAATCTCAAAATGGCTGCATTATGGGTATTCTACCTTATATTAATCCAATCCAACATAATGACCCTTTTTGACACCAAAAGATAAAGACTTTTGAAAACATTGTGAAAAGCAATTTCTTCATTTCCCACAATATTTTTACCCAGAGAAACAAAAACTTTCTTTTGAAATAGATCTAGTTGTCTGCTACACCTTTGAACTTCGACAAGTCTAAAATCTGGTAATTGATTGCAGTCTAGTTTTGTTCTAAAACTTCTGATAATATAGACCAAGGTTTGAGTGAATGTGGTCGAACACTGCTTTCAACAATTTTACACTCATACTGCACCTTACCGTGTGTTTATTAATATTTTTATTATACGCCTGAATGGTCGTATTATGTCATGGCCCCGATCGTCCGTCTGTCTATCCGTCCGTCAGCTAGCAATTTCTTGTGTGCGAAACTCCCCCTACAGATTGTATCCTACAGTTTCAATCGGATTTTGATGGAGCTTGCCACAATGAATCTCCTTGGTGTGCACATCGCTTTCGCCGTTCAGATAACTCTTTTACTTCGGGAATTATCTGCCCTAGACTTGCAAAAAATAGCCAATTTTTATATGCTCCGCGAAGCTATTGTTTGCACCAGTATAAACACAACTTGCTCAACGTATAGACCAAGGTCAGCCTGCATATCGTCGATGTTATTGTAAAGCCTCGTAACTCCAGCTTTAATTTACCTTGAGTTATGAGGTTTTGCAATAACACCGACGATATGCTTGTAGTACATTGTCATGTACCGCCTGCTTGATTAAACCTTTCCCAAACAACAACATTTTGGACCTGTCCAAATTCAAAGATGATGCAGACAACAATTTCAGTTGAATGAAATTTTAAACTTTTTGGTAATTTTGGGTAGAAAACAGTGGAAAATGAAAAAATGCAGACAATTTCTTAATTTTCCACGATTATCTTGTTAGTTGTCAAAAGGCCTCACAGTGTGGTAATGGGTTGACCCTTTCCCAAACAACAATAATTTGACTTAAAATGAATATCAGATAACAGAAATATTCATATCAAAGCCTTTAACTCTTTCCCAAACGACAAATTTTTAGGGTCTTCCAATTTGACTACTGCTGCAAAGGCTAAATGGAAGTTGCTAAAGGTGCAATTTGTTAATATGGCACTTAAAGCATTGAGACTAAGGCAGAAACTGCTGCTTCTCAGCAGTTTCTTCTTTTCTCTTAATGTTTTCCCAAACCTTTCCTATTAGGGACGTCAAAACCAGGTTTTGTTTTGGAAAAGGTTAAGGAAGAAAAAATGTCCATCATAGCACATTTAAAATTGAGGGAAATTGTTTATCAACAATTTCTTCTTGTTTCTCAATCTTTTCCAAACTTATTTTACTGGGGATATCAAACAAGGTCTTGTTTGATAAAAAGTAAACCGTTCACAAATTACAAGAAATTAGCATGAAATCTGTTGCAGATGCATTAGATGTTGATACACGAGTTGTGATAAAGCACAGAAACCATTGATACAAAAGAAGTTGCTGCTGATAAGCATTTCATTCTTTCGCCCCACTATTTTCCATGGCCTTTTTTTATTTAGGACGTCAACATATAGTGTGAAACTGGACCAACATTTCTCTATCCAAAACGGCATAATATAGATGGTTTCAATTAGAAAGCTGCTGCACACAAAAATGGAATTTATACCTAAAATATTTAGAAGATGGTTGATAATTAATAGAACATATTAAGCGGAAATTGAGAAATTGCAGATTAACAGCAATTTCTATTTTCTCCCAAAATTTCCCGAAGCTTTTTCTGTTAGAAACGTTTGAATCGGTAGGCCTACTTATTTTGGAAAAATACGGGGAGGTAAATAATACCAGAAGGGTTCTAAATTGTTTTAATGAGTTTAAAAGACACACAAGTACACCATTATGATCAATGAGAATAAAACCTGTACAATATATTGACCAATAAATCCTAAATTTAATTAACCCTTTCACAAACGGCAAAATTTTAGGGTGATTCACTTCAAAAACTGCGACAAATGACAAAATGGAAGTTATTAAAGATACAATTTGTGTGAAATATGGCATAAAAATATTGAGACAAAAGGAGAAACTGCTGGTTATCAGCAGTTTCTTCGTTTGTTTCAATGTTTTCCCAAAGCCTTTTATATTAGGGACGTCAAAACCAGGTCTTGTTTGGGAAACGCATAAACAAGAGCTGGTTTTGACGTCCCTTTTATGGAAGGCTTCATAAACATTCAGACAAAAGAAAAAATGCTGATAACCAGTAATTTCACATATTGACACAATTCTTTTGAATTTTCTAGAATTGTTGTTGTAATGTGTGTGATTCCGCACCATGCATTTCTAAGAGTCCAAATAATCGGCATATTTAACGAATGTTTCGACGATAACCGGTCTGGATTAACCCAACACAAGAAAGACGCAAATTTCTCAAATTGCGAGATAACATTTTTCATGCATGTGCGTTTTCAAGAACCGTCATAAACTTTTAAACATTTTCCAAACAAAACATACATGTAGTTTGACGTCCCTAAAAGAAAGGGTTTTAGGAAAATCGTTTGGGGGGAAAAATGGAAAAGAAAATGTTCGTTACCAGCATTTCCATCTTACGTTTCAATACTGTCTGTGCTATGTGGTGCATAAATCCCATCTGAATCAGCATACATGTTGTCATCTGCGGTCGTTTTCAAATTGGACTGTCCTAAATATTGTCACACGGGAAGGGTTAACCCATTACTGTGCAATGACACATTTTCACTCCTTCACAAGAAAAGGCTTGGGAAATCATTGTGGAAAATGAAGAAATTGCTTGCGACAAGCAATTTCTGCATTTCCACAATAATTTCTAACCCAAAATGGAAAGATTTTTGAAATTTCATCAACTTGAAATTGTAATTTGCAACACCTTTCAAATTGGAAAAATCCAAAATTCTGTCGTCTGGTAAAGGGTTAAAGACTCATTAGAGAACAATTACCCGGAGCCAAATGAAGTTTATGAGAAACATTTGTGGTTCAGTGACAAATAACTCTTCTTAAGATCCTTGTAGTGTTGGACTTGAAATTCTTAGATATCAACTTTTTCACCAAGCGCTATATTTACCAGAATTTCGTTTAAAACCATTTTTCAAACAAGACCTTATTTTTAAGTTTCAGACAAAGAGTGCAATGGAAAATATTGGTGCAAACGAAGACAATGTTGATAAAAAGCATTTTATCCCTTTGTCTGAATATTTGTGTGCTATAATGAACGAATTTATTTGTTAGCTCAATTTTTCTTGTCTGTGGCAGCTTTCAAGTTCGATCAGTCTTAGTTTTTGCTGTTCCTGAAAAGTATCATTGTTAAATATTTTAGTTTCACGATTGAATGTATTGCATATAGACTACATGTAGTTTTATCACAAGCAGAAGAAAGAAATGAGCTGGGTTCTGGAAAGAAAACGCCCTTTAAAGAAAAGCATTAAAGCATTAAAGACAGCCATGTTTCAAGATCAGGTTGTGCCTAAAAGCAGTCTGACCGGGATCCATTCTGCTGTCATACAGTTGTTACAAGTCACAAAGAGACTACTGGAGACCAACATGGTTCAAGATCAGACTGCGTTTATACGCAGGCTGATCTTGAACTATGTTGGGCTCCGAAGCTTTAAAGGGACATTTCATTCCAATTTCAATTTTTTAAAGTATGTCTTGATGCCAAAATTGGTTATTCTAATGAGTATAAATACTATTAGTTTTTTGAAGTTGTTGCCAATAAGCGAGAAACATGCGGTTAAAGTTGAGACATAATCGATAATTGCATATAAATCCGAACTGTTGTTCACAACAATTTGTCCAATTTTAACACAAAAATATAAATTTCTCGTAAACGGCGCAATATTTTGGCTTAAAATTTTCAGAATTTTCATAAGGAAATATGCTCTTTCAGATAAAAATAAAAGTAGAATTTATGACAAAAAATTCTGAAATGTCACTTTAAAGGATAATTATGTTTTCCAGATCCGCGCTCAAATATTCATTGCCATCATTTCTAATTGGGTACATGTTTAAATTTTACCCACCGGTATGGGTTAAATAGCAAATGTGTTGTTGTTTTTTCTCAGAAATGAAATTCAATAACCACATACATGTTTTGCTCATTTTTGACAAACGGAAGTTTGGGGTCGATGTTTGTTGTTTATCGAGTGGTGCTGTGACACAGTTTATTCTGGAAGTTGTCTCTGACGTTTGAGAGGTGGTCTCTGTAAGCTGTGGTCTCTATGTTTATTCTGGAAGTTGTCTTTGACGTTTAAGAGGTGGTCTTGGTAAGCTGTGGTCTCTTTGATGATGTTTTTGTAGAAGAGGCTCATATTGGTGTGTCTGGAAGATATGGAAAAAAATATATTTACCCATGTCGTTTCATTTTATTGCTTTCCAGCTTGTTTTAAGCTACAGTTACAAGGTTTTCGTTGAAAAGCAAGCAACGATATCATGCATTTACGCTTTTTGAGGGGTCTAATCAAAAATGGTTTAAAAATATTGACACATAACAAGACCAGTATTTTCTGTTTTTACCTCAATATTCTCTTTTCCATTTTTTGAGGGTGCTCAATTTTGGAATCTACTGCTGACAAAAATTGATCTTTATAAAACCATAATATGGTAGGATTTGGGTATAATGGCACAGAAAATATCGAGGCAAAAGGAGGAAATACTGCTTATCAGCATTTTCTTTTGTCTCGATGTTTTCTTAAGCCTTTCTTATAGGGACGTCAAAACATTTTAGTCTTGTTTGAGAAAGGGTTAATGTAAAGACGAAAGGTCGATCATCAGTATAGATGAAACTTTCGTAGGCAGAAACACCCTAGATTCTTCACGCCTATTACGTAATATTTAGATTCTAAAAGAATTCTACAATTTTCATATTTTTCTTAGATTAAAAGCGAATGTATAAATATGATACATACTAGTTGCTGTTAATTTGGTTTAGGTTCAACTACTAGATCTATTCAAAAATTATTTTTGTCGGAAGAGACCTTAGTCCTTGAAAGGATTATTAGATAAACCGTAATGTAAATTATTTTTCATTATTGCCTAAAATGTGTGTTTTCAGTCTGTTATTGGCATTGTATAACCAGCAGAAAGCGGGCGGATATCCAGAGAAATCGTGCATTAATCGGCAGATTCACGTGGGATATCGGACCAGTTTTGCACTCAAATATCCTCGATCGGGGATTTGTTGTGAGTGCTTCAGAAAATTGAAAATAAAGCCGAAATTTTGTCATTTCCCTTTTCCGCGATGTAAATTCTTGTAAGACCCCATTTCCAGTTTACACCCCAATAAATAAACTAGGTCTCCCAGTGTAACTAACCATATCTGATGACGTAATAATTATAGTGACGTAGGTTTAATTCTTGGAATCAAAAAGTAAACAAACGGGCAGCTGACAGATTTTAAACTAAAAGTGTATTTCGTGGACATGGAAGGATAGAAATAAGAATTGAGTGGTTGTGGTCTAGGTCAAATGTGGCGGTAAGCCTATGTATTTCTTGTTCTTCTTTTAATTACTGCAATTTTTCCTTTACAACTTTGTTTTTATTGAAATGAACGAATGTCTGAAACGAACCAAACGGTCCAGAGATCTACCTTTGAAATTCCGGCCTTTTAATTTATTACTCGCACTGAAATGAACGTTAGGATAACCGGAGCATGTTTCCAAAAGAAAACTAAGTCGAATATTGTTAGGATTTCGCCAACCCAAATGAAGATTATGTCAGTAAAAATGCGATGAAACTTGACTATAGCTACACGATGAAAATCTAACGGCCCGTCTAGTGGATATCGCACTTACTCGATATATGTCGAGTCGAATGCCGGAAAACTCTGGTATCTGCCGGTGTAAATATGGCTAAATTTTCACTAAGTTTTTTAGTTATTCGTCTTATTTTATTACATTTCTTTGCTAATTATTCATATTTTATGCAATAATAGCGTCAATTCACGTTTTTTCGGTCGTTAACATTCTCAGAGGCCCACAAAATGGGTTATCGCCTTCGACCTCCGGTCTCAGGCGATAACGCATTTTTTTGGGCCTCTGAGAATGTTAACGACCTCCTCAAAAACGTGAATTAACCCTATAAAATATTCCCTTATTATCCTTTCCTCTCATGTTTTCGATAGGTCACATGGTTTCGATTGCCTTGTGATTTTCAGAAGTGCTTACAATCTGAGTACCATTCCTTGTGCATCTAAATGCTGTTGCTACAAAGTCTTTGGTCAAAGAAATTTGGAGACAACTGATTTTTACACGAACAAACTATATATTTTGCAAAACAAAACAGAAACTAGAAAATCAAGGTCAGGGTAAAAATCATTCAACCTTATCCAAGCCTCTTTCCATCATAGAAAAGTTTTCAAGACGCTTGATTTTCTCCACACCTTGACGCCGCGTGATGACTACTCTCCAAAGCCAATCTCCTTCGCAGTTATCTCCCCTGAATTGGGATTGGGGAGATCTCTGCCGGCACAGCTTGAGTTACCAAAATTTCAGGTAATTGAATTTTTTCATTTCGATTTTTATTTAAAAAAGTAAACATGCTTTAAGTGATGTTTTAGGAATATGAGGTGTCAGATACGAATCCAAATAAAAAATATAATCGGATTTAAAAATGATTTTAAAAATATAAATGAATTACCGCCAACTTTACGATATGACGTCACATTGACCATGATCACGTGATTAATATGCCTGCAGTGATAATGTAAGGCATTGTCGCTGTGTGGAGTTTGCTCCAAAGCCGATGTCTATTGATTAACCATCAAATATGACCTCTGCCGTTTTTGGTACACAAACAGCCTATTTGGTCGTCATAATCTAATTATAGCACATCATTTGAATTATCGAATCAAAATCATTCAGTTTTATCTTGCATGATCATTACGTATTCATTACGTCGCTTCTATTTTTGGCTGAAGCCGGTAACATTTGAATTATCGAATCATAGGGCCTAATCATTCAGTTTTATCTTGTTTGATTACGTATACATTACGTCGCTTCTATTTTTGGCTGAAGCCGGTAATTTGAAGCGTCAGCCAATGAAAGTTTGTATCAGCTTTTTAAATTGTTTTGTTGTGTAAATAGCCAACGATTGGATACCGAAATCCCGCCAAGGCCCCGAGATTAGACGTGAAATGACCCTGCGGGAACAGAGCATCATTCTATCATAATGGAATGAAGAGAGAATGTGCTCTGTTCTTAAGAGAGTACGCGATGACATGCTTTGAATATTCTGGCCAATCTATTTTGTTAGTCTGTTTACAAATGTTGTATTCTATTATTTATGTCTAGAACTTTGGTTCTTGAATCTATTGAGATGGTCAGAACTTTATAAAATCAGTTTGTAAATGTGCAAGCACATGGTTTTAGATAAGGCTATCGAAACTACGGGACGTCAGGCTAATGAAGAATCCATAACCAAAAGCACTTTGATTTTTAAAATTCTAAAGCCGTACGAGACCGTATGTCTCTGTAATAAATATATAGAAGGTTGCACAGCTGTCATTTTTAAGAAACATGCGTTTTTACAAGCACCCCTGTTTTCTATCACAGGAAATGTTCGACTCATAGGTTGCAGCTTCTTTACATTGAGAATATTTATAACAGAGGGATACATTTTCCTGTAACTTGTTGAAAATCTTGAATTCAAATGCCCATGGTTTTAACATAGGATATTATTGATTTATGTCATTGGGTTTTGCTGAAAAAATGTTCTGGTAAACACCAACGAAAATGAATCGCCGCATTTTGAATGCTCCTATATTTGCACATTTTACAAATTAAGGTAAAGGTCCCGATAAATTAGCTTGCATCATCTCTAACTTTTACCTAGAGGTGCTTTGCTAGGTCATTTATCGAGACATATAACCTGAAGAAAATGACTCCAAATGCCAACGTTGAAGACTAGCCCAGACTCAAACAGTAAAACGACATGGTGTGTGTGTGAATGTAAAGTTGGTATTTTGTTCAGTATGTTAGCAAACGCACTGGGCATCAGCACTTTCTTCTTTTTCTCTAAGTGCTCACCCAAACATTCTCTGTTATGGTTCTTAAACCACGTACTTGTTTAGGAACGGTTACAAGGTTGATTATACAGAAAAAAATGTTATTGGTGTCTAGGGAAAAAATAACACTTACCTTTGCCGCTTATATAGCTTAGATAGGACGAACACTCGAAAATAAACAGGAAATGTGAATAACAACAAACGAGCAGTCTTTAACGTAAACGAAGAAGTTCTAAAAAGAAATAACAAATAAGTGTTTATTTAGTGTCAGTCGTGCAAAATTGACAGCGAATGCAAGGAATGAAAAACAACAACAAGAGGGTCATGATGGCCCTGTATCGCTCCATTGGCTTTTATTTTGTATCTTCTTTAAAGTATTCTCATCCTACGCTCTGTAAGATTTTTATCACTCTTATACATAGCTAGATGTAGTCAGAATATTGTCGAAAAGATATGAATACTTTGAGGCTATCGACTGCATCGCAGTTTTTTATAATCAGTATGTACCAATTGATATAAAAATATTTCAATAAATTCGTTGTTGCTCTATTTTGCTCGTAAGTAAATTCACATCGATTGAATTTTAAACGATGTCACACGAAACAAATGAAATATGTATCAGCATTTTCCTTGTCATTGCACATACAGCGCTAATGTTTGGATAATGAAACATCATGTAGTTTAACCCATTACCACACAAAGACTCTTTTTGACTCCCTACAAGATAATGGCTTTGGAAAACATTGTGGAAAATGAAGAAATTGCTTGTCAAAAGCAATTTCTTCATTTCCCACAACATTTTCTATACAAAATGGCAACAAAAATTAAAATTCATTCATTTCAAATTGTAGTCTGCAACATCTTTGAATTTGGAGCAGTCTAAAATTTTGCTGTTTGGTAATGGGTTAAGAGAATAACTAAGAAATCGTGTCGTGGGAAGTCGATCGGGAGTATACAGTGGCCAATGTTGCGAGAGTATCTCATTCTGAGAATCGTTTGGTTGTTTTGTGTGTAGGACAAAATACGAGCGTACACTAAAATAAAAAGAACACTTTGAACGATCCGGGAAATTGAAAGAACACAAACATGCACAAGAAAACGCGGAATCTGTTAAGTTGTTGTTGCATAAACAGATTTGAAAAGGAAAGTTAGTAGTAGAGGAATATCATGTAGAATAGAGGAACGTGAATGAAGTGATTATCACATTTCATAGAAAACAATGCACATGCATGATAGAGCATATAGGATTATGTCTACGTTTTGCAATTTATAATGAGTATAGACTGATCTATAATTCGTTTAGATTTCGTAAACGTTTGCATCAAGGAACATACGACGTACATGCAATGATGGGTCTTTAAAGACACCATTATAGAAGAAATCTGTTACGTGATCATTCACACAGCAACTAATCTAGGGGATTGTGAACTTTGTTCTTGTGAGCACAATACCTTTCTTGTAAATTTGATTCCATTCGGAATAAAGAATACTTGGTCATTATCATCTTCTTCAAAATAGACCGCCGAACCTAGATATAAATATGGAAATCTTTATTTTTGAGTATATATCTGGAGTAAAGACTGTTCACGCTTTGGTATTACAAGCATACATGCACTTGGATTCAGAAAGTCTTAAAACTTGCAAAACTTTCAAAACAAGTATCTATACTGAATATAGGCCTACACAAGGTCGTACATCAGTCATTTTTGAAGGGACGAAAGCTTTACAAACAGTCCTGGTACCACATATCTACGAATGATGCATTTCTTATGATGGAAACCAGCGATGCTTGGAAGAATTTCTTAAAGAATGGTCGCTTCACAACCTCGTGTACATTCATTATAGTGTAACAAGTTTTTATAAAATTGTTGAGATTAACTTCTGAGTTCAAGTGCCTATGAGTACAGGTTATACAACGAAACTGATTAAAGGTGACACCGTCTTACATTTATTGCAATTATCCAACAAAATGTCGGACATAAAGAATATAACGGACAAAACCGTATGTGGGATAATAGAAAATGCTGGTAATCAGTATTTTTCTTCTACGTTTGTGAGGTAAGACCAGAAGTTCTTTTTTTCGGAAGATGTTAACCCAAAGTTACCCGAAAGACAAAAGTACACTGTTCCAAATCAGTCACATCGTGGTCATTTTCAGTCGAAGCAACCAACCGTAGATTACTGTCGTTTCTTTCACCAGTACCACAACACCCTTTCTGAGCCCCCAGCTGCCCAGCCTGCTTAGGTTCATGATTATACACAAAGAGATTTTAGTCAGAATATCCACCGCGACCGGGAATCGTCGAACCCATGACCAAAATCGTGGTTAATGAATCAAGGGGAAGTTCTAAAAAGGCAACAACATTATATCACAAATTTGTGTGTGGCAGAGAAAAAGCGAGTTTGAGAAAAGAGGAACCATGCACGTAACCAAAACGCAAGTAAGTCAAATAAAAGGAACATATACTTTAGTTTGGCAAAGAAAAGGGGTTTAATAAGCATTATGTATAATCAAGCGGAATTCAGAGAAGTTATATCCCTTCCATTGCTTCATGACATTGTATGCTTTTCAAATCATCGTCACCGTTACATCTGTCAACGAATTGTCAAATTCAAGACTAGCCATGGTATTATACATTTTGTGACAACACTCGTTTTAAGCATCTGAACTAAGAATCCACGGACATATTTGTTTTTCGATGAAAAAAATATTCTTGTAACTTCTCCGACTTGAGATTTTCGTTGCTCCGTGATTGTCTCAATGGATGGCGGGTATGGCTGTTGGCATACGAGTATAGACCGACGTCAAAATATGTTACCAATTTCTTTGTGTTCGACATACTTTTTGGACCAATGAAATTGCAGTATATTTTAAAATTTCGCCGCTATATTTCGCATAAACGGAATGCCCGCTAGTTTATGTGACGTCTATACATAGCCGCGCCCAGTCTCCAATGAACCGCTAGCGAACACTATTAAAGTCAGATAGAGTCTGTATAGTAGATTCTACGCGATATAAACATTCAATGCGCTGCGCACATTTGAATGTTTATTTCGCGTAGAATCTACTATACAGCCTCTATCTAATACTTGGTGTTGTTTTTATGCCACCACTATTATTATAAAGAAGTCGACGGTTAATTTTAGCCCCCTTCTTTGAATAGTTGTATTCAATGTGTCAAACTAATACGCGTGTAATTGTTCTCCAACAACCTTATAACGAACGCTTTTTAAAGATGCTATTACGATGTTTTGGGAGAAAAGAATAGCTAGCGTGGACTGAAAACTGTCGATAAAATAACATAGTACTTACTCAAAAATATTGCAATAATGCTGTTTTCTGAACCGAAATCAAATTTAGACCCACGTACTTATAAAAATGAAAGCTTATTTGACGAGAGACAATTAATTGTTGGTGTATAATCGGATTAGATCGCTCTGTAGAAGTCTTGGTGGCGGTTCTCTGATCAATATCGTCGCGTTTCAACAAAAACCTCGTTACTACAGCTTATAACAAGCTGTAGTTACTAGGGTTTTTGTTGAAAAGCAGCGGTATAATGTTTGTTCTGACACCTGCAGGGCGGAATAAGGCAAAGGTGTTAAGAGAATTTACACCGCCTGCCTCTACTGCACGTTCTACACTTGTACTTTTTATTCTCGTTTTGCTAATTTTGGTCTGTGTTTGTCTACTTCTTCAAATTCATATTGTGATTTTAACCATTTCCCAAACAAAAGTTATTTTTGACACCCCTACAAGAAATGCATTGGGAAACATTGAGCCCAAAGATGAAAAATAGAAACCTTATTGAATCCCTACTGTTAGAATTGTGCATCATGGGATGGATAAGGCGTACAACAAAATCAGACCCACAAGACGTATGTCTCGGCCAATCAGATTTTGCTGTAATATGATTTTAAAGATTTGACAGGAATTAAACTGGTTAGTGAATAGTTATTACATGTACCACCTCTGAACCGCTTTGTTTCGTACAGAATGCCGTCATTGCGTCCCGGTAAAGACGTTTGTAAATAATCTGAGAACATTCAACAACCTTTGGTGCAGGTCGTTAATGACATTAAGGTATTCTAGACATCGTTAACTACAAAACACTTTGTGCATCTTCGGGAAGCCTGGATCCAGTCGTCAATATACACTCACCCGAACTTCTAAACGGCCACTTAAATTTTTGAATAAATAAATCATATCAATTCACTTGGATTGTGTGTTTGCTTTTTGTACTTAACGGAGTCACATTCTATCTTTTCGATCAATGAACAGTAGTGTCACGTCAAAAAAGAAGCACGTGACGTCATTTTGATCGAAACGTTAAAATTGCACGTGCGTATTTTGAATTACGTGATAAATATCGATTCTGTTTTGATAATTTATCCATATGGATAGCCCAGTCAGAAAAACATTTAACATGACAAGACTTATTATCAAAACGCGAGAAATGACCTTCGGAATGTTCGATGTTGAGGCTCCAGTCAAAAAGGTCAATTTGATAATTTCCTTTTCTAACAAAATCTTAATGCAATCATTCGGTTTCTTTTGTTTCAGGGGTAAACATATCGTTTTTATTGTTTGTTGATGGATCGAATCTGATATTTGCGGCTTTTTCACAGAAAAACAAATTTAGGATGAGTGCATGCGTACCGGGAGTGTTCACGACGACGGCCACACTTAAGGACTACTATTCGTCAACAAGATGGACAGCTTTATAAAGCAATATTTAGAAATAAGTCCATGCATGTACAAATAACGATAGACGAAATTTGGGTAATCCTAGCCACCCAATCCACTACAAACGGCTATGAGGCACTTTAATAAAAGTGATCCTAGGCCGCATCGTCAACGAAATGTCAAAGCCTTGGCACTGTGAAACATATTTTGAAGCCTAAACTGTACTAAACATCGCCTATGTTATCGGAAAATGGATTGGACACAAAATACGTTTCGTGATTAATCAAGATTCACGTCTTCGACGTGTTAAACAGACGGATTCGAGCACTGCTAAAGTAAATGATTTAGCAGACCTGACTCGGCAAACCTGGTATTTCCGCACAGTACCATACCCTACAGTATCTTCAAGAATGCATATTATCCACGAGAATAGGATTCTTAGCCATGATAAATGCACACAAAGATCACATGGGATATTAAGTTGCGATATGCGAATTTCCATTTCTGGGATAGTGCACTTCTAAACGCCACCATTTCATTAATTTTGAACTCAGCTTCGTGAAACTTTGTCATATTTTTCAAAAATGAATGTATTTTACAAAGAACCAAAACAACATGAGCGGTCATGAGAGATTTTGATTTATAGGTGAAAGAATGAGGTGGCCGTTTAGAAGTTCGGGTGAGTGTACAATCTGGTAAAAAGACAACACATATAAGACTGATGCCCATTATATATTGCGACAGCCATTCTTTGTCGTTTTAAAATTGACGTCTGACATTTAGTCCGGAGAAAGTTAAAGAGAGCAAAATGATCAGATTGGAACCCAGTCTAATCTTCGGGCGTCATCAGTAGCAAAGGAAATTGACTAGGGTAACCCTCGTCAATTTCCGTTGCCGCGTATGACGCCTAGAAAATGACAAGGGTAACTGTCGTTAATTTCAGTTGTGACGAATGACGCTCCAAGATGCACGGAATGTTTGTATCTAATGATGTGTCAAACAAAATTGTGTGCAAGGCTTTTGTGCCATTGTGTCAATGTCATTGACATTGTTTTGACGTCATAATAGAAAATGCTTGCAAAACATTGAAGCATAATAAGAAAACCTAGTGCACACCAGAAATGATATCTCCTAAATGTTTTCGATGACTTCTTGAGAATGGTAAAAATGATGTAGATGTCTTTGTATTGTGCAAAGTGATATTTGGTGAATTTCAGGTAGGGTTTTGTGCATTTTCAAAGGAATCTTGAGAATAAATTAGATTGCAAAATGTGCAAGACACTGGTAAGATAAACCTTTTTGAATTACAGACTTTGTACATCTTAAATGGCATATAAGTAAAGTGCATAGACAAAGTTTGAGGGGAAAAGTTGTTGATTGGCGAACGCGTATTTTTTTGAAGAAAAAATGCGCATAAATGTTCGTAAATGCCCCGCTCTCATGCTGTAGAATTTCTTGTAAATTCAGTGACAAAGCAGCTTTTCTTTATTGTGTAGGATGAAAGATAGCAAAAAATAGAAACAGAAAAATAAACATAATGAAAAGATAACAATACGGTTTCAATTTCGAAGCTGTAAATTTTATTCATGGCAGAAAATTGGCATTTATTGAAAATCGTATGAAAAAAGGACATAACATTTATTAGAGAAAAAACTCACAACATATAGTGAAAATGATGACAAAAACATTCACCAAGTAAACAGTAGAGCTACAGATAATAGGGGATGAAGGTTTTGTTAAAAAGCAAAATATTATACATAGTTCATCAAATCATATGTGACCCGTCGCGCTAAAAGGGACCTTATCGGATGTGTGAAAAATATCGACCCTAGCCTGTCTGCGCAGTCCGCGCAGCCAGACTAGGGCCGACACTTTTCACTTTTATGTAATTTTCTAAATCCGGAAACTTTTCCCTATCTAACTATATGTTCATTTTTCGCATACGGGATCAGGTTTACCTGTGCTGACTCTGACAAGTTTGTCAAAATTTGGATTTTTGGAGTTCGGATAAGGTCCCTTTTAGCGTGACGGGTCACATATGTTATGGGTACCCATTGGAATCGTCTCATCGAGACGATTCCAAAGAGTCCCCACAACATATGGTTTGGATTTGAAATAACAATTTCAGAATGTCTTTACCCCCTCTTATCTGTTGCGCTTAAACGGTAAATATTGCCCATTTGATAACAATAAAGATGTGTTGCCAACCTCAACAAAAATGTGTTCAAATGAACGAAAATAGACTCGTCTGTACAAAAATGAAAGACATGTTTTAAGCATTTGGGCCATTTATGTAGTTTTTAACACATATACATATACATATAATGACAAAAAACTTGAATGTAAGTACCAAATATTACATGTAGAAATTTATGTACAATTGTTTTTCGTGAATAAAACGTTTTGTAGCGACATTTGTGAATAATTTCAAACAGTCGTTTAACGTCTTTTTTGGTCCCGTAAGTTCAAATACTGAAGTAATAGCTAACATAGAATAGTTATCCGGCATTAGCTGTGCATTAACAGCACATTTTTCTCTTATATTTTGATTTTATAGCATGCCCTTTCAAGGAATTTCTGTCAGCCTTCGTTAAAGTGTACATGCCTTTTTTGGCCCATTTTTAATCAGTGTTGTGACATAAAAACTCAAAGTACACAAAAGTAACCCATTCATTCCAACTGATTAGCCATGGCTAAAGACAAGTTTCAAGATTAGAAACAAAGCTTTACCGAAAATGTGTGTAACTTCTATTTAAAGTTCAACAATGTACTTATGTCTTAGCACACTTGGTATTTATTCAAGGCTATTCAAGTCGTAGTTCTACATTTTCGAATGTTACTACAATGTAACGATGCCTGTAATTGTAATGTTTATTTAGCAATCATAGTAACTTTCGAAAGCCATGACACATATCAAGAATTAAATAATCTACACTCGCTATCTCGAATCACAAAGGCCACCAAAAGATCTACAGATAGGGTCTATAAGTAGTTTGGCAGGTTCTATAAGTAGTTTGGAAGGTAAGATTTCAATAAAATTGCGTATGTTTCTGTCATTTGTTTGTAGGATTGAAATGTAAAGGGCAGACAAAGCGATGTGCATTTTATTTCTACGTTCATGTGTAGGCCCTATATGTAATTATGGGACCAGAATGGAACCATGACATAATGATGCATTCGAGACAGCGAATGTCGAGATAACAATTGTGCACTGTAAGTCACAAATATTCATGGAACTGCCATTTCCAAACATGATAAAATTATAAAGAAACATTGCAATGTTTAAAACATAGTAAATAAATAATGGCACAATTGAAATTGTAATTATAAACAAATATATCACAGTGAATAAAAATGCACATGCATTTATCCTTGAACCGACAAAAGTTCAAAATTTAACAAACGAGAAACATGGTAGGAAGATAAGTTCAAAGCAAAATGTAATGTGAAAATCCCGACCATACCAGGAAAAAAGCTGTGTTATAATACGACAACAACCATTGTACTTTGAATAAATTTGGAATGTTATTTTTCTTTGAGAAAAAAATTGTATTAGACAAAGCCATTTTTTCTCACAAAGCTATCTTATAGTTTATTTTGAGGAATGTTTTAAAATAATTGAGCCAAGATCTGGAAAAACGTCCCTCAAGGCTTTTGAGCCCAAAATAGATCCAGATCAGCCTATGCATACGCACAGTATGATTAGGATCCACATTGTTCTCTGATAGCGTCTTCGTGACCTGTAGTAACTTAAAGAGAGCAGCAAGGATGCATATTCAACATGCATTGACAACAGACTGACCTTCAAACTCAATTTTTGAAAATGCTATAAGGGACGTTTTTCCAGATCCTGGCTCAATTATGTTTTAATTCTTTTCTAAACTGCAAACTTTTAAACTGTTCCAATTCGAGAGCTACTTTGAATGTCGATCCAATGAGATAAGATTACCAAATAGCACGGAAAACGCACAAATTTCTTCTTTGTCTTAAAATTTTCCTAAGCCTTTTCTATTTGGGACGCCAAAAGGTTTTGTTTGGGAAATGGTTAAAACACGGTTTCTTTGCGCACAAATCTTGTCTCAATTACACAGCTTTTTACTTACAATTCTTCAGAATGATAACAAATATCAAGTTTAGATTAACAAGAGTTTCCTCAGCTAGACAGACTTCCAATATTTCAAAGGATTTGTCTGCTGGATTTGTCGAACAATGTGTATCAATTGACGTACCCAAAGACAATTATTTTATACTGTCTAAAAAAGACCTGCCTTTGCAGTCTCTAACAAATTATAAACAAATTTTGAAAGAATAGAAAGAAAATAAAGAAATGCTGAAAACCAGTTATTGCTCAATTTTGCTGTGCTTTGCATTCTGTAGTATGTATATATCAGGTCATACATTAGATAGCACACATTGTGCCATTTACATTTCATTTCAAATCTAGAACATGATAGAGTTGCTTCGTTTGGGAAGGGTTAATAAAAGTACTTTCAATAATTTAGGCACAGAACTGATAACCCAAATTCTGTCTTCTCACAATAAAATAATTAATAGAGAAAAATATTAATCAATATCATTATCATATTGATGTTATCTGTTTTAGTAATTTTTATGTATAGTGTAAGTTCTACATCTAGCTGAGAAAACTCTTCATTGCTTGAAAAATATCGATGCTTTTCAGCAAAAACATCGCAACGGCAGTTTGTTTAAAGCTGCTGTTACGGGATTTTGTTAAAAAGCGACGATATGTAGAGAGAGGAAAGGAAAAAGAGGGAATAAAAGCTGTTCATCAAAAGTGCTGGATTTGGTCAAAGCATATCACCTGAGTACATAACTCCATCGTCCGAGTGAGCCTTAACGGAGCCGCTGCGGGTCAGGATGATCTCCGACTCGTCCCGCTTCAAGCCGATGTTCGTCATGGAGTTTGAGTCTGTATATTTGGGTGCTGGCTCGTTAAACATCCGGCCATAACGAATATCTCCGTTATGACCTAGTTTACCGTTAGTGTAAGCGTCAGCCGTGACAGCAGATCCATTAGAGGGTTTCCGAATAGAGAAACTCTTCTCGTTCATGATTATAGAACCGTTTGAGGTTCTTCTAGCGTTCTCGTAAATAGTCGCTCCATCCTCGGAATGCACGAGTATTTCACTGTTTATATCATTCGCGTCACTCCTCGCTGATTGCTGGGGACCACGTGATCTCACGTGGGTGTAGAATAACGTAAAGTTGTTAGAAATGACGGGTATAGTCAACGCGACCATTAACACACCACTCACGGAACACGCAGTTCCCACTATATAACCGATCGGCGTGGTCGGGAACACGTCACCATACCCGACCGTCGTCATCGTGATGATCGCCCACCAGAACCCGATCGGAATCGTGGAGAAATTATCCCCAGGCGTAGTGGCGTTCTTACGCTCTGCATAGTAAATCATAGTAGCAAAAACAAGCATTCCGATGAGTAAAAAAATCCCTAACATGAGCAATTCTTGTAAGCTAGCTTTGAGCGCGTAAACTAAAATTTGCAAAGCTTGGTAATGTTTGACTAAATGAAAGATGCGGAACATACGAATGATACGTAAAATGAACATAATCTCAAACACGAGTCTTTCGTTGGCAAAACAAAACTTGAATTCATCCGAGCTAAGAATGAGTTGCATATATAGAGGCACTAACGCCAAGAGGTCTATAATATTCATCGCTGATCGGACGAATCTGAACTTGTTTGGCGAAAAACAAAAACGAACAATAAGCTCAACGGTAAAAAAGGCGGTGCAAATGTAATCAAGATAGTTTAAGGCTTCGTTTGGAGTCAGGGCAATGTTTGTCGTGACGTTTTTTCCGTCGCATTTTCCCGTCTGGTTCTGGTTCAACGTAACGTTTTTTGGACGTAGATCCGGTAATGTTTCCAAACAGAATCCCAGAATGGACGCGATTACGAACAGCAGGGAGATAATGCCGTAACACTGAAATTATAAGAGAGAAAATTTGAATCGGTATTTATGTATAGTCTTGTCATGATATCATGGCGCATGTTTACGAAAGTTACATAAGTAAACAACACAAAATCGAATTCCAGTCTACTCTAATTTTGCATGTAATGGCTCGAATCTTGCAGGTGTCTCACACCTGCAATATTCGAACCAATACATGCAAAATTGCATACAGTATATTATTGTAGCTTTCTCCATTGTTTAAATAAGTAAAATTTGCAAACATATGCCATGATATCGTTTGCTTAGCAACACTAATAAGCTACGCTTAGAAATGTCAGTTAGGAAATGTTAATATCTTGTTGTTGTAAATGAAGATCATTCAGAAAAATATCAGACCTTAATGCAGAATCGATTTATTCATGGTCGAAAAGCAAAACAAAAACAGGCCATGTCCAAAGTACTCGCATTCTGAATTTGAATCAGGGACCAGCATTCGTACTTTGTTTTATCATACACAAGGGTATCACCAATTAAATTTCCGACATCGAAAATGCGATTTGATCCTAATTCGTTTCGTAGCGTATTTTACGCCATAATACATGTATGTCCTAGGTAATGCTCTGATGAAACTGGTCCTGGTCTATTGATTTTTGGATAGCTGATACTTATGCTCTTGTATTGAATGGAAAATGAAACATATTTTTTAAAGTTGATATCCGCATCCTTTCGTGTCAGTTTTCTTTATACATGTAGTATGTAATGGTAAAATATGACGTACACGAAAGTCATACATGAATGCCTACATCACACCGTACATGTAACAATTCAAGGCGTGATTCTTATATTGCCATCAGGCGAACTTCGGTGATTTTTTGTTGCGTTGTAATATTGTTTCCCAATTGTCAGACACGAAAACTAAACATAAAATGCAATTTCGATATAATCCAATAAAGAAACAACCACCCGTGCATGTTAACTATATGTAAACGAATGCATGGTTTTGTCTAGACAATAGGAACGGTTCATATCAAACTGGCTAGAACAGGGCTCTCTAGGGGCGGCACGGATCAAACATTTCACGAAAAATGTCCGTTATCGTTTCGTATGTAATTAGGATATTAATGCAATATAACACTAGATAAGATTGCCAAAATTGTATCTTTACTTTTTAAGTAACCCCTTTGCATCAGTTTGTGGTATATAAATTATGTAGTGTCCAAATCTGCATAGAAAATTGGCAAATCTAGTTCAAAATCTATTTCAAAAATAATAAAGGTGATATTTCGCTCTTTTACGAAACTGGACAAATGAGTTCTGTAGGAATCTGCTCAAATTCGAATCTGATCAGTTAATAATTTGGGCACTACAAAATTATATCGATTGTCATGCTTGAATAGAGAGCTCGCTAAATGGGAGGTGTGCGAAAATGTTGGTTATCAGCATATTCCTGTTATGTCTCAATGTTTTCCATATTTTGTCTTTTAGAGACGCCAATTCAAAGGTGTTGTTTCTGGAAATGGTCGATGTAGCTATGTAGGTCAAGAAAGCTATTACAACCTAAGCTTTTGCCAAATGGTGTCTGAGTTGGCAAATATCAGACACATTTAAAAACATTGTTTCGACCTACTAGTACTCTCGAGTTTAGAATGCCAGGTTATCCCAAATACAAGAATATAAATACAAGAATAAAAAAACCCTTTTTGAATGTGACGTCCCTGACCAGGAAATCTTTGCAAAACATTGAGCTAATTGAAGAAAATGCCGATAACCAGCATTTGCTCCTTTTAATATTGTACACAATTCATAACAATGTACACTATGTTACTTGCTGGAACTTTCACTCTTGGAAAATCTAAAATGCAGTCGTTTGGGAAATGGTCAAACCTTATAAGAAGGGATAGAAGGGATAGAATCATTTCAAAGTCCTGAATAACGTAAACTGTCGACGAAACCCTTCTTTATGATGTTTAATTAGAATCTCCACGTCGGGCAAGTAATTAAAGGAAGCCCTTTCCCAGACAAGTTCTGATTTTGATGATCAGCATTTTCTGCCTTGGCTACAATCTTATATACATATTTACTGGATAAAGATAAGTCCTACCGTCTGCTACAGCCTTCAAGTATTAACCGTAAAAGAACATCCATTGGGAAAGGAATAAAATGCTGTATATAAAAAATGACAGTCCAAATTCTAGTTTAATTCCTTTACGGGAAAGAGACCATACATTCGCTTATTTTAAAATACTAGTAACCATTTCCTACACAAGACATGTTGACGTTACTAGTAGAAATGGGAAAACATTGAGGTGAGAGAAGAAAATGCTGATAACCAGCTTTTATTCCATTTGCATTAATGCTCGCTGAGCTATACCATTCACAATTTATACCTTTAATCACATCAATTTTGTCCTCATCTTTCAAATAGGACATTTCTAAAATTTTGCTCTTTTGTGAAGGGTTAAATCCTTTAGCAAACACTTACCATAGCAGCCTTGGACGTCCGGGGGTATTCGAGGAGTAACCAGACCTTGGTTCGTATGCGCTCCCAGCCCTGCATATCATCACACTTAATATGCATCTGTTGTTTGACAATACTGTGGTTAAAGGAGTCCAGAATCCTCTTGTTTTCGATGTATGACCGGTAGTTACGCCAGCAGCAAGACTTGATATGCGCCTCATTGATCTGCCAGTATTCTAACTCTCGCTTGACCACGGCACCACAAACCTCGAGCGGCACATGTAGCTCACCTGGAATAACAAAGTGTAGACATTTACATTAAGGTGGAATGACTGTGACTTGATATGCGCCTCATTGATCTGTCAATATTCTAACTCTCGCTTGACCACGGCACCACAAACCTCGAGCGGCACATGTAGCTCACCTGGAATAACAAAGTGTAGACATTTACATTAAGGTGGAATGACTGTGACTTGATATGCGCCTCATTGATCTGTCAATATTCTAACTCTCGCTTGACCACGGCACCACAAACCTCGAGCGGTACATGTAGCTCACCTGGAATGACAAAGCGTACTATTTTGCACAAAGGTAGAATGACAAACACTCGGTATGGACCTCGTTAATCTGATGCCTGGTATTCTAGCTCTCGCTTGCCCTCGGCATCACATCCAAGGGCACATATAGCTAACCTGGAATGTTCAATCTGCCAATATTCTAGTTCCCATTTAACAATTGCCGCTTGTAGCTCACCTGAAATTATTGTGAAAGCCATTCAGTCAGACAGAATGGCCTATGGAAGCAAAGGTACTTGGTATGCACCTCGTTAACCTGACTGCATTGTAGGTTTCACTTCACAACGGCACTACAAACCTCAGACAGGGCATATAGCTCACTGGATATAAAAATGATACTTGACACAATGGCATGTCGGACCGTATTTGGTACAAAAACGAATATGGTACAAATTTGTACCATATTCGGCCGAATATGGTACAACTGTCTAATTGTACCATATACGTATCTGCAGTTTTGGGGTAAAATGCCTAACCGAATATGGTACAATGTTTGTACCATATTCGGTCGAAAATTGTACCGTATTCGGTGCGAATATGGTACAAATGTACCATATTCGGTCGAATATGGTACAAATGTAACATATACGTTTTTGTACCAAATACGGTCAGACAGTGCTAAATAGCAGACATTCTACAGCGTATTTTTTCAATTCGAAATCCATGTACAGTGTGGTTAGGTTAGCTGTTTCTGTTACTGCTGACGACGACGACGACGACGACGATGATGATGATGATGATGATGATGATGATGATGATGATGATGATGATGATGATGATGATGATGATGATGATGATGATGATGATGATGATGATGATGATGATGATGATTCTTTTGTCACTTCCAATATTAGATTAATAAAATGTATTTGAGTTTGAAAATAGTGTACACATCTGCAGACTTTTTCATTTATTAAGAAATACATAATTTATGTACCATATACGTAGGCCATTTTCATTTTATGAGTTTTTTTTTTGTATGTACCAAATACGTCTTGGTGAGCGTAGAAAAACCTATTCCAACCGAATATGGTACAATGTTTGTACCATATTCGGTCAAAAATTGTACCGTATTCGGTGCGAATATGGTACAAATGTACCATATTCGGTCGAATATGGTACAAATGTAACATATTCGTTTTTGTACCAAATACGGTCCGACAATGGCATATTTTGACGAAAAGACACACAATACTTAGTATCAGGAATATTACATATAGAATTATATGCGCTTACACACGGTACAGAAATAACAAAGGCAATGGCTCTGCAAATGACATCTTCTGTTGGTGTTCCGGTCTCGTGTTGCCCCGTCGCTGTGGGCACGATGTTTTGGACGGTAAGTAGCAACATTTTCAATTAGTTGTTGAATTATTTGCTTTTGGTGCTTAAAAGCGAAAAAGGAGAAAGTCATACAAGCGGAACATCTCACTCTTCGCAGTCATTGGCAATGCATTTTCCGCACCGTGTTATAATAACAACCCGTAGATTTGTCCCACAGAAATTCTCGTAAGAAAAAAAGACTGTTGCGTTGGGTCGGTCCAGTTGATCAATACAGATGTATTTTGATAGGCCAGAATATATTGGACAATTTACTGTCTGTTGTCTGCAGAATGACGAGATTTTCCCATCCAATTGTCGTATATAATAACGTCGCTTTGATTACAAACTGTCGTAACTGCAGCTTAATTAACCTGTAGTTACGAGGTTTAGGAAGAAGAAGCAGCGATATAATAAACTGCTGCTGTATTTATGTACAGTAATATCAAATGACCAGCCAGTGTCACACAACTTTTATAACACAGTTCCAGACGACACTTTTACACTTGGCAAAACTTAGCAAATTAACAAAAAAAAAAAAAAAAAAAAAAAAAAAAAAACATTAATCGCCGCTTTTCTGCGAAAACCTTGTAACTGCAGCTTAAAACAAGCTGCAGTTACGAGGTTTTTGTTGAAAAGCGACGAATTTTGATGGTATTAGTAGAAGTGTCCAATGCAATTGTCGTATTAAATCACTTTCTGTTTAATATTGATGTACAAAATATGAAATGACTAGGCGGTGAAATAGATCTTGCCCTAGCCCAATTTGAGACGACACTTTACACTTGGCTCAACAACCCGTATTTCATACCTATTCTGGTTATGAGCAGTTTACAATTTAGTTGAATACAGCGTAGAGGCCACCGGCTATGCTGCTTATAAGTATTTACTTCTTTTACTTTCTGAAGCTCTCTATACCAAATGCAAACGAAAATGGCTATACATTTTGTATGTCTGGCGACTCTTTTTCTTTTACTCATCCGCTTTGAATATGGATCTGTGTAGTATTTCTCGTCGTCTGGTGAAGCTCTAGAACTAAAATCCTTGGCTATATTCAACACAAACGCAATAATCATGTTTTTTCTCGGAAGCCAAGGTCATTTGCATTTGGTCAAGTTAATCAATATAGATGAATATTGCTGATACAGACATATTGGCCCTCTACGAGTAATAACATTTCAGGCTGCAGCATTCTGACGATGTTATACATATTTTCTCGAATTTTCATATCTTTTATACAAGGTTGTCTCGTTTTTTTAAAAAAGCAAAATATTTCGTCCTTGGTCAAAATGATGAATAAAGATTTATTTAACGATACAAATCATTGTAGTCATTTGACCAACTCCCAAACAAGACGTGATTTTGACATCCCTGTTTAGAGAAACGTGGGAAACCAGCATTTTTTGTTCTCAATAGATCTATTTTCTGTCCTATATTTTACAGAAATCCTTTTTTTTTCAACACACGTTTTGTCATCTGCAGCAACTTTTGAACCTGACCACCTCAAAATTGCACTGTTTCCGAAAGGGTCAAATGCAACAAGTCTGACTGATACTCATCAAACTTCTACAATTTGATGCCAGACTATTATGTGGTTAGTGCAATAAGTTTCTCATGGACTTTAAAATAGACTATTTCCTCCAATCAAAGATGTTTCTTCTTGGAAAAAATATCAATACGGTTACGTTTGACGGTATAAACATATTGGTCAATTACGTGTCTCGTGTCTGGAACCTGTCTAGTTTTCTGAGAACTACTGTAACTCATTTACCATGATATACGAGTCATGTAAGATATTCTTTCCATTAAGGTAGATTGACGAGGTTATCCAGATCTTTGAAAACCGGATACACTCGTCAATTTCCGTTGTCGCAAATAACTTCAAAGATGACAGAGAAAATGCACGAAGTGTTTGGAACCCAATGATGGGTGGAACACCTTAAATATTCTCGATGACATTCTAAATCAACCATATCTACTCTAATTCAAGGCAACTATTATACGGTACAACAACATTATTAATTTACGTTGCTCAATGCATGAATACATGTGGCATTAGAAGATTCTAGTCTTGTTGGTAACTCAATTATTTCTCATTTCAATCGGTCAAACCAGGAAAATTGTAATTACGTAAATGCCGATGTAAGTGGATCATATAGTCATATTAAGCCTTTCCCAAACAAGACCTGGTTTTGACGCCCCTAATGGAAAGGGCTTGGGAAAACATTGAGAAAAAAGAAGAAACTGCTGATAACCAGCAGTTTCTCCTTTGGTCTCAATGTTTTCTGTGTTATTTTGTACAAAAATCCCTTCCTTTTTAACCTCCATTTTGTCATCTGCAGCAGCTTTTGAATAGGATCACCCGAAAAGTTGTCGTTTGGGAAAGGGTTAAACAACGAGATTTTTCTCCGAATCCAAGGCCATTTTTATTTGGTCAAGTTGATCAATAAAGATTTATTTGACGGTACGAATAATTTGGTCATCTACGTGTCTGACGTCTGACGATATTGTCTCATTTACTTGGAAACATATTGTACATTCTTAGGAATTTAATTCATTAATTCGATGACATAACTTTTGGTAAGTGCAAAGAAGGTATCGTTAACTTTTCAACAAACTATTTCCTCCAATTCAATATGTTTATTATTGGAAAAAATGATCAATACAGTCATATCTGACGGTATAAACATATTGGTCAATTACGTGTCTCGTGTCTGGTATATGTCTAGTTTTCTGAGAACTACTGTAACTCATTTACCATGATATACGAGTCATGTAAGATATTCTTTACATTAATTTGTCCAACCACCATTAGATTCCAAACACTTCGCACATCCTCTACGTCATCCATGGGAAGGAAGATTGACGAGGATATCAGGATTTCTAAAATTCAGGTAACCTTGTCACGAATAACGTCGAAGATGGAGGCGAAATTGGACGAAGGGATTGGTATTCAATGATGGTAGAATACCTGAAATATTCTCGAATTTCTAATTCAAGCACGTATACCCTAATTCAAGGAAATTATTATTTGGTACAACAACATTATTCATTTACGTATTTCAATGTTTATTGCAGCAGAAGATTCTAGTCTTGCTGGCAAAGTTCTGATTATTCCTCATGTCAGGTCAAAATAGGAAAGTTGTAAGTGTGTAAATATAACATTCTGTGTTCACCAGGCAAACTTGTGGCCATATCAAACAACTAGATTTTCTCCTGGAATCCAAGGTCATTTTTAGTTGGTCAAGATGATCAATACAGATTTATTTGACGGTACGAATAATTTGGTCATCTACGTGTCTGAGGTCTGACGTCTGACGATATTGTCTCAATTTCTCACTAAACACATTTCAAGGGTTAACAGATTCGATGATAGAATGAAAGTGCACATAATTTCTTGTGGACTGTAAATCTGAACGTTACCTCATATCCAATGATGTTGCTATTTTGTCAAGTTGCTTTGGTGGTACAAATACCGGTACATTTAGTCCGGCAGATATCCACTTATACCTTGTAGTGGAGTATAAAGTTTTTTTCTTTGCTGATTCCTGGAGTAGACATCCTACTGTTAAAGATTCCGACGGGTGCCATCGTGTCACCCTTTAGCATTTTGAGAAATTCAAGATGGCCGCCAAGATGGCAGGAATTACTTAAATAGCCAATGTAAGGGTTTTTAATTCATATGAAAACTGATACATTTTTGGTAAAATATCTTTATTACACTTACTGTTGCTCTAGGAATGAAAAACAATAAAGATAAGACATATTTCTACCATTTCAGTTGACATTTTTGTGTAATTTACGTTACATTATGGGATAATTGATTCATTTATTCACTTATCCCCTATTATTTGGACATAAGTCATTTAAACACAACAGTGAGTGGTTTTGTTATCAATTCATTCACTTGAATCTTTCGGTGAGAGCAAAATAAGAGATGTATAAATGTATTATGTAGTTTACGTTACCTTGATATTAGCATATTAGCTTCATTCATTCACTTATCTTATATTATTTGACTAAACTTCGTTTAGACCCGACAGTGTATGGTCTGGTTATCAATTCATTCCCTTTAAAGCTTTTTGTAATAGCAAAACAGCAGGTTGTATAAATGTATTACTAGTATGTAGTTTACGTTACCTCAATATATTAGCATATTAGCTTCATTTATCTACTAATATTCAGCCATAAGTCGTGAAAAACAATAGTTAATATTTTGACTACCAACTTTTTTACTTGAGGCTTTTGGTAAGAGCAAAACAACAGTAGTATAAATGAATCATGTAATTTATGTCACCTTTATTTCATGTACTGTTACATATTTATAAAAAAAATAATTATCATAAATTGAACAGAATATCCGCCAACAGCTGGTTATAGTGGGTAAAAATAGAGTTAACTGACAGTAATTTAAACAAGACACACCTGTAGTCTCTGAATCACAAACCCATCATGTTCTAGACACAAAGGAATAGTGAATTAAACGTATCCAATTAGGGCACAATGACTAGTATTGGCAAATCGAAATCCTTTGACTAGCATAAAAAGAAGTGCATAGTTACCTAGTTTTGATGCATGACAAACCTTGCCTGCGTCATGACTCATCCATTTACTGTCTCTAAACGGCACGAGAAATGGGATGGAATTTTCAAAGTTAAGCACAAACAGTAGGTCACTCTATCCTGATTTTGGTACATGACATAGCTGTTAGTCATTGCACATTTGCACATTAAATTTGGTATCTCTAGATCAAACAGTACATGACATATGAAACAGAAGGGAACTTCGAACTAAGTAAATTAGATTCAAAATGAATAGTAGGTCACAGTGACATCGTTTTGGTACATTATGCTTCTGTTGGTAATGGCGCGTCTTATATTAAATTTGGCGTCTCTAGGTAAAAAAAGTGCTGGAGATATGGAGCGGAACAGAAACGTTCGCAGGCTGCCCGATCGCATGGCAAAGAGTATACGATAATACCCCAGCATTTTTTTCTTGACGACTTATACAAACTAAACAATTTCAATTGCAAAAGATATCAATTCCTATCAGATGATCAAAATTAACATTTTTTGTAAATGATGTGTATGATATGTAAGGTGCTTCTCTACATTTTTCCAATAATCCAGGGTCCACGGTCACGGCAAATATCATTTCAGAAAAAATGTCTCCCACCAATGGTTTGTTATCGTTAACCTATTTGGGCAAGCATCTGGAGGTTTGGTTAGGATGTTGTGATAGTACTGGTATGAGAAACGACTGGAGTCCATGGTTAGGCGCTTCAATTGTCGGGATATGACCATAGCAGTTGAAAATGGCGTTAAACCGCAATGAACAAAACCAAGCCAATGAAAAGATGATATATATTTTTTCTCCGCCAAAGTCTGGTATTATACCCGTGGTACATTGCTAAGGGGCCAAAACTTACATGCATGTTCTAAATAAAACAATAGATTTCATTGTGTATTCGTATTTCTGGGTTTTTATGCTTTCATTGTTACATAGCACTCCTAATTGGCATTTAATAAGCAATACACATCCCTTCCTAGCATAGCACAACTACATCTAGTTGAAGAACATGGTCCGTCACTTCCTCAGTGCCATTTTGTCATTTTCGAGAAATCGTTATTTCAAGGAGCTAGAGCTACATACTCGCCTTTAGGACAGTCAGTTGTACTAGCACTTAATCCCTTGATCCCGCGTCTAGTTGATCTTGTGCAAGAGTGCGTTTCCAATCTTGTGCTTGATTCCTTTTATCATTGTATTAACATGCTTGTTTCTGGAGAGAACGATACTAGCTTTTGACATGCTACCAACTAAGTACTGCATGAAACGTGACAATACAGCTTAAGTAGCCTACTAGTATCACTGATTGAGCTCAAAGTTGAAGGTGTAGCTCTTCAAAATGATAAAATGTCACCGTGGAAGAGTTGGACCTAGTTTTTCTACTAGATGCAGTTGTGCTAATGCTAGAATGGGATGTTACAAAGTACATGCCGAAGAGGTGTGCTGTGTAATGCTGAATACTGTAGGAAACCAGAAATACACTAAGAAATGTACAGTGGGTTAAACGTATCAAACTTAATTGACCAAACGCCAATCGATTGATCGCTCCGCCCAACGAAGAATTTAAGACAAACAATGGGTGTGTGGCATTTTTCTAATCGTCCATGGGTTTATCGATGGTTTTGATTGACAGCCGGCGTTTGGTCAATTGGTGGGGCGTAAGGTTGCCTGGTCCGCCCGCTTCTGTTCCGCTCCATATCTCGTACACAATTTGACCTACAGAGACCAATTTTGATGTGTGCCCCATACCAAAAGTAGGTTGCTATCACCTACTTTTCACTTTGGTTGCTCTTAATTAGACATTTTCTTCCGCTCAATAGCTCATGTACTGTTTAATGTAAGGGACGCCAAATTTGTTGTGTAGATGCACCTTGACCCAAAGCTTTGTCGTGTATCATTGTACAAAAACCAGATCGCTGAGACCTACTTTTCACGATTGTGTGCACTTGGTTCACTACTCTGCTCTGTCTAAAACTTAATGTGTGTGCATCAGTGGCTACATGTGTGTCTTGTTTCATATACTTTACCTATACCGGTATTTTACCCTACTTACACAAATTAGCAAAGTTGCATGTCCTCCGATTTACGGTATTCTTATTATCGTTACAAATACATGTATCAGTACATGAAATTAGGGTAACGTAAGCTACATAATACATTTATACAACCTGCTGTTTTGCTCTTAACATAATCTTCTAGTAAAACAATTGATAACAATTGATAAGCAAACTATTCACTGCTGTGTTTAAATGGTTTATGGCATATTTGTGGCCATATAATAGTAGTGGATAAGTAAATAAACGAAGGTAATGTGCTAATATTAAGGTAACGTAAATTACATAATACATGTATAAAGTCTTGGATTTTCTGTTGAAAAAAGCGTCTAGTAAAGATATTAATAGACTAACCATTTGTTGTTGTGTTTAAAAGACGTATGGTCAAGTGGTAGCATTCTAGTGAATACATGAGGCCATTTATGCCATAATATAACGTAAGTTACACAAAATTATCAACTGAAATACATTTATACAATCCATATTCGGCTCTCACCAAAAAATAAAGTGAACGAATTGATAACAAGACCATGCGCTGTTGTGTTTGACTTACTTATGTCCAAATAGCAGAGGATTAGTGAATAAATGAATCAATTATCCCATAATGTAACGTAAATTACACATAAATGTCAACTGAAATGGTAGAAATGTGTCTTATCTTTATTGTTTTTCATTCCTAGAGCAATAATAAGTGTATTAAAGATATTTTACCTGAAATATATCAGTTCTCATATGAATTTAAAACCCTTACATTGGTTATTTTAGTAATTTCCGCCATCTTGGTGGCCATCTTGAATTTCTCAAAATGCTAAAGGGTGACACGATGGCACCCGATGGAATCTTTAACAGTAGGATGTCTACTTCAAGAATCAGCAAAGAAAAAAACTTTATACTCCACTGCAAGGTTCAGCTAAAAAATGGGGAATATCTGCCGGACTAATTTATGTGTCTTATTTCTGGCATTGGCTTGTTTTCTAAGAATTGACTCTTTTCCGTGATACTATTTTATACATTGAATGTTTTCCATTGCATACCAGGTCTATCCGATTCCACTACGCCAATCTAAATCCAAAGTCATAACTACGCGGTCGAATTGAATTATAAAGATTTAATCGAAAATTCTAATAAGTACGTATGGTATAATGATTCTGCTTACAGTACGACCTCGCAACGTCATGATGACGTCACTTATCCTGTGACCTATTCCGTCGGAATTTTCAGACAAAAAAGTCGCCGTACTTCTCTCTCGCAACGCTTATTTACGCACTATAAACCGTGGATAAATATCAATCAGAAGACACGTTTCGTTTATCCGTGAATTCTTTTTTTAAAAACTGTACACAGATCGAGTATGATTTGAGTTTGTACTACGATTTTGTTGTGATTTTGTGACAATTTGTAATAATAAAATTTGCCGACCGGACAAATTCATTTTATCACGCAGTGATCAGGGTTTGACTGTCACTCAATGTTTTGCTTTTTCCAAGAGCAAAATTGAATGGTAGGTGGTTGTAATAACGCATTTGAACAAGTGTATTAAAGCAGGCGCGTAGGAACAGGGGGGGGGGGGGGCTAGGGGGGCTAAGCCCCCCCCCCCCCAAAGTTGGCCAAAAATGCCAAATTTTCTTAATTTTACACTGAAAATTTTGGGAAAATCCAAATTAGCCCCCCCCCCCAATATTCAGGACAAGGACTTTAGCCCCCCCCCCATATGAAATTGCTTCCTACGGGCCTGTAAAGTATTATGTATAGGGTTTACTGAATGTTAAATTTAAATTGAGTGTCAATGTTCAAACGAGATCCAGCGTGGAATGGCATGTTACGTTGAACGAGTTAATCCGCATTCATGTAAATATCAACATTTCTTTGTTTACATTTCTTTTTATATTAGAATCGAAATAACTAATATAACTATATTTCTTAAATGTATTGTCATATTATGTTATTTACGTGTCTCAATTATGATCCCCCATTTCTTGGCCAGCAAGACTCTTGTCTAGTAATGGCCAACGACCTTTAAGCACTCTAAAAATTGGCAGAGTGAAATATTTCGACCTTGTTTTGTCTGTATAAGTAGCTCTTAGCCACTCCGTAATTCGATAAGTTTTTTTGCTAGTGTTATTCCACTGTGTCAATATGGGTGCATGTTGAATGCAAATATATGCCTGCAATATACATGTTTGAATATTTTTGTCTATCGTTATTATCTTGTTTACTGTGTATACGTCTGTTTTGTTTGCGCTGGCTCACAATTGCAACATTGGTCAACACGATATTACATGTATCAATAATTAAAAGACATATTTGACCATGAACAAATATTGTCATTAACGTGTCTCAGGTCTTGCTTCGGACGATATTATCTATTTTCAAGAAGAAAAAAAATCTCATTTGCATGGCCCGTGGTCGGTGCTTTACAATTCCAGGCCTAGATGAAAAATAGCCTTTAAAAAGAATTGCCTTGAAATCAAATTCCACTCCTTTCCACTCCAGGTAAATCAACACATATATATTTGGAGTTGAAAATATATCGGCCATTTCCGTTTGAATAGTTAAAACTAAATCGCATAATCCTCATTTTTTTTGACATACCATTATAGGCTAAATATACTCCTTATAATACATCGACCATTTCCACTAATTCAAAATTGCTGCTTTCTGATCGAGATCATCAATAAACTTTAATATTAATTGTAACGTTACAAATATCTTGTTCATTTAGGTGTCTGGCATTGTTTCCGAGGATTTCTTGGAAAACGATATTGACAAAAAGACGTCTAAAACAGACACATAAAAGCAGACGACATTCCTCACTGTCTGCACGTTATTGGATCATTTAGACTGGTCACCGTGGTCAAGTGTCTGGCCAGATTTATTGACCATGACACTAATTCAATAAATAATACTGTCTTCCTATAGGAGATGACAATTCTCAGAAAACGAAAACATAAGTGGGAAACGCTGTATTGTAAGGCTCCCTTTCCTGGTATAAACAATGTCTGCCTTTGACGTGTTCAATAGAATAAGCCCTGGAAAACAGCGATTTCATACTTTCTTTTACGAAACGAAAACATTTTGTAAAGCTGCAGCAGGAATAGAATGTCATTTTGGAAATGGTTAATTTATTTTTATTTCGAAAATCATTCTATAATAAAATAGAATATTCATAGAATATTTGACAATGCATGATCATGCTAGATACGGTGCATGACACATCATTCCAAAGATAACACATATACGTTTGTCTAATTAACAATGAATATTCATAAATGCTTCTATTAAATTGTGATTGTGTCTTGTCTTTAAATTTCCATATCGTCCGAGAGTTCTGAAAAGGAGCGGCGGTATCTATGATATCTATAAGACAGTGTGCAGAAATGCACCGTTCGTCTGAGACACATTGCATGTCAATTGTAATCGTAAAGTTATGCATATGCATATCCGCTTTATCAGCTATGAATATTCATTAACGTCTCGATCAAGCTGTAATTAGAGCTTATCTGTTCTTTTCAAGGTTGTCAGGGAGCCTTGGCTGTGAGTGAGTAATGACATTTCTTCCAAATGTTTCTCCGTCAAACCATTTGGTGCGAATATTCAGTAGCTGAGAAGGAAAATATTCTTATAATATTTCCACGGTATTGGGTGTCAAGGTGAAAAAAAATCCATTTTCTGTATTATATAGGGTCGCTAGGTGCTACAGATAAGACTTAATTTCTTGTCTACCAAATGGCATCCTTTCTGTGCTGTACCTGTTTCGCAAGCCAAAGTTGAACCTTCCGTAAGTTTTTTATTCGCATTTGGCAAATAACACAAAAATAGCGCAAAGATTTGTTGTAACATAATAACACAAATGTACAATGACAATGAATGAATTGTTCAGGAGTCTTTTAGCCATTGCATATAGTGCATTCACGATATTATGATAAACGTTTACAATGTGCAAAAAAGGGAAACTGTTTTTCATTTTCAGAACAATTTGGCATGCTTCTAGTCGAAAGGTTCGAACCCACTGGTGGTGAACTCGGACAAAGCGAGGAACATTTTTCATGAACACAAGGTACAGATACTTCATGTTTAAATGCGCGTTTAAAAACCAGTTTTAGTAGTTTGAGCATGAACACAACGATTTGCACGTGTTTATCCGCCCAAAACAATATGAACGAATCGCAGAGACACTTAGAGGCTATTGTCAGTTTTGTTATTTTATTTCTCTGACTGATTCTGAAGTTGGTATTACAATTCTTGGAGTAGAAGTTTTTTTCCGATGTGAAAATCGTAGTTAACGTTTTTTGAAGGGGACTTGTACGGTTTATTTATGATACCGTGAACATTTTCAATGGCTGTTCGAATTGCAATGACTTTTGTCCTAACAATAGAATGGGTTTTCGGTTAAATATGGATAAATCGTAGGTGTTGTTATAAAATCCCGCAACTACAGCTTCAATAAAGTTGAGTTTGTGACGTTTTAGATTTACACCGACGAAGCACTAGTGTTTGTCCGAAAAAAAAACGTCACTAGGTCTATATATAGTAGATAAAATTTATTCTTTTTCAAAGACGAATTAATTGTATACAATAATCATTTCCAAAACAATAGGCCTATCTGGTATTGCAGCCCCCAATTAGAAGGCTTTCAGTAATGACCACCATATAGATAGTGCTTCGTTTGCCCGTCCGTCCGTTTTTCTACCCGTCCGCCAATTTGTCTAGCTGACTGCTCTAGATGTCAAAATACATTGATTTTATATGTTGAGAAGTTAAAATGTGTGTTCTAAATAAGAAAATATGAAAGAAAAATATTAAGAAAAAAGGAGCCAAATCATTTTCAGTATAGATCTATTCTTCTTTTGATCCAATGTTTGCTATACGCACTTCAACGTCAATTACACAAAACTTGGGAACGACGTCGTATTGTTTGACGGCGATGTTATACAGTCATGAAAACAGATCATGAACGTAAACTTTTGTTTCAGGAGAAATGTAGTGAGACGTCTTTTTTTAACATTTTATCTTTAAGAAATCTAAAATATTGAAACAAATGGATTTAATTATAGAAGCACAAATATACTCCCCGTCATAAGAAAGTAGCCACTAAGTCTTGTGTAATGCAAATGGTCGCCAATTTTAGGATTATTAATAAATGTACCGAAATAAATACAAGATATTGAAGCATGGCAAGTAAGTCGAAAACAGTCGAATTACCCCATTAATTAGACTGTTTTCGATTTACTTGCCATGCTACGATTTTGAGACGATTCCAACACATCAAACGTCTACACGTGACGACATTCCGGGGGTTGGCTCCAGAGTCCCCCTGTTCGTATGGGCCTGGGATGTGTGAAACAGTGGATCCTCCTTAGAATAAATGGTGATAATGGTAATGACAAACATTACAGTATAGATCTGGAAACGTTCATTTAGGCTTTTGCGACCAACATGGATTCAGATCAGACTTTACATGTGCACTGTCTGATCAAGATCCATCTTGTTCTCATTTAATAGCTTATTCTCCACCTGTACCAAATTTAAGAAGGCATAACGAAAATCTTACCGGTGAAACTCCAAGGTAACGATAAAAATGATGATGATGATGATGATGATGATAATGATGATGATGATGATGATGATGATGATGATGATGATGATGATTATGATGATGATGATGATGATGATGATGATGATGATGATGATGATGATGATGATGATGATGATGATGATGATGATGATGATGATGATGATGTCATCTAATTGTCATCACCTGTCAGTAATTTATCTGAAAGGGGAGTTAGGCAGTACAAATTGATTATATTGAAAAAAGTACCTGGTGCTCGAATTTGATGCCGGAGATCTATGGTTAGATGCTCATATCAGTGCGATATTACCGAATAAATGTTTAAATGTGCTGTTAAGTCTAGTGCAATCGATTAATTTACCAAACATGGTCTCATAAAACACCGTAGCTGGAAAAGATAACATCGCAAACATGCTGTAACGTTGTCACGAAGAAACCGCACAATGATTTTCAATGACATGACATCGAAAACTGCCATTTACAGCCTTTATTTGTACATTTATATGTCTTTTTTGTTTACTTGCAATGCAAATAGATAACATAAACAGTGATATCGTACCATTTCGTTCGGGCGATTAAGATCAACCCACATGATCTCAATATGCGCTTTGTGCACTTGCTATCCGTTTATACCATTTGAAAATAATGATCGATAAAACTGATATTTTCGTGCGTATTATAAATCATATCTACATACCTTAGTAACTTCCATTTGAGTGCATCCTTTAAAAAAAGACGGAAAGAGAAGTAAAACAAAATGCCACGTGTATTGTTTACAAAAATCCGGATGTGCAATGAAGTATCTGTACCTTGTGTTCATGAAAAATGTTCCTCGCTTTGTCCGAGTTCACCACCAGTGGAACCATCGCATGCAAAATTACATAAGTTTGGAGTTCGATATTATATTGTTTACAAATGTAAATTTCGTAAACTCTTTTTGAATCCCTATACGATATTGACTTTTGAAAACATTGTGGAAAATGAAGAAATTGCTTGTGACAAGCAATTTCTTCATTTCCCACAATCTTTTCTGCACCTAAATACAAAAAAAAAAAAAAAAAAAAAAAAAAAAAAAAAAAATCCATGCACTTGGAATTGCCGTCTGTAACATCTTTGAATTTGGACGATCCTAGAATTTTATCGTCTTGTAATGGGTTAATAACATGACCGGACTAACTATATCACACTGTTTCTTCTCAAGTTTGTGGAATATGGTAGCAAGATTCAGCCAAAAGTTCACTTATAAAGAACGATTATATATCGTCGCTTTTCGACAAAAACCTCGTAACTGCAGCTTGTTTAAAGCTGCAGTTATGAGGTTTTCGTTGAAAAGCAGCGATATCTTAGTTTGACGACAAAATTGTCGTTACTGCAGTTTATTTAAGCTGTAGTTACGACATATTGGAGCCAAAACGCCGATATAATCGATGCCCTTAGACCACTCCAAATGACAATAACCGATTTTAATATGCCTCTCAGACGTAAATGCAAATAGGAAATGCCTTACACAGACAAAAATACAGATTTAATGTCAAAAGTTGAAAGTCGTATTATATCAAAATAACGGATAAAACCCCATCACTTCGACGGGGATATGAAAATCGAAAATATTCTGCAGACACTTTCAGAAATTGCTTCTGAATTGTAACACCATGAATTTTTATTGTGCTCTTAGTTTTTATTTGAAATATGTGTATATTGTAACAAAGGAAAAGTCACAGCATCTAGAAAAGACACGATTCAAAAGTGACATCATCACAGACGCCATTTCATCACTGCAGAACTACCAACGCACTGTTACTAATTACGTGCACATTTTGTCCCAAACAGTATGTTTATTGGACCAGGATCGCCATCAGTAAATGCATACATTTGCACATGTCTGACTGGAAAACACGGGAATCCAATAGATCCCAAGTTGCCGAGCATTTCAGTTCGACTGACCACACATTCCAGCACATTTTGCTGCACCAAAGCAAATGTAATCTAGTCAGATAAGCAACGCAAAACAAAGGATGGATCAAGCCGACATTCGAAGTATAACCATGCAAGTGTATAGTCCGGTCCCGATAAAATGGCACATGTTTACACATTTATGGCATGTAAACAACATAATAACGAAATAATCCAACTTAGGCCTACTGATGGCCCCTATTTTGTATTAGATGGTTTGAATCTTGCAGGTGAAAATTAAGAATACTTCTCCCATTGGTTTCATAATTTAACATGGTAAACATGTTTCATAACGTTAACGTGTGTTTCTCTGTTCATTTACCACTCAAATGTCTCCCTATTTCTGACAAATGTTATATTATATCGTCTGCGATTTTTAACCATAAAGCATGTTTCGGTCGATAATTTCTTATTGGTTTCTTATTTCTTATTATTATTCCCTATAGATATGTACAGATTCCAGAAGATAAAAAAGAAAAGAAACATACAGGTACCAATTCATACACATTCCAAACAAATTCAGGCCTTTGACCACGAACCTAAATCGGTTATTGAAAGAAGACAAAAGAGACAAAACATATATAAGAAATTATTGATATCCAGCTCTTTCTTCGCTTTCCTCTCTGTTTTCTATTCCATGTATTTTGTGGTTTGATCAACTGGTGTTTGTAAGTTGTAGATCGCCCGAAGATCAATAATCTCTGATCGATACGTCTGAAATACCGACTCAAAAAGTAGGGATTTTCTGCATAATAAATAAACACGATACAAAACCTTTATCTCACACTTTGTCAGTCTAGATTTGTGTTTTTTTTCTCTTAACCCATTACCAGACAGCAAACTTTTAGACCTGTCTAAATTAAAAATTGTTTCGGACCGCAATTTCAAGTGAATAGAATTTTAATTTCTTTGTATTTCTTGTTGGAAAACTTTGTGGGCAATGAAGAAATTGCTTGTCACAAGCAATTTCTTCATTCTCCACATTTTTTTCCAAAGCCTATATCTCATGATTTTGTGGGAATGGGTTACAAGCGTCTTTTCTTTGGCATAAATGGTCAGTGTTTAAGGACAAGATTTGTAGGCTGATCTAAAGGTTGTGTGTTCGATCCCATTTTGTAAGCGATGTCTTTTGGTGGTGATCAGAAGTACAACCGGGTGAACAGAGTCTGAAACTAGACTTTTGATCAGCACCAAACTTTGTTAAATCGCTTCTACAGATATTATTCAAGATTGACCAGATTCAACATTTCTAGCACATTCAACAGTCGAAATTTTATAAAGAAAAAAGTAAATCAATCAGAGGGAAAAGCAGAGAACATGGTCATGCAAAATGAATGATTTCCTTACAAATCAATCAGACTAGATAAATATATATTTTTCATCATAGCTGCACCAAACCATGTATTCGTGAAATGTTTTGGTATTACGTCCCACACATTGATTAGCCTTTATTTCGCATTCTGCAGTTTATAGCTCGTTCAGGGGTCTATATCAAATATTCAACAGGCGAAACCATTGATTTAACACTTTCTCCAATGGCAACTTTTCGGCGTTTTTAAAGTTGAAGGCTGCTGCAGACGACATATTGGAGAAAGGATATTTTTTCCTATTATATAGCGTAGCACATACAGAGAAAAAGAAGAAAATTCCAACATCAGCATTTTCTTATCCGTTTCACAATGTATCAATGTTTTCTGAATCAGTTTCTATGAGGGCGTTTTGATTTGAGAAAAATTTTAAACGTGATTCTTTTCTATTTTTGATGAAGGAGATTCAGAGTGTTAGCGAAAATACCACCGTGAAACCATGCTAATGACGTCCATTTAATGGATCTTTAATATTTCACGCAGATATCAAACTTTTAACTTCAGATTGTAAAAGTATAACAAATTACTAATAACTTTGCAGTTCGTAACCTCTGTGTCCTTAAGTAATATTACTAAACTCTTATTATTTAGAATTTCGCCGTAAATGGCGGAATGAATTAACAACTTTATTTACACAATCACAATAAAGATAATACGTTTTTGATATATATGAATACATTGGGGTCACAGTCTCTATTGTTAGTTAAGCATCGGTCATTATGCTTTTCACAGGCCAAGGATCATGCTAATAAATAATTACTAGCTGTATATGACGAGTGTGCTTTAAACAGGCTACAATGTTATGTTTCTGAAAAGACTGTATTTAAAACATATTCAAGAGTAACTGTCTAAATATCGAAGCCTATTTGTAGATGAGTTAAGGGCATCGTATGGCAAACGCAAAAGCAACATGGCATTGTGATTGATATTTTAGGAGCATGTTTTATTATTATGATTGATTTATTGACCTGATCCGATCCATTCATTGTATAACATGCTATAGTTTGACTCTATGTGGTAATCTAAGCCGACCTTAATGTAATATTAATATTTAGGAGACATTTGTGGGTTATAATTGTACATATGAGTCCTTGAACGTTGTTTGTTTAGAATTAAAATGACATGGAAAAATATTTTTTATGTTTATCTTGATTAAGGTAGTCCCTCCTAATGAGATTCGCGCGACGTCGGAATTTTTCGGGCGACTTCGAAAACATTCGGAAGTGGAACTTTCCACCGCCGAATGTTTACGACCGCTTTCGAATATTAGTCCTCGGGCCAGGACCAGGAAAATGGGGTAAGTATTACCAGAAAAAAGGACAAAAGGACACCTATATATATTTGTAGATATACATCTGACGGATGTTTTTCAGTGATGATATCCGGCATGAAGAGTAGCTAAATATATTTTACCCTTACCTTTATATAGGTACCCTTCACGACGTGAATGACAATCTGGTTTGGGGTAAGGGAAAGGGAAAAATTAATTAAAAATATTAAATGAATGTATAAATCTATTTATTTGAATCCATATGTATGAGCATGTATTTCACTACTTATGAATCATTATTATTTAAATTATGTAATTATTATGATGTCATTACTCCTCTTTAAAATATGATTTATGTGCAATCAAGTATAAGAATTGGCCGAAATATTCGAAAAAGTATTTTTCTATAATTATCATTTATTTCTAATGCAAGAAGATATAGTTTTTCATAAAGTACATTATCTTAGAAACATTTTGGGCGTTGTTTGCACTCTGGTCGTCGGGGCTTTTGGCTGTAACCCTTATCTTAAACCCTTAACCCTATCATTTTTTTCATTCAAATTTATAACACTTATTTGGTCATATTTCCATTAAATATTGACCTACAGGTGTCAAAATGGTATCAAATGAAAGCTTATGACTCACTCTTTCGTTTGTAGTTATCTTATTTAAATTATCTCATTTGCATATTCATGAATATTAATGATTTCCCTTAAAAATTCCATTTTTTGGCGAAAATTTTGATAAATACTTTCCAAAACAAGGCGTTTCTTTTCGGGGGGAATTTTGAAAACATGATTTTTCTTAAAGAACATTTTATTAGAAACATTTTGAGTCTTGTTTACACTCTGACGGTTGGGGCTTTTTGCCGTAACCCTTATCTAAACCCTTAGCCCCATCAAATTACTTATGTAAATTTTGAAAATGAATTCGGCCATATCTTCATTGAATATTTGCACACAGTTGTCAGAATGATATCAAATGAAAGCTTATAACTTATTCTTTCATTTTAGTTATGTTATGCAAATTAGCTCATTTGCATATTCATGAATTTTCCTAAAATTGCGATTTTCGACGGAAATTTGGTAAATACTTTCCAAAACGAGGCATTTTTGTGCAGGGGAATTACGTACACATATTAAATATTAAAGAAAATTAATATATCAAATATTTTGAGCGATGTTTGCACTTAATTTGGCCGTAGGGGCTTTGGGTCATAAACCTTATCTAAACCCTTAACCCTATAAAATTGTTCAGTCATTTCAAGTTTCTGGTCATGTCTTGGTTGAATATTGACCTACAGCTGTAAGAATGGTATCACATGAAAGTTTATGACTTGCTCAATAATTTACCATAAATTCTATGCAAATTACCTTATTTGCATATTCGCGAAAATTATTGACACTACTTAAAACTGTGACCCTTTTTGCGAATTAGGTTTTTGTTTGGTAAAAGTGTTATCTCTGTTTTACTAACGCCATTACTCTAAAACTTTGCACACACCTCTATGACCATGATACCAACTTCAAGACAGATATCTATTGCTCTATCATTTAATGTCGAGCAATATTTACCTCTTTGTTGCCTAGAAATTCTTCATCAAACTTTAATGAGCATCTTTCAAACATCTGTCACAAATAAGTTTGTTTCTGTCATAACTATTGCTTTCAAACTTGGCATTTGCTCTTGCTTCTAAGATCAGCATATGTTATGTTATTTGGTAACAGTTAATGTTCATTCGTTTGGCATATTCACTCATTTTCATGCAAGATTCAGTCATTTTTTAGCATCCGTAATTTTGCATCTTACTGTAAATCTGCTTAAATATAAGGGCTAAACAACCCTTTTGAACGTAAAATAATACACCCTAAATCCAATATCAAATAGAAAATAATGTCCCTAAAGTTTAGGAAAACACTGATACAGTAAACTGCATACATTATTAAAATTAATTGTTAAATATTTTAACACTTTCTTTGCACAATTTACACTAATGATTGAATGATTATGATGATGAACAGAACTGATTAGATGGTTCAAATGATCTCGTTTGCTGCTTTTAGAATTCAAAGTAGAATCAAAACACATGGATTAACAAAAAGGGCAACTGCAATATATTGAAAGTTTATTGACATCGTTTAAAATCAAGGTTGTAGGTCGTATACATGTATAGCAGATTCTTTAGGGAATAGCTAGATCTATGACAGAAGGTATTTTTTTGCAATTATAGTGTTTTCATTATTATTATACAGCGTTCTTTTGATGATATGTGCACTTCCGAGGAGTATGATCTCCTGCAGTTCCTCGATAACTGGTGCACCAGGGATTTGTTTGAATATTTTGTCAAGTCCCTTCTTAATGAGACCAAGTGCACCTACAACGACTTGTGCAGTTGTCGTCTCCATACCCCACATTCTGGCTACTTCTATCTCAAGGTCTTTGTAATTTGATAGTTTCTCAAGTGCCTGGACGGAGACATTTCTTTCAGATGGAACCGCCATGTCAATCATAATGAACGTCTTGTCCAATTTGTTCTTGATGATGATGTCTGGTCTGTTAGCCTTGATCTCCGTACCAGTATTCACTGACATGTCCCTCTACGACAGTTTTTGGTTGATGTTCATACAATTTTTGTTTGCTGGGAGTCCAAATTGCTTGCAGATTTTCCAATGAATGTACCCTGCTGCCTTGTCATGTCTTTGAATGTACTATGTTGGCACTAATGTTGGACAGTCTGAGATAATTTCATCATATTGGTTGCATATTCTACACTTTGGATCTGTACCATCTTTGATGATCTTGTTGTGATATGCTCTTGTAGCCAAACTCTGATCTTGTGCTGCTATCACCATTCCCTCTGTTTCTGCATTGAGACCTGCACTAGAGAGCCACTTATGTGTCTGATCTTGGTCAACATCTGGTTTGTCAAACCTTACGGGTATTGCCCATGCATTGGTTTGGCTTTCCATGTTTGTGTCATCCTCTTTTGGGCATTTGCCTTTGTCCGTCTTGTTCTTTTGGCAAACTCTGTGACGGATTCTTCTCCATTTCCTGTCGTTTGTGCAATGTTCTGTTCTTGAATGAATTTTCTGGCTTGCTCTGAGATTGAGTACAGTTTCTTGTTACGTTCATGTTCCCGGATCATATGTAGCAGATTGTCTTGTGTTGTCTCCAAATACGTGTTTATGCCATCTCAATCTATGAGAGGCCCCTGCCACCGATCTTTCGTGGTAGGTACAATCTTTCAACGTCAATCTTTGGGTGGTGCATTCTTTCTGTTGTTAGTAACTGTCTGGTCTTTGTGTCAAGTTTTCCTTTTTTCTTGCATTTGCCAGTTTATGATATTGAAATTGTATGTGACAACTGGGACTGTCAGGGTGTTTATGGCTTCAATCTTATCTGCAGCTTTTAGTTCACTCTTGATGGTAAGTCTTAACTCTTCTGTAATATTCTTTTCTGATCTTTTCCCCCATTGCTGCATGTTGAATTCCGTCACCTTCATTAACACAAGGTATTTTTATTTAGTGTCTTGGTCAAGTTTCTTGATGATGTTGTCTCTTTCTAGCTGCATGTCAGATGTTGATGTTAGTTTTCCTTTTTTGAAGGTGGCTTTTAGACACTTGTCCAGTTCAAATTGCATACATATGTCATCACTAAAGACCTTTACTGTCTCGAGTAGTTGTTTTGCTGGTGATCGTTCTTGACAAAGGTCTTTAGGTCATCCATGTAGAAAAGATGGCTGATCTTCTTGCCTTGGATGTCATATCCATGTCCAGTGTCATTCTGCATGGTATTGAGAGGTGCAAGAAACAAACAGAAGTGGAAGGGTGATAGTTATGAGACTTTGCATGCAGATGGTTTTAAAAAGTCTTGAACTTCTTTGGCCTTGGTTTGAAACCTACGGGATGAGGACTCCTACCACACCCATTTATTTGGGACCATAACCTTTGCCTTAGTTACCCTTACCTTTGAGTTTGACCTACTTTTAAAAAAACTTAAACTTTAAAGGGCTTACAACAGGAATTTATCCTTAACCCCAAATGCTGTCAAAACACTGTATACTGAGTCCCCCGTCTCTTTCTTTTCTCCTTTTAGATCTACATGCAGTTTACCTATAATTGTCCATAATTTGCCAACGAAGTAATAATTAATTTATTTGTGTTATTTTACCTTTTGAATTACGGTATAAAACACACATCATATTTACATTGCAACTAAAAATGTCTCATTTCAGCCATTTAAACACGCAGGAGCATATTGTTTTACTCTTGTCTGTCTGTCTGTCCGTCCATCTGTCTGTATGAAAACTCAACACTGGCCTTTTCTCCAAAAATATTTGACATACAAAGCTATAACTTTGTATGTAACCTTCTTTTGAACAATGATATTTATCTGTTCGTGCAATATCAATATGACCTTCCTCAAGGTCATTCATTAACCCTTATGTTATCAATCCTTAACATTGCCATTCCTTGGGCATTTGTGTTTCACGATCTTGTTATTAAAGTTTTTATTAATGTTCATAAGCATACTAATTAGTTTTGTGAAAGAGATGTCTTAACAAAATGACATTTCAAAACTAAAATGTATGTTTTATTACTATAATAGTTTTAAAATGTTTTTTTTTTCGCGATTAGTTGAAGTTAATGCTGAAACTTCTATAAAAAAGACAGTTGCCATGGAAACAAGAAGGTTGTTAAATTTTGCTTATCCGGCACTTTGAAATGGAACAACAGTCAGAATTCATTAACAGGTTCAAGAAAATACAGAGGGTTTTCATTTTCGGCTTATGACATAATAATGCCATACTCCATATTGAAAAGCATGTAATTTGCTCGGCTTATTACCTCCCTTTATGGATATACCTGTTGTGATTTTTTCCATATACATGCTGTGTAGGACAAATTATTCAACATGAATTGTATTTCTATGCATCTGGTTTATACATGCAGTGTATGCTCAGTATAGAAAGCAGTAAAGCCACATTATTTTAAACATTTCAAAACCTTGCACTGATTTTCAACTATCCAAACCCTATCAAATTTCAAATGCACATTCTGAGGTATAGCTACTCTGCAGAGTGGATATCATTGCATTTTTGTTCTTCCTTTGGATAGGTCTTTCAAGATATATAGGTGTCCCTTTGTCCATTTTAGTGGTAACTCCAACCATATCTGGCCCAAGGACTATATGTTCGGATACGTAACGACGCTGCGTGAGAAAAATAATGTTTTATTTATCTCAAAATGGCCAAATAACGGATATTCTACCTGAAAAAAAAAAAAAAAAAAAAAAAAAAAACCAACAAACCGCCTAATTGTACATGCCTGTTCAGGCAAAACTTGTTACAATCAAATTTGTTTACAATGTGCATCTTATGGAATCTACGATCATCTTAATCTACACCGTAACCTCGAAATACTCTTTTTAAGGACCTCGATTATGCAAATTCATGTAGACTCTACATAATGAAAAGGTAAATGAATCAACAGTAAGATAGTGTACAATCCTTTTAGTTTATGAGACGATGATTTCTCTTGTTTGAGATATTAAGTTATGAAAATGTAGATAAGCACATTTTAGAGAACTTCTTCTGCAGGCATAATAACGAGGGCGGGAAATATGGGCTCTAAAAGAAACGCTGAAGTCACCTATTACCTCAACATTTGGACAAATGAACCTACATTTGTTGTGTTTTGAACCAATTTCGAAAAGGAATGCAATTAATACAATAATACAATGTATAATAATATCACTTATTGACCAAGTTTCATAGTAACGGATTGCCTAACTATGTCATTCATTGTTTTAAAGGCTATTTTCTGACTCCATGTGGTAACCTAAGCTCACCTTAATGAAATATTAATATTTAGTACACTGTTGTGACATTTATAGACTATTATCATTAGAACGGTCCTTGAACATTGTTCGCTTCCGAAGAATAAAACAGTAAACAAGTAAACCATTTCTGTAAAAATAAAATACAAAAGTCGCTTAATGTGTTTCTTATTATCATATCTATTCTGTGTTGTTGAACGCTGAGGTCTGATGGTCAATGATCAACTTGTACATTATTTTGTCTTATTTTTTACTCCAATCAACGAGGCATTCTCTATGTAAGATACACCCACACTTTTGCTGACTCAAAGCTGTCCAAAACTAGAACTGTCGCAAAGCGGACAAATACCCCCCACTAGCGCGTTGTCATTGAAAAAAGTGCTAAAGTTCAAAGTGGCATAACTCTGAAACTACTGCCTGGATCAAGATGAAAATTGCAGGTGCACAACTTCATATGATAGGAAACAATCTGCAAAATCGGTCAAAAACTGTGGGAGGAGAAGAGGACACAAAATTATGTCCACGGACGGACGGACGGACGGACGGACAGACGGACGGACGGACGGACAGACGGACGGACGGACAACCTGAATCCAGTATACCCCCCATAACTTTGTTGTGGGGGGTATAACAACAATTATTTAGCGTAGTCCAAACTGGAAGATGTTTCAAACGAAAACAAAACAAGACAACAACAACAACAACAACAACAACAACAACAACAACAACAATTTAAAGAAATATGGGTATTTGAATATATCATACGATGAAACTATTGAGGAAAAAGTACAGAATGTTGGTAATCAGCATTTTCCTTTTTCCTTGGCTGCTCTTCTCCTCTACTGGAGACGTCAAAAGCTGGTGAAGTAAAAGTGTACTTGTAAGAAAGAAAAGTGCACGGATCGGTTGAAAAATTGTCATTCTTATGGCGACTGACCATTTGTAGCGTAATGTCAAATCTTTTCGCAAACACCTTGTAACTGCAGCAGTTACGAGGTATTTGAAGAAAAGTGACGATGTTTACTTGTGAGAAAGGAAAGAGTTCTGATTGGTTGAAATATTGGCATGTTCATTAACAGGCATTTATGGCGTATTTTGAGAAATGAACAGTCTTTAAAATGACAGGAGTCCTAAATAATTCATCTCGAACCACGCGTTACGGACAGTAATCGGTCCAGTCAATTGGCGAGTCCGCTCTCCATGATTAAACACCGGACACGACACGAACTATTACCACACACAAGAGATTTATTGTCATACGTGACTTGGTGATTTGTCTTTCTATGGGAAACATTTCGAGGTCATATGTGTTTACAGAAAATACCGTACTGCCATTGAATTCGTTCTATAAACTTTGCTACATTTCTTTGTTTAGAAATGTGTGAAGTAAATCATTATTTCTTTTTCATAAATGGCAATGATAACAAAAATTAATTGGCCGAGATCAGGAAAAACAGCTCTCATGGCATTTAAGGTATACAACCCATCACTAGCACCAAAGAGCAAGAGGCGAAATTTGGAAAGTGCCAGTAATTCCTAAACTGTGATACAATTCCATTCCAAATACAAAGATAAGCATTACGAACGGTTTAGAATTTTGAATCAGTGCATATTTATTGAAATATTTGACAAAATGTTCAAAATTACCTCCCTTGCATATGAATATAGAATAAAATAATATTTGTGAATTATTTTCTTCTTGAAGCATAATTTTGAAATCCAGCACGGTGAATCAACTTATATGGAGTGTATTTACAATAATTGTGTGTTTGACGCATTTCGTAGACCTAGAAAGTGGTGTTTTAATGATGGGTCATATACCTTAAGACCACCCTGTTACTAGATCAGCTTGTGCCTCAGTGCGATCTGATCTTGATTCAATCTATCATCTAAGACTGTCTACATGTCAGGAATAGCACCAGACTGCTCATACAGGGTGTTTCATAATATGTGTTACCATTTCGAATCACAAGTGTGTTGAAATTAAGAAATACACATTTAAATGAAATGTACAATGTGAAAATAGACATAATAAAGTTTTATTTGACATATAACATTAGTATATCTGCATTCAGGATTAACGCTAATTCAATTTCACACATATAGTACAGTTTTACGACAAAACACCCTAGATGACGTCATCCCTGTTGCAAAACGACGTCAACACGTTTCTTAGAGTTTCTAATGACAGAATTCCATGTGTTCAAAGCATTATTCTGATTTCCCAATCGAATGCTATTTAAAGTTATCTATGGATATTGCGACATGGTTTTACTCACATGCTCTTTCAGAAATATCAAAGAAAAAGTTCAAGCATACTGATATCTGAAGAGTGCAAAAGCCACACATTATTTGACCTGTATGAAATCCATTGTTTCCCATATGTTTTTCAAGCCAAACAATCCTCGGAAGTGAGGGGCGCAATACTAGCCCGCTTGAATCAAAGGAAATTAAAGTCTGCACCTCTTTGCCTCAATGCTGAAACATTTCCTCTTTGATATATGCAGATAGCATACTCTATTGATTGTCCCAATGTCACAAATTTTGTCCTCGGAAAAGAAAGGTCAAGTTATTACCGATGAACTTAAGGCGGTCCATACTGTTAAATTGTGAGAATGAAATGATCTGTTAAGACAAATTATGATTTTTCTAAACATCTGCATTGAGATTTCATGGTCAGGATATTGTTTATCCATAGATATTATAACAGATATTGATAAATATTTGATCAAGCATTTTGACAACTTCTGTCCGTGCATCAATTGGCGGCAACATTTTGAAAAACGGACCAAATTTAATGACGTCGAAAAAGACGCCATGACACTAATACTTTCCCTTAATTTTTGTGTGACACAAAACATCATTATGTAACCTTTAGAAACATGTATATGATGGCTATATTGTATGTGACACCAATGATTTATGCTTATTCTTAATGGTAACATATATTATGAAACACCCTGTATATGCAGGCTGATCTGGATCCATGTTGGTCTTAACCCTTTCCCAAACGGCAAAATTCTAGGGTGACCCACGTCAAAAAATGAAACAAATGACAAAAAGGAGGTTATCAAAATATAATTTGTGTAAAATACGGCATAGAAAATATTGAGACAAAAGGAGAAACTGCTGGTTATCAGCAGTTTCTTCTTTTGTTTCAATGTTTACTCAAGCCTTTTATAGGCTATTAGGGACGTCAAAACCAGGTCTTATTCGGAAAAGGGTCAAGAACTATAAAGCCCCCCCCCTTCCAGATTTTGACCCAAATATTTTGAAACACAAGGTTACATATCAGAACTCCAAAGAATTGCAAAACACCACAAGATGTCCGTTGCAATGTAAAAAGCATGCTGGGTTTGTCGCCCATTTCTTGCATTACTCTGTAACGATCCAATCGTAAAAATGTGCTAATAAACTTCATTATGTAGTAATTTCCATTATAAAATTAGTTGTCTCGGCGTCTTATTGTCAGTTTACGATAATAACAACGCAATTTGACACCATGGATATATTCATGGGCATTCTCAAACAAGTCAAACCGTTCACGAACAACAACGTTTAAGGTAGTCCAGCCCTAATAAGATTCGCGCGACGTCGGAATTATTCGGGCGACATCGAAAACGTTCGGCGGTGGAACTTTCCACCGCCGAATGTTTACGACCGCGCCTGAATATGTTCGGATACGTATCAACACCACTCGGAAAAAAAATCCGATGTTTTATGAATATCAAAATGGCCACATCACGAGTATTTTACCTTAACCCATTGCTGTCCAATTCTAAATTTTCTACAGATTGCATGTGGTTTCTGACAAAATGTGGTGTGTGACAATTGTGGGTATAATATACCACAGAGTTGACTTGGCATCCTAATATTGGAAAGGAATACTATCTTGATATATAAAATATAAGAAAATTTAGACATGCATATGCGCAATTTCGTACTGGAGTGCACTCGTTAGAAATAGAAAGAGGTCGATATGAAAACACACCAAGAGAGCAACGTCTGTGTAAAGTTTGCTCTTCCAATTCAGTAGAAGACGAGTATCACTTTATATTTTATTGTAGAATCTATGCTGATCTTAGACAAGTTTATATCCCGGAAAAATATTACAAAAGACCCAATAAACATAAATTACATATGCTGCTAAGTAGCAAAAATGATTTAATAATAAAAAAAATATCCCAATATATTTAACATTCACTACAGAGTAGAAAACTTATTTTGGAACTGTAAAAAATCACCTTAAAATTTCATATTTGGATCTAAAGGCATGACCTGAATGGAAGGTGACGTGACACAAACATTTGCGACATGTCTCCTCCCAGGCAGTGCTGGCCTATATACCTCTAGTATAAAAAGCCAAAAATAATGTCTTCTGTTTATGACATATTCTATTATTTCCTTGTAACCTTGTCTACATGGTATTTTGTTCCTTTGACCATCACTGTACAATTGTTTATATATCATGTTTGTAATATGTATGTACAATAGGCTGGAGGCCTGAAATGTATAAATAAACGAATTGAAATTGGTATCCTAATATACGAATATGGAAACGAATTTTGTCGACAGCAATAATACAAAAGTATATAATTATGTATTGTAGGCATATCTTGACACAGATTTCGTCGGTTGGCAACAAAAACCTCGTAACTGCAGCTTCTTTTAACCTGCAGTAACGAGGTTTTCGTTGGAAAGCATCTATGTAATATATCTAGAAGAAACGAAAATTCATAAATTGGTCAGTTAAGGTTCACTATACAAACTAAGAAAAAAGTTTCATCAGCAGTAACTTTGTATGAAAGATGAATATCTATTATATTGTCTAGCATATATCTAGAAGACATAAAAAACTTATAGATTGTTCTGTTTAGTGTCTGCTCATTTGTAGTAATGTGTATTTGTCTCGGTTAACTAGAAATTCCGACACAGACAATTCTATTACTTATTGTCTCTACACATGACTAAATAAGTTGCCAAGAGAACGAAAAGGTATTGAAAGACACATGTAGATCTATTCGATTTTCTTCAATTGCAAAAACACGTCGTAACTGCAGCTTAGATGAAGCTGCATTTACGATGTTTTTTGAGAAAAGTGTCGAGATTGTTACTGTACTGTTTCGCGTTTATTTGGTATCATACCAAAGAATATCGCTGAGGTACATGTCTATTAGGGTACTAAAACTGAGAGACTTTGCTTCCCTCAGAGTGAAGTATCTTTCCATAAACGTTAAAGGGGGAATGACACTTAAAATCATGTAAAAATCATGCAAATTTTCCGAAAACTTCGTACAAAATAGATATGTATTATGAAAATATGGCCTTTAAATTGAATCTATGCCAAATCTTAGCTTTCTATCTTGTGTATTGGCTAGGATGTCGACGGATTTAAAACCCCATATGTTCCATTGTTGTAAATATTATCCCCGGGACAACAAATCATGGGGTTTTAAATCCGTCGACATCTAAGCCAATACACAAGGTAGAAAGCTAAGATTTGGCATATATGCAATTTAAATACCATATTTTAATAATATATATTTATTTTTTTGTACGAAGTTCTCGGAAAATTTGCAAGATGTTAAGTGTTATTCCCCCTTTAAGAGTAAATGATTATGTAGGCTTCAAGATGGCTTAGAAATGTTTTATAGTTATTTTCTTTTCTTTTTACCTAATGTTTTTCTATGGCTTTTTTAATATATATAAGGGACGTAAAATCAGGAATTATGGAACTGGATTAATCAATTAAATAGCTACAGTCTGTTGAATACAGTAACCCATATCGTCACCTTTCTTCTAAAACATCATATCTGCTGCTTGTTCAAGACTTTAGTTACGGGTTTTTTGGAGACAAGCAACAATGTATTGTGTTCCCAGACATGTTTTGTGTTACATGATTTCACCAGAGCTACAAACTAAAATATATTTGCAACATTAATTATATTATCTTATGTAGAATTCAAATGTAGCGAATATTTCTATTGTGGATAAAATAGTAACAGTCTCATCAAATATAGGTAATAATAGAATTATACAAAATGATATTCAAAACCAACTAAAATTTCAAAAATACGCGGGCCATCTGAAGCCGTGTGATATGATGTATGAGCAGGCACGTATAATAGGAACTGCGGTCGTAGAGCGATCGATTACAATGGCACGAGTCCATTATAAATTAAAAAGCAAAACAAAAATCAAAATAATGTACGTGAAGCGTTGTATTTTCACAATAAAGCACGATACAATGATAGCACCAGGTCAATAAGTCACGGGTACAAAACAATTCATCACCATTGATAGCCCTAACCAGTCTTCAGGAATATTGTCTCATGTCTTTCCTTGTAGATATATATCGTCGCTTTTCAACAAAAACCTCGTAACTGCAGCTTAAGATAAGCCGCAGTTACGCGGATTACCGTCGAAAAGCAGCGATATGAAGTCATTGGAAAACAATGCCTACAATTGGTGTTTATAGCTCGTACCGCAATGCATGTTTTCCTAGATTTCCTATCTTTATGCTTTACTAACTATAATTCTCGGACAATCAACATCTATTTTTGACATCTGCGATAGGTTTAGAATTGGACTGTAGTCTTAATTTTTGTCGTTCAGGAAAGGATTATTTATTTTCCAACCAAACTCTGGTTCGACAAATCTGTAGGATGCTACATAAGGAACCATTTATGCGTAAGAAGAAAGCAAATATAATCAGCATTTTTGGGGTTTTTTTACAACATGTTCAAATGCGGATTAGACAAAAAACACGTTTGTTTTTGAAAGTTTAGACCATCCTGAAATTGTGTCGTTTTGGAAAGCATTAATTGAAGAAACAATAAATAACAATTTGATGAAGTCTGTCATTAACAGTTCAAAGAAAAACTAAATCAAGTCCTATCCCTAGATCTTTTTGATATTGGATCTGAAAGACAAAGTTTTTCAAATTTTCAGGACAGTTTTTCACTAACGTGGCTAAAAATATATTTTCTGTGTTTCTTAATGAATACCTATCAGAGGCAAAGTCCTTGTGAATTTAAAATTGTGGCTTTGGGTGTGAGAAAGACCTATAGGGATTCATGTCAAAAGGAAATCCGAAGTGGGTCTATCTTTGTTTTCTACTTACGTATAAAATACACTACAAAAGCAGATTAATTCTAACCAAATAAGCCTGAAAGAAGGGATCCTTAAGGCACCATGGACCCTCCCTGTCTAAATGCCTGTTCTAGATTGCTACAGGTAAGTAAGTAAAGTAAAGGTGGTTTATCAGTCTCAAATTTACGAACTAGGTCCATATTCGCGCGACTTTCACACTTTACTCCACGATCATCGAGCTTCAAGTCGGCTGTTTAGGTAATGATGAATCAATCTGATGAACAGCATTGTTCCTGTTCTTTCTTGTTTATATCTTGTTTTCGTCCGATCAAAATTTAAGTCAAACCATTAGCCGCTTTTTCAATGAGAATGTCATTAGATTAAGCAATGTTCCTCAAGTGATGGTCACGAGAAGTATAAACAAATGCAAGAATTTTGTTGAGCCCAAAAAACTTAATAAAGGACCAAATAGACTTGTCGACGCATTAATGATTGAAAACTAACTTCTCAAACCTCGATAAATCTATACTCTCGTCTTTAGATTTTCAGGAAGTTCGGGTTATGTCATTCATCTGATCACGATGTAAACATGAGAATCAATAAAACGTAAGATCTACACATTCACAATTCAGAACATGTATCGAAATTAGTAAACATGGATTGATTCTGGAAAATCTAGAAAATAGCGTGAAATATACCAGACATCAGGGAAATCTAACTTCTAGTATAAATCAACAGGTTTTCTACAACAATCCGAAATGGGCCCATTAAATATTGATGTATAACAACGATGTTTTAAACTTCATTTCTGGCCGACTTGATTTCCATGTGAAGCTTCTTCTCTTATGTACATTGTATATGTGACCCGTCATGCTAAAAGGTACCTTATCAGAAGTCCAAAAATTTAAATTTTGGCAAACTTGTCAGAATCGACACAGGTCAACAAGATATTGTACGTGAAAAATGGACATAGTAAGATGGGGAAAGCATTGCAGATTCAGACAATTACATAAAAGTGAAAAGTATCGGTCCTAGTCTGGCTGCGCGGACTGCGCAGACAGACTAGGGTCGACATTTTTCACACATCCGATAAAGTTCCTTTTAGCGTGATGGGTCACATATGTTTACGGTGTTTCGACGAATTGCACAGTAATGAGTTAGTCGCTTTATTTTTGTGCAAGGTTTAAAGGAGTATGGCCATATAAAGGGTTAGACCGTCTGTTGACAAGTAAATCCTGACAGAGGATCTTACTGAATGATCCGATATGTCCAAAACATCAACATAGCTGACAGCAGGGGATTAAGTATCCACAACACAATGTCTTCAAACCGAAGTTTGACTTCTCTTGAACTCAATATAATTCGTTCTGGGTTCGGGGTCTTTTTTCCTGTCGGTTTTCTATATTGTGTTCTTCCATTGCTTCCAAAAGCGACTACTTTGCAAACTTGTTGCATAAGGATTTACATGTTCGCAGTTGCATCTAGATGTTTTAACACAAATAGTTAATACTAACGATTACTAGTAATCAATTTGTGTAATATATTTGTATTTTGAGATACGAATTTTTATCTTAAACACGATTCAAAATCATGCCACAAGACAACATCTAAATGCACAAATATCAAAAACATAATCTGATTACATACATAACGTAGATGAATAGAAAACATACAAACGTGTTTATGAAGACGAATAAGAAGTATTGCCGTCGATTGTCTTATCAATGCAAATGTTACTCTTTTATGTGCACTTTTGTCCTCATCAGATTTTGGTGTTCTTAAAATGATTGGAAGGAAGTGTTTAGCTTTTCTAAAATTTGCTTCTTGCATCTAACAAGTTACATGACGTATGGAAGCTTGGCCGTTTCAGTTATCATGCCTAGATTTCAATCACCTGTTAAGAAATCAAAGAAGCCCGTGCTACTATTTGGCTGTAAAGCAAAGCTTTTCTTGGTTATCCCTTTCCCAAAGGACAAAATTTGAATGTAATCCACTTCAAAAACTACCACAAATGACAAAATGGAAGTTATCAAAGATAGAACAAGTTTGTGTAAAATATGGCATAGAAAATACTGAGATAAGAGGAGAAACTGTTGGTTATCAGCAGTTTCTTCTTTTGTTTCAGTGTTGTCCCAAGCCTTTTCTATTGGGGACGTTAAAAGCAGGTCTTGTTTGAGAGAGTGTTAAAATAGCTCCGTCTGACAAAATTGTCTCGATTCAGGGTCAATCCGATTTCGAATTCATCACAAATTTTCGTCATGAACAGATACAAGAATAGTTTCCATCAAGTCCAGGGTTGATTCAATAAGGCTTCTGAGCGATTAAAGATTGTTTGTTTACCCCGAGTTAATCAAAGATAACGTGTGAGGAATAATATTGATTGTTTCATACTTTGATCTATCTTATCTACTTCGCCAGACGCAGTTTCACAGTTCGTATTTGGGGAGAAAAAAAACCAAGAAACTAATACTCTCATGATAATACAGTAATGAAACGCAAAAAACAACCTCACATATATACCGCTGATATCCTCCCAAACCATTTGAACTACCGCTTTAAACAAGTTGTGGTAAAGAGGTTTTTGAATGAAAAGCGAAGATATACATATTTGAAATACTATACGCAGTACATATACCATAAAATTCAAATTCCTTTCCAAACAGAGGGCGACTTAAAATCGTTGAATACAAGAGGCTTTTAAAGGGACTACTTGCAGGGTAACACATTCTCATTTTCCCACAACCTGAGCATGACCAAATCGTTTTGTCAATGAATAGCTTTACAGTTGCACCAGACCAGTTCTTTTTTCTGTAAATAGGTTAAATCATGCAATTGTGTTTGTTCTACCCTAGCTACTTTTGCAAGGGACATTAGCACCAGTATAGCGAAGTCACGATGTTTACAAATGTTCCTATGTAAAGCGAAGAAAAGTGTCCTAAAGTCTCTATACAGTTTTGTATTTGCTGGTTCGTATCTTGGTGGTGTAAGACACCTTCACATGCAAAATTACAATAGTTTAAAGTTCTATTATGTGTTGTTTGCATGGTTAAATTTTGTAAATTTGTGCCATGATATCGTAACCTGCAGTCTGCATTATATATGTTTAGGGTCTCACATAATATAGACTACATGCGCAAGGTGTGAAGGAATTTAAAACAAAGATCATTTTAGTGAATCTGATCATCTTCCGATAGGACGCCTGTCGTGTTGTTGCTATAGAAACAAAAATACGAAAAGTGGATAAACCATTCAGAATGTTGTTTGTACACTATTACTTTACAAAGTGCTATATATCAATACCGTTTGTGCTTTTCTCAGAGGACTTTTTCAATCACGCGTTATTGCAAGATTAAGAAGACATTACAGGCCAAGCAGACTTGGGAAATACTTAAAAATAAACAACTTTAAATGAAAACACATCTCCCTCTAGCTAAACAAAGATTAACCCTTTCCCAAACAAGACCTGGTTTTGACGTCCCTGGTAGAATAGGCTAATGAAAACATTGAAACAAAAGAAGAAACTGCTGATAACCAGCAGTTTCTCCTTTTGTCTCCATATTTTCTATGTCATATTTTACACAAATCCTATCTTTAATAACATCCATTTTTTTCATTTGTGGCAGTTTTTGAAGTGGATCACTCTTAAATTTTGCCGTTTGGGAAAGGGTTAAATAGCCGGAGACATGTCGCCAAAATCTTCTGATGGTAAAAGACAATGTTACAATGTTGAACTTTCTGGGCAACTATTTGACTGTTTTTTTTTTCTGCCCTTCATGATAAAAAAAATTGCTATACTGATCAGCATATGGATGAAACGTACGATGTACCAAGCGTGCGTTACAATCATTAAATTTTGTTTTTGAATTGTCTATCTATTACTTTAACACACTCAAAATTAAGGTTTACGAACTGAGAATTAGAACACCACTTTCTAGCCATACGAAATGCATCAAATTACACATACTTGTAAATACATTTCACATAAGTTGATTCACCATGCCGGATTTCAAGATTATGCTTCAAGAAGAAAATAATTTACAAATATTATTTTACTTTATATTCATATGCAAGGGAGGTAATTTGACCTTTTTAGTAAAAAATATTTCCATAAGTATGCATTAATTCAAAATTCTAAACCATACAAAATGCTTATGTTTGTATTTGGAATGGAAATGTTACACATTTTAGGAATTACTGGCACTTTTCAAATTTTGCCTCTGGCTCTGCATTTCATTCTCAGTTCGTAAACCTTAAACGAGAATCGTTACAGTTGTATTGGTTTATTGTAGGTAGGACAGGTAAAACTCTCAATATGAGTTGTTTCTATAAATAGTCACATGTATCTACCTACTTTATCTATTTCGGATTATCGGCCTAGCGGCTCTAGCCCCTCAAAAGTAAAATATTTTGAATCGTTTATACCAAATAAACCCTTAAATACGACCAAATAAAAACACAGTCCAGGATTTCAAGTTTAGGAATTCTCTGCGATTTACGCGTTATTTTTTGTGCCCGTGTGTGTTATTGCATGTTCCGCCGTGACATGCCCTGTTTTCTACATGATCGATCGGCCTGCGGGGTCAAATTGGAAACAAAAATAAAGTATGGGGTCTGTAGTGTATTACGGGAAGGGTATTGGAAGAGAACCAATTCCATTCCAGCCTTGTATCCAACAAGTATCGATCTACTCTTATGCAATGTGGATAACGAGCCCAGATACGACGCTTTTCACCCAATAATTCATTTGTTGCTTTGTTGCCGGGATATGGAAAAGGGGGCCACTGTAGCGTTATAGGCCAACATGGATTCAGATCAGATTACACCGAAGTTTAGTCTGACAAAATCGATTATTGTGATGTAACTAGATTAGATCCAATACTTTTCACCAAATAATTCATTTGTTGCTTTGCTGCAGGGACATGTAAAATGGGATCATTCTAGCATTTAGGATCCCCCCTCGGATCCAGATCAGACTTCGTGGAGGTGAAGTTTGACAAAAATCGATCTACTCCATTGCAACAAAATTAACAAGCGGGAATAAAACGCCTTTCAACTAAAACTCGCTTCTTACGCTTATATTTGTTGGATGTGTAAAAAGAGCTCCTTATACTATTTCACCATGTATCCAGGTTTGGCACTGCATTAACGCAGTCTGGTCAAGAACCATGCTGTTATTGTTTAACTCTTTTCCAAACAAGATCTGAAGTTGATGTTCCTGATGGAAAAGATTTGGGAAAACATTGAGAAGAAAAAGCAAATGCTAAACATCACCAATTTTCCTTTTACCTCACTTACATTACATTTACCTTTGCCAGTTGTGAAATGGCTAATATCATCATTGAACGAAACAACTGCCAGCGAGCAATGTAAGTCCGGATCAAACTGTAGTAAGGCATAAAGCTGATCCAGATAAGTGCTGAGACGTTTTCGTTAGAGCGAGATTTTTTAAGATTTCTTGAGAATTCTAAGATGTTTAAGGATAAGACCCCCAAAGGGAGGCGCCATTACCCTGTACTTCGTACGGAACCCACCTGTAGAAAAATATAAGAGAGAGTTGACCGAGTTGTTCCGAATACTCCATGGTACCATGGTAATGCTCCATACTTCATACAAATGACGTCATCATGACGTCATTTGTATGAAGTATGGAGCATTTGGAACACCTCGGTCTGAATCTCAGTCTCAAAAAAAAAAAAAAAAAAAAAAAAAACCCGCTTGATCAAAATCATTTTCAGAAATCTTTTACAAACGACAAAATATCAGAATACTGAAAGAAGTTGTAGATGGTGGTTTTAAGTTGTAAAAATCTTAGATTTGTCGTGTCTCTTAGTACAAAATATTGTGGAAAATGCAGGAATTGCTCGTTACAACCAATGTCTTCATTGTCCATAATGCTTTCTTGCGCATTTCACTTGATGAGGCGTCAAAATGTTCCAATAAGTGAGAACGAATAAAAATGCTGTAAGAGCCACATTTCCGTATTTGAGACATCATGGATCCAGATCAGCCTATATCCGACGTGAGTGCAGATAGACTATGATTGGGCATGGCTTATACGGAAATGATAGAGTAAGAATAGAAGAAGGACACATTGCACCCCAAAACAAGACAATTTTTTTATGTTCCTTATGCATTGACTTTGGGGAACATTAAAGCAAAAGAAGGAAATACTGCTGACCAGCGTCTCCTCTTTTTGCATTGAAGTAATATTTTCTGTGTTATATTGTAGTTAAATCCTATCTTCATAATCATCTATTTTTGTAGTTTGCAGCATCGTCCAATATGGACAAGTCTGATTTCTTTACCACATGTGACAGGCTTAAATACGAGAATGTCCCTTTTCCCGTATCTCGTCTCATCTGTTGTGGAGAAGGAAACCTCCGAACTACTAAATTATATATACAAGAAGCAAATAAAACTGTACTGCGTTCCCTCAAGATTTCCGTCTTAGCAATTGAACTTGTATCGACCCCTTTCCCATGCGACTATAAATTCGAAAGTTCCAACATCTGCAGTTGCAGTCTATGCTGATTCAGGAAGTATTTGTGTAAGAACGCGTTTAGACAATAGGAGAAAATATCAATTAACAGCATTCTCTTCTTCTGTCTCAATGTTTTTTTTCTTAGATTAATTTATTCAGAACGTCAATGCAAGGACTTGTTTTTGAAAAAGGTTATACACCACTAAATCATTCGCTGTCGTATTTCAACCTCCAACAGAATTTAGTCAATCATAAATTTAAGGGAATAAAATGGGGTTAGATTTGTGTCTAAAAGATTATTTTGTACTACATGATACTACAAAATTCGCTGTTGCAGTTCAAAAACACATTTAATACATAACTCTGCTTTTCAACGAAAACCTCGTAACTGCAGCTTAAAATAAGCTGCAGTTACGAGGTTTTTGTTGGACAGCGAGGATAATATGGACCAGCCAGAAGTAAATTAAATGGTGCTCAGTTTTCCTCTGAAATCTTGAACATGCATTGTATATAAGTTAAAAAACCCAAACTTGTAGACTGGTCCAATTTGAAAGAAGTTGCAGATGACGAAAGACTAATAGAATTCTATTGATCAGCAATTTCATTTTTAATTTCGATTTTTTCCAAAGTTCTTGTATTCGGGCCGTCAAAACCAGGTTTTGTTTTGGAAAGATTTAACAGGAAGTTACGCAATACATAACTAGATGATTTACTGCCTTTCATGGCAATAACTTGTGGAAGTAATTACCAGTTCTGTAATATTAACCCTTTGCTAAACTAGACTTGGTTTTGACACCCTCAATACAAAAGGCTTAGGAAGATATTGAGATAAGAGAAGAAAATATTGATGATCAGCAATTTGATTTTTTGCCCTAATATTTTCTATCCTGTATTAACAAAAACATGTCTATATTATTATAAACGTTTGTTTTATAGTTTACAGTTGCTTTCAATACAGATCGCCCAAATCAATTGCCGTTTGTGAAAGGGTTAAGCAGTTTCATGATTGGTTAGTTTCAAGAAAGCTTAGACAAATACACTTTTTTGTTTGTCTTATAGAGTTTTTGGAATCTTTTTGCATCTGATAACTCGACATTGCTTATTATCTCTAGGTAGCAGATAATCTATGGTTAGCTTATTTCAAAATGTCTTACACAGGCCCGTATGAATAAAGGCGAGGGGCGAGCTATGAAAGCCTAACAACCACCGCCCCAACCCAAAATTTTGAAGCTTCGAATGTTTGGTGCGGATTGGGATTATTCAAATGCTTGAATAAAAAAATCCATTTTCACAAAAGAGCACGTTTTGTAGCATTCATGCGTTCGATGCATCCATATTTTAACTCCCGAGATTCAAGTAAAGATATGATTTCTTTAACATTTAGTTTAATCAATGTGCCCCGTCTCGTGAAAGATTAGCCCAGGGACCATACGTTGAGACGAAATACGATCTGTATGTCGGCAGTGACAGGGATACACGTGCATAGATGCCTTCTGATTGGTCAGTCGATAGTTTGATTGACAGGCCTCAAATAGGTCATTTATGGCATTTATTTATTACTGACATATTTTTACAATGTTGTTATTTTTCTAGGATTCATTTCATCACCATGTTCTTACAGCTTATGTAAAGCCGAGTTACATTTGCGAGCTTTTTATAGAAAAGCAGCGATATATTTGTGAGGTTGTTTTTTTGCGTTTCATTATTGTATTATCATGAGAGTATTAGTTTCTTGTTTTCCCCAAATAAGAACTGTGAAACTGCGTCTGGCGAAGTAGAAAAGATAGATCAAAGTATGAAACAATCAATATTATTCCTCACACGTTATCTTTGATTAACTCGGGGTAAACAAACAATCTTTAATCGCTCAGAAGCCTTATTGAATCAACCATGGACTTGATGGAAACTATTCCCTGTATCTGTTCACGACGAAAATGTGTAATGAATTCAAAATGGATCGACTCTGAATGGACATTCAACCAAAATATGTTGTACACATTTGGTTTTTATGGCCATTTATTTTTTACAAAAGCAGACTATCTAGCGCGATGTCAAGTCAAAATTGGGGGGAGAAACGATTGTGCTTTCCGTAAAAGGAATTCTATTTTGGTAAATATCTTTCATTTTATTTAAAAAATTATTTATGAAAAAAACAACACTATTTTTGTCTACACACATGCGTTTGTGTGCCAGCCCCCTTTAAATAAAGGCATTCTAAATTGTTATTTCAACCACAAACCCTTTACCGTGTGTACTCATTAGAATCACATCGATGAGACGATTTCAAAGTGTACCCACAATATACCGGTGTTCCATTTTCAGAAGTCATTTTTCCTTCTTATCCCATTACCACACAGTGACTCCTTTTGACTCCCCACAAGATAATGGCTTTGGAAAAAATCGTGGAAAATGAAGAAATTGCTTGTAACAAGCAATTTCTTCATTTCCCACAATGTTTTCTACGTGAAGAGACCAAATAATGCAAAATTTCATTCACGTGAAATTGTCGTCTGCATCATCTTTGAATTTGGACTAGCCTAAAATTTGCTGTTTGGGAAAGGGTTATCTGTAGCCCTGCTTTTTCTTTATCTTAAGATGTTTTGAAATACGCGGTTGAGACAGAAAAAAAGACACAGACAGATTATTTTAACATCATTTTCACAAGAAAAAGTAATTCTTAAGGGTAGAATCTGTACAGACTAGACAATTGGCGGGCAATCCCCCCGTATTTGTCTTCATAAGAACGATTATATGTTTTCTATTTATCTAAGTTATGTATGCAATTAGATTAAGTCTTATATATTCGCGCTATTGGGCGATCTTGCAGCATGTTGTTTTCTGATTTTAGAGAAACTTTGGCGGCTCTTTTTATAACATGCTCTTTACCCTATAAAGATGACGTAAGATCAGTAGAAATTGTTGCAAAAGCCTTTCCAAAATTCTATGTCCAACTTAAAATAGGATACATTACAATTTTTAAAAACTTACATGTGAATCTGAATTTCGAAATAATGCAGACATGACAAAATGTTTATTGGCCAGGATTCCAGCTGCTCTTTTAAAGGAGAAATAACACTTAACATCTTGCAAATTTTCCGAGAACTTCGTACACAAAAATAAATATATATTATTAAAATATGGTCTTTAAATTGCATATATGCCAAATCTTAGCTTTCTACCTTGTGTATTGGCTTAGATGTCGACGGATTTAAAACCTCATGATTTGTTGTCCCGGGGATAATATTTACAATAATGGAACATATGGGGTTTTAAATCCGTCGACATCCTAGCCAATACACAAGATAGAAAGCTAAGATTTGGCATAGATGCAATTTAATGGCCATATTTTCATAATACATATTTATTTTGTACGAAGTTCTCGGAAAATTTGCATGATTTTAAGGGCCATTCCCCCTTTAAAGTCGCTCTAAGACCATCATTGATCTTGCCAAGACTATTGGTATACGCAGGTTGATAAGGGTGCATGTTGGTCTCCAATGCTTCAAGAGTCCCCGTTCTTGATCCCCCTTCATTTTTATCTTATATTCATGTGCCTTTCCCGGTATCGTCGATACTAGCCTTTAGAAATACTGAAATTCTGAAATACCTTGCATAAGGGCAAACACTCACGACCAGTGGTATTGGCAGATTTGAATCGACGATTTCATTACCTCATTAAAAGCGAAGTCTGTAGTCTTTAGAGAATTGAAATAAAAAGAAAGCAACGAAAATGTCCCGAAAACGGCAGATCATAGAAAGTAATATGGATAAAATGTCATTTATCAGCAGTTTCTATCACCCCTTTAAATTATACATGGTTTCTAAAAACACAGACATCATTAATGCAGATAATTTATGGAGTGTTTAGCGCTTTCCAAATCAAAGATACTTTTGAGAGAAAATAAAGAGTTGTTACTAATAAATTTTGTCTATGTCAGAATGCACACATTTTCCTGATATATACACAACCGGTATTTCGTCGCTTAACATTATAAAAGCTTTCTAGTAGGCACGGTGGATAATCACGTGATACAACAATTTCAGAAAATCTTAAATAGTTTTGTAAATACTAGACCGATTTCAATTCAATTTGAAGAAGAGAAGGTGGATATTCATAACGCTTTCGATGGACGTGTTGGGTTTTTAAAAATCAGCAGATAGAAATTATTGAAGATCAACCTAAATTTTGGTTTATCTTGAAGTACTTTTATCAGTTTCAAAAATCAATCACGCCCAGCTTACTCCTGGCTTTCTTCCACTCTCTCTGCTTCAAACCGAATTCAAAATGGTCTAGTATTAACAAAATATTGATGATTTTCTGAAATTCTGTGTCACGTGATTTACCACAGTGTTTCTTGTAGGATCAGTAAAAAATAGATTGAACTGTTTTGGAAAGGGTTAAAAAAGGAAGCCATAGGTTTGTCAGTGTGTTTCTACTTTCATGAAATGATTGAAATTGTGGTATTGTGGTAAATGTTTTATAAAAACAAATTGACAATAAAAGATAAAAGAACAACTAATATTGATATATGTTTTTAGGTAACTTAATACGAACATCATACTAAAAGGTTTTTATTTTTTCTCACTTTGGTTACCATGGCAACAAAATGACAATCGTCCTATCAGGGAGATGATCAGATTCGCTAGAAATGGTCTTTGTTACAATTTTCATTAACCCTATACATAATAAACCTGAAATAACAACAGTCTAGAATATAAACAAGGCATTAATGGAGTATTTGTTTCTAAAACATTGACAGTAAAAAGTCAAATAAACAATAATTTACGGTAGAATACCCGTAATGTGTCCATTTTGAGATTCATAAAATATCGGATTTTTCCTAGCGATGTCGTTACGTATCCGAACCTATTCGGGCGCGGTCGTAAACATTCGGCGGTGGAAAGTTCCACCGCCGAATGTTTCCGACGTCGCCCGAATAATTTCGACGTCACGCACATCTCATTAGAGGTGGACTAACTTTACTGTTATTCATTATAGAAACAAAGTCAGTCATAATTTACTGTCGAAGTTGTAGGGAATGTCAATCTACCTTGAGATATCCGGGTCGATTTCGATTAAAATTAAATTTAACGTTTGGTTTTACGTTAAAACACGTTGTTTACGTTTTTACGTTTTCTCGTAAATTGGAAAAATATCACTTCGAGTGCAAATCAACTAACTTTTACATATCAGAAAAAATCGAAACGTTTAGATTACAAAATATCTGGATCATCTGTCCCAGTAATGTCTTCATGAAAGAACACAACTAGCAGAGAGATCTCGTAGGTAAAATAAATGAGTGACTCTTGCATCACTTCATTCCATTATCTATTTCAATATATCGTCGTTTTCAACGACAAACTCGTAACTGCAGCTTGTTTTAAGCTGCAGTTACGGGTTTTTGTTGAAAGGCAGCGATATACTTAAAAATATTATAGAATTGAGTTACAATATATTGATAGTGTACTTTAATCCTTTCCAAAACGAACAATTTTTATTTTTTTAGAAGTCACTGCTGATCAGCTTGAAGCCTGTAACATTGCACTTCTTTTCAATGAAAACCTCGTAACTGCAGCTTAAATCAAGCTGCAGTTACGAGGTCTTTGTTGAAAAGCGAAGATTTCAGATGTCTTGGTTTACCAACGACCTACCAGGGTTGAGCTTAATGTATGAGTATGCTGTAAAGGCTTTTATATCCCTTATCTTTTATCGCAAACATGGCCCTGACTTTGACTCCCATTACATGAAAGTTTTGTGAAAATTTTGAGGTAAAAGACGAACATGCTTACGAGATGCTTACGAAATGCTCTTGTCATCGGCAATTTCCTCTTTTCTCTCAATAAACTGCAATCACTATCTAGAGCACCCAATTTTGCGTTTGGTTGTTGGCGGTAATATTGTTGCATCTATAGGCCATAGCATATTCAATGTAATATTGACCAGTGATTTCACATTTTGCTCGACAACAACAAGTAGAATGTTGAATATATCCTGGGAAACACGATTCTTGTAAAACGGTTGAAAATCTATAAATATTCAGAAAATATCGATAAAACCTGCATTTATACCACAAGTTGACGGCGTCCCACGGGATGTATACATTGTACGTGATGATTTCACAAATATTTTGACTTTTTGAATTTCGTTATTGTTTTGGTTTTTGCCAATTTTATACATCATAAAATCAGCCTGAACATACGTGCAGTCTAATTTTTGGTACACACTCTCTGCAATTCAATGTTTTGAGCAATGGTGAGTTTCTTGCCAAAATAATGCATGATTTTGATAGCGGTAATGAAAAAATTAGTGAAATCATTTGGAGAAAAGATGATGATATTGGTGATCATTAATTCCAGCTTTTCTATCGTCGTTTTAATATTAAAACATGAACAAATCAAAACATTTGTTAGCTTGCAAATGGTAATATTTTACTCGACAACAGCAAGTAGACTATTGAATATATCCCAGGAAACACGATTCTTGTAAAACGGTTGAAAATCTAGAAATATTCAGAAAATATCGATAAAACCTGCATTTATACCACAAGTTGACGGCGTCCCATGGGATCTTTATATTCTACCTGATGATTTCACAAATTTTGAGGGGTTTGAATTTTGGTTATTTTGGAGGAATTTTGTGGACTTTTTTAATATGAGGATTGAGACCACATTCAATTATTTTAAGTTAAACTGCAGATGCTGTTGCACAAAACAAAGGCCCATAGGAACAGGGGAGCTAGCGGGGGTTAGCCCCCCTCCAAGTTGGCCAAAAATGCCAAAATTTCATTATGTTATACTGAAAATTCAGGGACAATTCAATTTAGCCCCTCCATATTCAGACACTGGTGCTTTAGCAACCCCAATATAAAATTGCTTCCTATGGGCCTGTAACAATATGTTACTGTCGTACATCGCTGTATCGAAAACATAATACCAAATCATAGCTATTTTCTTTACTTTGTAGAAGACAAAATAATGTCAAGCATGGATTCGAAACCGTGATCCCCGAGTTGTTAGTCAACGACGTTACCATATTTCAGGATTGGCCTTTTGGCAAACAAAATAAGCTGCAGTTACGAGGTTTTTGTTGAAAAGTGAGGCTGCAGTTACGAGGTTTTTGTTGAAAAGTGAGGCTGCAGTTAAGAGGTTTTTGTTGAAAAGCGACGATGTACTGATATGCAGTTTCTTGTATTTACACTCCCTGGCACTCATTTTACGATATATCTTCTAACATGCAATTTTCTCTCCCAAACAGCGAACAATAGACTATTCCAAGTCAAAAGCTTTTACAGATGACTATATGATATTGATACAGATATGGTTTTTGTACAATATAAGAAAGAAAATACTGGGACAAAAGGAGAGATTGTTGGTTTTCAGTATTTTTCTTCGTTGATCTCAACTTTTTCCCAAGCACTCCCTCTTGGGGACTACAATGGGACAAAATTGTTTTGGTCTTCTATTATTTGTTTGTTTTTTGGTAACAAGAATAAGAATTGAATTCTCATAGGCACAGCGTGAACATTCAAATGTTACAATTAAGAATTCAGTCAGCATGTGGTCTATTTCTTTATTTCATCTGCTTAATTAGAACTATTGATCCATTCTTAAGGAGAAAACATGCTGAATAAAAATACTTTAGTTGCTAACGATTCATGTCTTAAATCATGGGATGATATCAACAGAATAAGATGCCGATTGCTGAAAGTAAAATAACATCAGTCGCATACGATTCAATGATTAAAGGGACATAACATTCCAATTTCATTTTTTAAAGTGTGTCTTAATGCAAAGATCACTGGTGGTGAACTCGGACAAAGCGAGGAACATTTTTCATGAACACAAGGTACAGATACTTCATGTTTAAATGCGCGTTTAAAAACCAGTTTTACTAGTTTGAGCATGTACATAACGATTTGCACGTGTTTATCCGCCCAAAACAATATGGACGAATTGGAGAGACACTTAGAGGCTATTGAAATTTTTGTTATTTCATTTCTCTGACTGATTCTGAAGTTGGTATTACAATTCTTGGAGTAGAAGTTTTTTTCCGATGTGAAAATCGTAGTTAACGTTTTTTGAAGGGGACTTGTACGGTTTATTCATGACACCGTGAACATTTTCAATGGCTGTTCGAATTGCAATGACTTTTGTCCTAACAATAGAATGGATTTTCGGTTAAATATGGATAAATCGTAGGTGTTGTTATAAAATCCCGTAACTACAGCTTCAATAAAGTTGAGTTTGTGACGTTTTAGATTTACACCGACGAAGCATTAGTGTTTGTCCGAAAAAACGTCACTAGGTCTATATATAGTAGATAAAAATTATTCTTTTTCAAAGACGAATAAATGGTATACAATAATCATTTCCAAAACAATAGGCCTATCTGGTATTGCAGCCCCCAATTAGAAGGCTTTCAGTAATGACCACCATATAGAAAGTGCTTCGTTTGCCCGTCCGTCCGTTTTTCTACCCGTCCGCCAAGTTCTCTAGCTGACTGCTCTGGGTGACAAAATACATTAATTTATTATGTTGAGAGTTAAAATGTGTGTACTAAATAAGAAAATATGAAAGGAAAATATTAAGAAAAAAAGAGTCAAATTATTTTCAGTATAGATCTATTCTTCTTTTGATTCAATGTTTTTCCAAACCTTTCTAACTGTTTCGGAAATACATAATGTATTTCATTGCTTCGTCTTTGAATATGGATCAATTTTATCAAGAAAGCAGTGATTAATTTCGGACTACGATGGCATTCCGTAAATGTAAATGTAAAACGTCGCAACTAGAGCTTGTTTGAAGCTGTAGTTACGACATTTTATACCAATACCAACGGTTTATAAAAACAGAACAGTAACCAAGTCTATTTTAGCACACAATTGATTGCCATAACCGATATCTCTTATTCATGTGTTCTTCCTATTGATGAGTGAAACATTTTAACCCTTTCCCAAACAATGATTTTGACGTAATCTGTCAACAATAATATTGGGGAAAATACAAAAGTCGGAATGCATAGCGACGAAAATTCTCTTGAAAACTGTCTGAAAGTTTTTTGGACTGTCATATTTACAAAGTCATTGTACATAAAGTATTAGTGTGGCCTTTCGAAGCAGAACTTAAAAAATATATAAACATAGGTATAAGAATTAAATATATAGAAATAGGAAAGTTCCACCGTCCTAAATTAAAGAAATCACCATGGAAACATGCCACATGCGTATAATAATATACACAAAAATATGCTAATTTCAATTTTGATTTTAGTTTGTATATCCTATTGGACATTGTATTGTTAAGAGGTTAAACTGAAAATTGAAAAAGTAGAAGTTGTATGACAATAAGCTATACGTTCTTCAACGCCAATTACACAAAACGCGGGAACAACGTCGTATTGTTTGGCGGCGATGTTATAAAGTGATGAAAACAGATCATGAACGTAAACTTTTGTTTCAGGAGAAATGTAGTGAAACGCCTTTTTTAACATTTTATCTTCCAGAAATCTAAAATATTGAAACAAATGGATTTAATCATATTAGCACAAATATACTCCCCGTCATAAGAAAGTAGCCACCTGTCTAATGCAAATGGTCGCCAATTTTAGAATTATTCATAAATGTACCGAAATAAATACAAGATATTGAAGCATGGCAAGTAAATCGAAAACAGTCGAATTACCCCATTAATTAGACTGTTTCGATTTTCTTGCCATGCTACAATTTTGAGACGATTCCAACACATCCAACGTCTACACGTGACGTCATTCCGACAAGACAACCATTATCGGGACTACTACCTGTGAAATCGACAGAAAAAGGCAAACGTTACAGATAGATTGCTTCCTGGGTTGAGTTCTATCAGCAGTAGAGGCTGATTAACGTATTAGACCATCCGTTTCAGACGTCTTCCGATACCCATAGTTTTGTTACGATGTTATTGACAACATTACCTTCAGTGGTTTAGACAGCATCTATTGTTTTCTAAGGACAATTGCATAGCATGTATTAATACCAACGGTGTTCACACTCGAAAATGTCTTGTAAACGCGAATCTTATCCTTATCCACTTTCAGGAATTGTTACGGTAATAACAAGTATAGTGATAAATTGACAATTATTGAAAGTAAAAGATTAAATGTGCATTTGTAAAATTTCATTCATGTACCGCATGCAATCAAGGTGTTAATTAAAAAGGAAATGCGCACTGTTAACTTTTTCCCGTTAGTATACTTTAGAATGCATGCCCGTAGAAAGCAATTTCATATGGGCCCTGTCTAGTCCAGTGTCTAATATTCGGGGGGGGGGGGGGGGGGGGGGGGCTAAATTAGATTTGCCATAAGTTTTAAATGTGAAATGATGAAAATTCGGCATTTTTGCCAACTATGAGGGGGGGGGGGGTGGCTCCAGAGTCCCCCTGTTCGTACGGACCTGGGATGTGTGAAGCAGTGGATCCTCCTTAGAATAAATGGTGATAATGGTAATGACAAATATTACAGTATAGATCTGGAAACGTTCATTTAGGCTTTTGCGACCAACATGGATCCAGATCGGACTTTGCATGTGCACTGTCTGATCAAGATCCATCTTGTTCTCATTTAATAGCTTATTCTCCACCTGTACCAAATTTAAGAAGGCATAACGAAAATCTTACCGGTGAAACTCCAAGGTAACGATAAAAATGATGATGATGATGATGATGATGATGATGATGATGATGATGATGATGATGATGATGATGATGATGATGATGATGATGCGATATTACCGAATAAATGTTTAAATGTGCCGTTAAGTCCAGTGCAATCGATTAATTTATCAAACATGTGCTCATAAAACACCGTAGCTTGAAAAGATAACATCGGAAACATGCTGTAACGTTGTCACGAAGAAACCGCACTATGATTTTCAATGACATGACACCGAAAACTGCCTTTTACAGCCTTTATTTGTACATTTATATGTCTATTTTGTATACTTGTAATGCAAATAGGTAAACATAAACAGTGATATCGTACCATTTCGTTCGGGCGATTAAGATCAACCCACATGATCTCAATATGCGCTTTGTGCACTTGCAATCCGTTTATACCATTTGAAAATAATGATCGATAAAACTGATATTTTCGTGCGTATTATAAATCATACCTACATACCTTAGTAACTTCCATTTGAGTGCATCCTTTAAAAAAAGACGGAAAAAGAAGTAAAACAAAATGCCACGTGTATTGTTTACAAAAATCCGTATGTGCAATGAAGTATCTGTACCTTGTGTTCATGAAAAATGTTCCTCGCTTTGTCCGAGTTCACCACCAGTGAAGATTGTTTATTCTAATCCGTAGAAATGCTATCAGTGTTTTGAAGTTGGTATCTATAAGCGAAAAATACGCCGTTAAAGTTGAGACAGAAATGATAATTTCCATATAAATCTGAACTGTTGTCCACAACAATTTGTTTAATTTTAGCACAAAAATATTTATTTCTCGTAAACGGTGCAATATTTTGTCTTGAAATAATTTTCAGAATTTTCATAAGAAAATATGCTCTTTCAGATAAAATAAAAGTAAAATTTATGAAAAATAATCGTGAAATGTCACTTTAAATCCTGAGACAATCAAATGTCATAGAGAATCGTTGCTGATTGCTGACAACTAAAATATATACATCAGTTATTGACGACACATCGGATATTTTAAAATATGTCATTGGGAAAAGATGATGATTGCTGAAAAACATACAAACAACATTACTCGAGAAGTGAACGATATACACGGTGGGGATTGTGCATGATGGGATGGATAACAATAGGGAACGATTTTATCAAGTAAACCGTGACGTAATTTCGGACAAATGAATAGTATTTCGTTGGTGTTGTTATAAAATCTCGTAACTACGGCTTGAATCAAACCGTAGTTACGAGATGTTATAACAACATCGACGGTTTATATACATAACGGTAAACTCAGTCTATTTTTTGCACAAAATTTGATGCCAACTCGCCTCGCTTCAGATAAGACATTTTGCAATAACTCTGTTCTGTTGCTGCATGTACCCCGCCTTATCGAGCTCTTTCATCGGATGTATGACATATTAGATAACTCATGATACTTTTTCCGAAATATTGTCCAAACCGACCAGAAAGCGAAATGGTAACGACTACGGCCAAATTAACCACGCTTCAGGTAAGAATTTGTGCAATAACTTTCTTATTTCTGCGCCAATTTTCATGCGGTTTGTTGCATGTACTCCGTCTTACTGAGCCCCTTTCTCAGATGTATTATTTATCTGGAACTTCCCTGTACTTTTCTCAAAAACCGATCCCAACCGACTATAAAAAGGGCCTGAATTTTTTGTCGTTTTTCTGGTCGGTTGGGATCAATTTTTGGACAAAGTACAAAGATTCTACAAACAAGTCATATATCCGAGGAAAGAGCTCACTAATGCGGGGTACATGCAACAAACCGCTTGAAAATTGGAGCAGAAATAAGAAAATTATCGCACAATTTCTTACCTGAAGCGAGGCAAATTTGTCCGTATACTCCATATTCGTTATCCATCCCATCATGCACAATCCCCACCGTGATATACGTGTTTAACTCTTTTCCAAACGACAAAAATAAGGGCGGTCTAATTTGCAAGCCGCAGCACACGACAAAAAAGATGTTGATCGAGATATAATTTGTATATAAAAGAGAAAATGCTGATCAGCATTTTCTTCTCTTGGCTCAATGTTTTTCTCAAGCCATTTCTATTGGGACGCCAAAACTCAAAATCAATTGATCTACCGTATTGCTAACTGAGTTAACACATGGCCAAAATTAAAATTTCACAGCCTGATTTTACATTGTTATGAAACAACATTTGAAAGGTTGCTTATAAATAGTCTACATGTAACAAACACCCTACTGTGACTGAAAAGCTTACCAAAACAGTTCCTGGTTTTGACTTACTTACTTCTTTGGGAAAGCTTTGGAAAACATTGAATGAAAAGAAAACAAATGATGATTGCCAGTCTTTTCTCTATTTCCCTCAATATTTTCTATGCTATGAAACAAATATTATTTACCCATTTAACATTTGTTGTGTCGACTTAAAACATATCTCCGGGAAAAACGCTGACAAATAATAAACTATGATTTTTTTTAAGTTCAAATGATACGATTACTAATTCCGCCCGCGTACAGTCTATCCTTTAATTAGAATTATCGATCTATTGCTAACAAGGAAAGATGTTGAGAAATATCAAATGCTTCAGTTGTTAACGATTTATGTCTTGATTCCTTCACAAAACAAGAAATACTTTTGGCGTCCTTAGGCAATAGAAAAAACGGGAAAGTTGAATCAAAGGCAAGTAAGTATTGACTAATCGAACGCGACCAGTGATGACATGTTTACATCGACTCTTCGAAAATAATATGAAAAAGTAGCAGAATAGCGAACAATTTTCGCGCCAATTTGTGCTAAAAATAGATTTCTGATGGGAAAACCCCCAACAACGCTTGCCGGGTACCAGTCTAATATTTTGTTTATCGGTCAATGAATCGGACAATTTTTTCGTAACAGTGTTAGCGAAAAATTATCATTTTCAAGCGAGATATTAGTCGATCGTAGATAATGCAGGCGGGAACTAAAACTACGAAACATTGCGCATATTCAACATGCAACATTGACTCCAGATACGGAGACAGACCAGAAATGACAAACGTTTTTTCTTGAGGTTCCTCAGCAGCTTAACCAGAAAAAACATCGAAAAGTGTGAAAGTAAAGTAGCTATGATCATGAAACTTCGCGGGTAGATAGATCTCACCAAGGAGAAGTGCAACGTACAAGGAGCGTAACTCTACCTTGCTTATTTTGTGAGTTATTGCCCTCTGTTGTAGTGGAAGCATGTGGGGTTATCATGACAAATCACATTCAGCGACAAGTTCTATTTTTTTCTAGATTAATCATTTCCCAAACAAGACCGGTTTTGTCCCTTACAGAAAATTATTGAAAAAACATTGATGCAGAAGAAGAAAATGATGATCGATCAGATTAAAAAGACCTGCACAGCAGACAAAATGAGATTGAATAACTTCTTTGGATATTGATGATCATTTTACTTTTGCCTCGATATTTTCTCTGACATAAAACACTAAAAGTATTCACATCCGTTTTGTCGTCTGCAGACTTTTTTCAATTTGGCCCAACATGACATTTTGTCGTTTTGGAAAGGGTAAGCGAGTAGCACGAGCGACACGACGAAGCTAAGGTAGGACCGTATGTGTAAACATTACTTGTCAAATGGTTATTTCATAGTTACCTATCTTAAAAAGTTCACGACAGTGCAGCAACCTTCTCAACTCTGAATTATAATGTTTCTCAACAAATGATTACGGCAATCCAGCTCTTAGAACGTCATCTTCAGCAAGTTGAACGTGGAAAAACTTCGCGATGTTGACAGCCATATTTGTACGATAGAGGATTCCCAATCTATTTTTAGACCAGTGAGGCGTGACGATGACGTATTTGTTCAACGAAAAAAGCGAGTCCTATTATTCTACGAATACTGCTGAAAATCAACATGGTAGAGTCTCAAAGTATGGAGAACATTCTCGGATAGCAAGTTTTGGGGTGAATACTTGAAATTTCGATTTTGACTAACATTTTGTAGAATTTTGACTGTGCACTCAACCGTGCAGTAGAAATAAATCTACACAATATACTCGGGTACCGTTATTCGTGTACGGACCGCGTCACCACAAAAGGAGTTTTGACGTCTCTAAAATGGGTATCGATCTTACTGTGTACAGACTACGTATCGGCACATTTGCCCATAGAGGAAAAATCCAAAGACTATCTAAAGATGATTCCAATATGCCTAATATCCCATGCAGCTTTATCAAACGGAATATGATTGTTTTTGCATTGATCTTCTTTTCGTGTATCCTGATAGCTGAAAATCATGGAGACAAGTCAACCACTATACACAGTATTTATGAACACTCTATGGACTATATGGTTAAGGTTTATTATACCATTACCGACACATCCAGTGTATTAAACCGGTTGATAACTACTTCTGATTGTTATCGCCCTGTGGCCGAATCGTATGTGGACTCTATAGACAATTTAGCCAAAGTTTATTATACAATTACAGATACCTCTACCGTTTTAAATATGCTGAATACTAGTTATGATTGCTATTCCCAAAATCGCCTTGTGTTGTCAGCAGATGTCGAAAGTAATCCGGGACCCGGACCTAATCCTGGGGTGCCTCTGCCTTTACCTGATCCAGAGACACAAGTGATCTTAGACGCAATTGCCAGATCCAATTGGGTGACAACCCAAGAACTACTTCAAGTTAAACATGAACTGACGGCTTTGCGCGAGGAATCCGTTGGTTTGCGAAAAGATCTACAAGATATGTATATACGAATGGATAGTATTGAAACAAATCAAAGGTCGATAAATAGCGACATGCAAAAGTTAGCCCAAAAAGTTGAGTCTATTGAATATGAGCAACATACCCTCCAATCAGACATTGACGCTCTTGCACATACACGTGATATTGAAGGTAGTGATCTACACGAGTTAAACAAGCGTCTTGACAATATTGAATCAGAAACGGTTAAAAACTCACTGAGAATATTTGGTGTACCAGATGATGGTCAGGAGTCAGGTGATGATACTCTTGATAGATTTGTTAGTCATGTCCATAAAACGGCATTTGGTGAAGTTCCTTTCAATGATGGTAGTTTAGAGCAGATCAAAAGAGTTGGGACCTTTTCAGAAGGCAATACAAGAATGATCCTTGTTAAGTTCAGGGAATTTACTTCTAAATTGGATTTATTTAAGATGAGGGATAAATTGAGGGATGTAGGCATTCGCATTTCTAATGAGCTTACACTACACCAGAGGTCGAAACTCCAGGCATTGAGTAGACAGGGCATTTCAGGCTACTACAAAAATGGTATTCTATATAAGCGAGAGAAGAAAGCTAGTGAAAACACTTCGAGAGTCTTTGTGCGTGGAAAACGTAGACTAGAGGCGCTTGACCGCGACATGAACGTAGATACTGCTCATGTCGATGCGTCAGATGCCCCGAGTCATGGTGCTGAAAATGATTACCTGCCAAACGAACATGCCATGAATAACGATGCCTAGGGTTCCGGTCAAGGCCATGCAAATTTGTTATCAAATGCTTTAGATTTTCTTTCTTATAATGTAGGAGGTCTTAATAAATTTTCAGAATATCCCGAAACAGAAAGTTTTTTAGTTAATTTTGATGTTATCGGTATTGTAGAAACTTGGACAAGTGACCCAAATAGAAATACAATTTTGATGTCGACTCATGCATGTTACATGTGTCCTAGCAAAAAACTTAGTAAATATGGTCGTAGTATGGGAGGGGTATGTGTTTATATAAGAAATTCTATTGTACCATATGTCAAACGAATTCATAATGCATTTGAACATGGAGTTGTACTACACATTGACAAAACTATATTTAATATGGATAAAGATGTAATTTATACATGTATTTATATTCCGCCAGAGGGTTCTAGCTTCTATAATGGTAGGAGCACAAAAGGCATAGATATTTTACATGAATTGTTGGACGAATTGAATGTTGTTTTGGCCGACTTCAACTTCATTTTTACTGGTGATTTCAACAGTAGAACTGGGGTTGAAAGCGACCAAATAGTAAGCACAGGTAACAATCCTGGTTTTGATCGAGATTTTACCGATCTTTTTAATGATAAAGATTTACCTAAAAGACATTCACTTGATGTAAATGTAAATAGTTTTGGTCGACAACTTCTACTTTTTTGTAAAACTTGGGGGTTTCTTATCACAAATGGGAGATATGGTAATAGCAATCAAAATGACCAGTATACATTCATCGGTGCCCAGGGCTGCAGCGTCATTGACTATTTCATAGTGTCCTACGAGTTTATCAATTTGCTACAGGACTTCCAGGTTATAACACGTGATGACTGTGATCATTTACCGATAAAGCTTACCATTAAGAGTAACACAATTGCACTGGATAATGTTCTTGATTCTAGTGTATCACATGTAAAATATGAATTTACCGACAGAGCTATTATTCAATATAAAGATAATATTCGGGAGTTGATTATAAATGGTAAATTTGGAGAGTTCGATGATATGCTTGAATGCGAGAATGTAAATTTTTCGTGTCTGGTCGATATGTTCGAATGCAATCTTTTAGCAGCAAGTGAGCACACTAAAAAAGTGGTCATTCATAGTAATTACAAAACGAAGACCAACCCTTGGTATGATAAAGAATGCAAATGTTTAAAAACCAATGTAAATAAAAATCTAAGACATTTCAGAAATAACAAATCACAACATAATCTCTTGAAATATTTGGATGCAAAAAAGCAATTTAAATCTGTTTGTTCGAATAAAAAAGTTTTATATTATGATAAACAGGTAAAATACTTGGACAATTCAATAAAGCATGCCAAGAATTTCTGGACAGCACTTAAGCGATTTAGTTCACATGTTAAATTACAACCCCAAATAACAACTAAACAATGGCACGATCATTTTGAAGCCCTATTATCTGTCGTATCGGACACAAATATGAATGAAGAACCCATATTAGTGGATATTACCCATGACAATATTGAAAACAATGATAATGAAATTAAAAATATCATATTAAATTCAGCTATCACAAATGAGAAAGTAGCTGCTGCTGTAAAAGCTTTAACCCCGTCGAAAGCTACATCTGGTATACTAACGGCTTGGCATTTTATTCATAGCGTCGATTTTATTCTACCTTTCCTACAAAAAATGTTTAACAAGCTATAAAGTAAGGGCGCATTCCCAGTAAAGTGAACTACTTCAGTTACAATTCCAATACACAAGAAAGGTAATATACATGACACTGACAATTACAGAGGAATCTCACTTATTGATGTTTTTAGCAAGTTATATAATTATACATATAATAAATAAACGTTTGACACAATTTGCAGATGTATACGAACTTTTATCAGAATCGCAGGCAGGTTTTAGGTCAGGATATTCTGCAATCGATAATGTTTTTGTATTGAACGCGATAGCAAACAAAAGCCTATCCATGAAACGCAAAAATTGTATGTAGCCTTTATAGATTTTAAAAAGGCTTTTGATTCTGTAGAAAGAGAAAAACTTTTCTTAGCCTTATCTTTACTCGGAGTACAAGGAAATCTATTACGAGCCATAAAATCAATTTATTCGACAGTTAAGACAATAATTCGCAATGGAGATGAACTTAGTGACTCAATTTTATGCTTTAAGGGCCTGAGACAAGGCTGTTCGATGAGTTCAATTTTATTCACACTTTTTATCAATAAATTAAATGAAGAAATAAATAATAGTGGATTAAAAGGTATTCAGTTATTTCCAGATTACGAAGAACTTTCTTTGCTAATGTTTGCAGATGATGTAGGAATGTTTTCAGATACACCTTTAGGGCTACAATTACAGCTCAATACATTATACAGTTTCTGCAATGAATGGAAATTGCAAGTTAATATTGATAAAACAAAAATATTAGTTTTCCGTAAAGGAGGTCAATTATCGAGAAGAGAAGTATGGTATTATGCAAATCAAAGAATAGAATGCGTACAGAATTTTGTATATGTTGGTGTTAATTTTACATCAACCCTATCTCTTTATAAAATGGCTGAATTCAATGTCTTAAAAGCTAAACGCGTCCTTGGAAATGTTCTTTCCTCCATTCGACCATTGATGCCAGTGAAAAGCAATGTTTTCTTCAAGTTGTTTGACACAAAAATTTCTCCTATTATATTTTACGGATGTGAAATTTGGGGCCTGCAGCAAATTGATAGTATTGAGAGAATACAAAAGTATGCATGTAAAAGATTTATGTACGTCCCTTCCAATGCAACCGATGAATGTATATTGGGTGATTGTGGAAGAGTTCCGCTGTTTCTTTATACTAGTAAAAGAGTTTTAAAATACTGGTTGAGATTGTTAAAAATGCAAGAACACAGATATGTTAAAAAATGTTATTCAATGATGAAATTATTTGATTCGTTAGGCCATGTTAATTGGGTAACTAATATTAGAATGAATTTGTATGAAAATGGATTTGGATATGTTTGGGAGAGTCAATCAGTTACTAATGAAAAACAGTTTGTTGCTATATACTTGCAAAGACTGAAGGACCAGTATTTGCAAGTATGGAGGAACAATTGTAATACAAGGTCAAAATTATTTCATTATAATCAATTCAAAATCACATTAGAAATTGAACCATATTTAGACATCATTAGAGTAGTAAAATTCAGGAAAGCCTTAGCTTATTTCAGAACATCTTCCCTATTGCTTGCTGAAGAGCAAGGCAGACATCGCAATATTGAGTATGAAAATAGATTGTGCTTTTTTTGTAAAAACGTTGTTGAAGATTCATACCATTTCCTTCTTATATGTCCACTGTATAGTGAATTAAGAAAAAAGTACCTGAAAAGGGCATTTTATACCCAACCTTCGAAGAATAAATTTAATGTTCTTCTAAGCCAAAAAAATGAAAATGAGTTGAAAAATTTGGCAATGTATATTTATTATGCTTATGAGAAAAGGAATGAATCGTCTCAAGTAGAATCTTAATACTTTATAGATTACAATCTCTCTATTCCGATTTTATGAAATTTGAAATGTTCACGTCATATCATGTTCTAACTATATCGCACCAATATTGTACTACATGTATCACTGGTTGTGTATTGAGATGCTTGTTTGTAATTGAAAATTGTATTGTAAAGGCCGGTGGCCATATATCAATTAAATAAATATATATAAGTCTGAGCGAACAGCACGTGTTGACCAATACTGAATATCAAGGGAGGATCCAGGAATTTTTTCGGGGGGGGGGGGGGTCCAAGCCAAGATGATGACTTAAAATGTGATAAAAATATTTGCTTTTCAACGAAAACCTCGTTACTGCAGCTTCAAACAAGCTGCAGTTACGAGGTTTTCTTTGAAAAGCAGCGATATGTAACACTACACGAAATTATATGGCCAAAATTTAATTTTTCGGCAAATGCCGGGACCCCCTCCCCTCTAGATCCGCTCTTGAAAATGTTCATAAAGCTCAAATAGGAAGAAGGCCCCCACTGTGCATCACACGTCAAATAATAAATAGGTAATAAGGCTTTTATCCTACATGGCGTGAAAAAGCCAGTCTTCAACATTCCTTCGTGATGCTATGGCGTCGTTAACGCGCCATTAAATACTAAATAAGGAGCGACGGGGTAATTAAAGATTTATAATTTGATTAGTTTTCGTGAAGAAGTCATCCTGATCCACCCTTTTATTTAAAAGAGACCTTTTATTCACGAAATATTTGATATTTTCTGGTCTCATGTGATCGACGGAGGATTTTAAGGGGCTAGTGGATGTCGACCGATTCTCGCCCTGTACCAGTTCTCGCCAACAATACCGCATTGCAGTAAAGACGTGAGATTAATATATTATGATTTATTTTCGGAATAAGAGAAGTTGATGTCAACATATTAACTGGTATGTGGGAAAGGACTCGTTTTTGCCTTTACCATGAAATTTATTGGATGGCGAGAACTGGTAAGCGGCGAGAATTGGTCGCCATTCAGTAAATGTCCGAATTTCTTATTACAACAGTCTTGTGCTGGTTACTTTTCAATTACTGACAAAGTGATACCCAAAGTAACGATACAGTAAAAGATAAGACAAAAATTGCTGAATTTAGCGAAAATCTCATGGTGAAATCTATATCGACCTGTAATTGGTATATCATGCATTTTTAAAGAGATGGCGAATGCGCATTCAGGAATCGTTTAACCATTGTGCCAAGTCACGGCGGGGAATCACGTGAAACTATCTTTTCTACATTTTTAAAAATAATTTTGTTTAAATATGATTGATTGATATGAAGCAGAGAAGGCGATGAAACGCCAATGTTGAGTCACGTGGTTCCCCACCGTACAAGTGCTTACTCTAAACGACAAACGATTATCAGCAATTATGCACTGTAGAATTGCTAAATTATAATGGCCCGTCTTTGGAATAAAATCACCCATATACCATTTGTACATGACTGCTAGTATTGTAAACGAAAACCAATTACAGACCGGATAACTATATTAGTTTATTGTTGCAAGTTTTGGGGTAAAAGGCCAAAAAGCGGACATAACAATCATTGTAGAAAGGTAGTCTGTCAATAATTAATTCTGTTTCTGAAACCTTTAGACTGTTAAGCATCTTCCGAACAAATCTGGTTTTGAAGTCTCTTAAGGACAGATCCTCTAGTTGTTACTGCGCAACTTACTGCGCATAACCTAAATAACGAAATAAAGATGTTTCAGTAATTGGCTTTTTCAGCAAATGTATTTTTAACATTTAGTTAATGTTTGGTTGATAAATGACAAGACCCTTTTCGGTTATTTCCAATTTCTCTGTTTGGTCATTGTACTCGGATGGTACATTTCGCTTTCTGTTACGCGTTCAACATTGTGATGTTAGCGATAGGAAACGGAGCAACAAAAGCAAAGTGGTGTCTTTATGAGCTAGTCCGCTTAAGATGGACACAAAAGACAACACTTTTTATTATCTGAAGCTGGTAATAATGTGACAGCTTCCAAATTGGAACAGTCTAAGTAATAACTGTCTGGGAAAGGGTAAACATCTTCCAAAACAACAGACCTTTAGGCTCTTCCATCGAAAAACTATATATATTACTGAGTAGTTATGTGCACCATTGATCAAAACGAATATAATGCTATGCATCAGCATTTTCTCGTTGTCCTCATTTTCTGCTAAGGTGTTTCCTTTTGGGGGTCAAAAAGGATTATTTAGAAATGGTCTGAAGGGAAATGATGTGGAATTATGCAAAAAGGTGGTCTATCAATATTTAATTATGTTACGGAAACCTTTAGACAGTTAAAGGGTAATAAAATGGAATTATTCCCTATAAAGAGGGAATTCAGCGCATTTTTATTGATTTTGGACTATCACTGTAAACGGGCATCAAATCACTGTAAACCGACATCAAACAAAACAGAAAAAATGTACATGGTGGAAAAATGCGACGTAAGGACGAAAGCGCTTAATTCTTATTAATTTTGTTCTTTCTTGCACAAAACATTAACATTAACAAAATTACTTTATTTTTTCATAGTGACATGTATGCCCAATGGACCGTGTTTTTTTTTATTTTGAATTTGTTTTAACTGTATAATGTGGTAAGCAATCTTAGATTTAAGCAATTTTTAGAGTGTTACGGAACCGCGTTAAGCAATTATAAGAATACTCAAAATTATCCATTTGATTTATAAAAAATATGGTTATAAAAATATGGTTCTTTATACCGTAAGAAAGTCTAATAGCTTGAGCATTTTAAAGAGAGCTTACAAGGTAAAACATGTGTAATGCACTTCCTATAATCGTTATATTTCGACTTATTCCGTGACGAGCAGTTAGATGTAATGCCGCCTGTTCAATAACAACGGAAATAATTGAGCGTGCTCAGATTTCCGAGGAATATGCTAAACAATTTCTGTGAAAACACCGAAGTCCGGAAAATAAATGACGAATCAGTGGAAATTCTCTTTGTTTTGATTTGATTTTTGACCATGAACTTCCAGAGTCAGTCACTTATGAATAATATAAAAGCCAATAACGAGTTGCATTATGAGACCCTCGTGTAAAACCAAGGAATAAATAAAACATTTAGAGGACTGGGTTTTCTGCTAATGATTTTTGACTTTGCCCGAAGTATCTATGGCGCAGGATTAAATAATTCATGGAGTGAGTCAGATCCGCTAAAAGCATGTCCGTTATTATTGTGTCATTTTTATATTGATGTCCCGAGTTGTGATACATGCGAGAAAGAATTTCTATAATTTCCGATACATCGTCGCCTTTCTTCGAAAACCTCGTAACTGCAGCTTGCGTTAAGCTGCAGTTACGAGTTTTTCGGAGGAAAGCAGCGATATGTTGCTTTATGCTGTTGCTGTTTCTCTATACAGAATATTTGCACTTACAGATTTTACATCGTTCAACCATAAGGCCTACCAGACGACAAACTATGGAACGCGGACCACTTTAAAAGCTACTAAAAACGCCACTTTCAAATTGGTTAAATTTCAAAAGTCTTTGCATTGTGGAAAATGAGGGAATTGCTTGTTACAAGTAATGTCTTTATTTCCACAATATTTCATTGGTGTTTTTCATGAGGGGCTTCAAAACGCGTCACTGTGTGGATATGTCTGGAACTGGATGAAATCTATACAATAAAGTAAAATACGATTCAAATTGACATAGCTCAGACAATATTAAGAGAACAGCATAAAATTGTTCAAAGTTTCCGTTCTAAAGAAGTCAAAGATCTTGTTTGGGAAAAGGTTAAACAAGATAAATTCTAAACAATTGAATTTTATGTCCATGTGAAAAAGTACATCGGCTCCTGAGACATGATTTTGAGTATTTCGATGAAAGTCCATTAGACAGAGCTACACGACAGATGGAATTTAACCCTTTTCCAATCAGCAAGATTTATGGGTGTTCCAATTTGAAAGGTGAGCACTGCAGATGACAAAATGGATGTTGTTGGAATATATTACACAAAAGATATTGAAGCAAAAGGATAAAATTATGGTTACTAGAATTTACTCCTTTTGCTTTAATGTTTTCCCAAGTCTATGTGTTATGGACATCTAAACCAGATCTTCTTTGAGAAAGAGTTAAGCTTTATGGTGCTTAGAAGCTGCAGAGAACAATGATACAAAGTAACTCGTATCCATATTTACACCCCCCTTATTAAAATGTCAGCAACACATTCAAAATTGAAAACAAATGTAAAATAGAAAGAGAACTTACAATAGAATAGCAAGTTTCACACGTACATCCATCCGTTCCTGCACAAGGTCGACTTTTGACCCCCATTAGAAAACAAAACAGCATCGGAAACACAGAAAAAGCACTTTCCCTCAATAGTTTCCGTGTTGAATTTCACAGAACTGTGTCTTTGTCGACACCCACTTTGTCATCTGCAGTTTTTTCGAAATCAAACAAATCGAACTTAAGTTTTACTGTTTGGGAAGTATGGTTAAGAAGAGAAATGGAATGTATTGTAAGCAAACTTGAAACAAAGCATCCTTAAATTTGCTTAAAGTTCCTTATAAGCAGTTTTAAGACTGCTCAATGTCCAAGATTGCTTAAAACATATAATTTATGAGCAAGGATCTATATAGAAAAAGGTCCTTTATGGCCTTTGAGAACAACTTGAATCCAGACCAGCCTGCGCATACACACAGTCTGATCAGGATCCATGCTGTTTCTCAAATAGCTTCTTCGTGATTTGTTGCAACTGTGAGACAGCAAAATCGATCCTGATAAGGCTGCTCTTAGGTACATGCTGATCTGAAAACATGGTAGTCCTAAATGCTACAAGGGGCCTTTTTCCAGATCCCGGCTTATACATATGTTAAGGGTGTACGCCAGGGTTTATTAGGTCGAATCTGCGAATATGTCGTAGTGTCATATTCAATTTTCTGGAAGTAACGACAGCCAGATTCCCGGCCCGGGCCATAAAAGCTCTTGGTTCGTACATTATTGATGACGAATGATTGATGGGCAGGGTCTAAATAATACACCGTCTCTCTGCTCGTGAAGGGGCGGGCTACACCACATTAAAATGTCGTTAGAACAGAAAATATCGCCCTTCAAGGTCGGGAAATAGTCCCAGCCTCACGAATTTCATGGGATCTTCAAGACAGTCCGGCTTGAATTATTCATCTTTTATAATGATTATTTCACAGATAAGTCTTTGTGGTTGATACTGAACTTTTCTAACCAAATGTCCTAAGAATTGACAACCATAAGCGGTAGTACCGAAGTTCTGAAAACGCGAGTCGAAGTGATCTTTTTCAACCTTTCGCCTGCGTTAATTATGAAGGCCAATCACTACCATATCCTTCATGTACGGTTTGTAATTTATTTGTATTGTACTATTAGGAAATTTTGTCGTGTCTAAAAGAGAAAACCCCTTTACCCTAAAGGAAAAATATTGGACTTCTCCTTTTTGTATTTAGGAGAGTCGACAAAATAGAGACAAATTAAAAAAGATTTTATTTGTGTACAATGTAACCAAGAAAAGAACGAGACAAACGAAGAAAATACTGCTCATTAGCATTTTCTTCTTTTATCTCAACGGTCTACCAAATATTTGTCTGTTAGGGACGTGAAATAATGACTTGTTGGGGAGGGGTAAACGGAGGACCTTTGTTACAAAACAAAACAAAAACGTGCGTGTACTCAATACGAGGGACGGTCGGAAAGTAGTTGGACTTTTGACTAGTTCTCTAAAACCATTTAATTTTTTAACAAAATTCTTTCTACACTGTTTAAAGAAATTATCCATCTATGTCTATGCATTTTTGCCATCTTCGTAGGAGCTTTACTATTGCCACTATTAACCATGACGTAGACCCACTGTATTAGGTACTGTGTAACCACCGGTATCAAAGGCGCCCTTGTCTCAAATTTCTTCTCAGCAAGCATTTTCATCAGTTCTAGACACAAATAAAAGTCGTGTGGTGTAGGACCTGGGCTATAAATAGAGTAAAACAACTTTTGTCATGGGTAATATTTGATAATCTCCACTGTAGACGCGGTGGTATGGGAGCGTGCGTACTCGTAAAGTAGAAAACATTTTTCTTTGCTAATCTGGGACGCGTTTACTTCAGCATTTATTCTTTGTTTTTTTCTGAATTACTTCAGAATTGTACTTAGCAATGACAGTTTTTACCATTTGACATGAAATGACTAACTATCAGACCTCGTGAATCCACAAAAGCAACAAACATGACTACCAGCCGAATGTAAAAGCTTAATCTATTCAGAGGTGGGGAACCAGCTCGTTTCTATGACTGCTGTGACTGAGTTTTTATCCCAAATTCGAAATTATGAACCGTTATTCAATCTTCAGTGATAAAGTAGTTCAAAAACTTAAATTCTTCGCGATAAAATGACTAAACTGTTCTTTTGTTTTGGTTACCCTTGTTGTTCCTCTAACAAATAGCTTATGGTACATAAAACCCCTATCACATATAAGTGGACAGAATATTGCATATATTCAACTTTCTTTGAAAATAAACTGACCACATTAATGGCAAATGGATGTAGATTTCACCAATAAATAAAGTGTTTATACAGTTGCAAATGGAGAGACAGTAGCACGAAAAGTCCAACTACTTTCCGACCGTCCCTCGTACACTTGAAGACAGTAGGCGTTCTCTTTCTTTCAACATTCAAGCTTGAAAGAATATGTCGTTGCTTTTCAACAAAAGCCTCGTAACTGCAGCTTGTCTTAAGCTGCAGTTACGACATTTTTGTTGAAAAACAGCAAATTCTGCTGATTTATCATTCGATGTGACTATAAATATAAACCTTGTTTCAATCTGCACAGCAACACGGCACGATGTATACATGCGTATAAATGCACGACGTGATTTTTTCGCATGGTGTATTATGCTTAGCACAAACAATTAGAAAATGTTATTTTTTATATTTAATCGTCATCTGACTTGACATACATGATGTTATTGGATTGTCCCATCATTTGCGTGTCCATACGACAAGAAGTTATGCATTTGTCACTCTTTAATTACATGTGCACCTGAAGAAAAAATGGAAGTTTTTTTTCGAAAAGAATTACAATGCAATGAATGCTTTACCGTGTTTTTTGTGTTAACAGTTTTCTTACATGCCAGTTTACATGGCATCAAATATGTTTTTATGTCCACGAGACCGTGGTTACACGTCGGAATCACAATGTCGATATATAATGACACGTTATTGAGCAATCGCACCTTGGAGAGTACCAAAATACTGTTTCAGCAATGTATAAAGGTATTTCAGAGTGTCAATAGTACACTAAAGCAATGTGCATACACAATGTTACGTTTGGGATACCTGAAGATAAGAGAACAAGAGGTACATTCGTAGAACTGCTTTATGGTATTCAGAAACACTGTTGATCTCAAATGCCGAAAGCACTTATATTTGTTTTCCAGAGCCAATCCAAGTTATTCTACGTTACTAGAACCCAACAGTTATATTTCACTAGAACCTTACAATGCTATATTTATACGCAAATGGTCTTTAAGTGTGGAAAATGTCAACGATCAAACATACTCCTTTTGTAAAATACATTTTTGCTTTAAGCTTTTATGAAGGCTTTTTTTCTCTTTGTTTTTTATCATTATTATCATTTTCATTTTGTTTTTATGTTCACTTAAAGAACTGTATTTACTGTGGAAGACAATACAAAAAATTGCTAGCTCAGCATTGCCTTTTTTTCCTCATTTTTTTTTGTGTTTTGTTTGTTGGGCTAGTAAAAGCCATGCGTTTTTAGGAAACCTTTTAATTCGAATCTGTAAGAGAAAAAGCTAATGTTTATTATATTGTTTCAGTCATTATCAATTGAATTTACTTCCACCGGAACTTGGTGGCGGGTACTAAAGCAAGGGAACTGTACGAGAAAGGGACATCGGTAATATTTTCAACAATAAGGGCCAAAAGTTGTAGAGTCGGTTCACATAATTAATGATTTATTCTTAATAACTTACACCATAATCAATTATATTTCGTTGTTGTAACGCGTAACTATTGAAACACATGAATGACATGCTTTGTTAAAAACACAATGTATTGAGCTTATGATGGTATTCTTCTTTCACCAGAACTGTATCCTTTGGAAGCGAGCACTTAAACAAGGGGATGGTAAGACGCTGCTTTCATTTTCAGCAACAAGAATAAAAGTTGTAGAGTCGGTTCACATGATTAATGATTAATTCTTAATAAGTTAGTGCCTAATCAATAACATTGTTGCGTTGTTTTGTCTCACACCAACAACATGCCGACATGTGTTTTAACGTAAAACAAAACATCGCATGTTTCAAATCACATGAGATCGGCTTACTCTCCCGAACTGGGGCATCTGTTTTATTAGATTCGAATAACCTTTTTTATTGGCCGAATAAAATTAATCTTACATTAATTAACATCGACAAGTATATTTCGATTATCCCATACCAATACAATAAACATTTAAAACAGGTGCTGATGAATATCGGGACTGGACCGAGGTTCTGACGGGTTTCATGCTAACTACGGTAATATTTCTATATTTTTGTTTACATGTATCTATGTACCGGACTTGTTCTATACTAAAACTAAAGTAAAGTAGAAACTGGTGTAGTTTTAAAGTCGTGTCATATTTTGAAAATAACATCGATCATCATCGTTGCGGCCTTGCCTTTAAATCTATATGTCCGAAATTTACAAATTTTCATTTTGTTTCGACACGAAAAGTAAGGCTTATACTTGGTCCGGGGATCGAAAGTTAAGGTATAACACCCGTAATGTCTCCATTTTCAGATTAATAAAACATCGGCTTTTTTCGAACTGTGTCGTTACGTATCCGAACCTATTCGGACGCGGTCGTAAACATTCGGCGGTGGAGAGTTCCACCGCCGAATGTTTTCGTTCGCGCTCGAATAATTCCGACGTCGTGCGAATCCCATTAGGGGTGGACTAGCTAAAGTAAGCAGAAACATGTACATATACATGTTTAGTCTGTAAATATTGACCTGAACCCATGGATATGTAATGAGTATTTGTGACACGGAATAATAAATATTCGCCAGCAATCCTCACTGTCTGTGGAGCAGAGTTGACAGTTTCCATAGGCATTATGACTTTGTGTTCTGCACATGCTTCTCGTGTCAACATATGTAGGAGAGGAATTATTTCGCATTACAATTATTCATTGCATATTCCACAGGTTCAGGTCAATTTTTACGGACTATAGTACTATAAAAATAGGACTGTATCCAGGTTCAAGTTACAAATATAACGTATTTCCATATTTCAACAGTGTTGTCGGAATCTGGTTACCATCATTAGAGAACCAGCGGTCTCTATGCTAATTTGCAAATGGAACCAGTCCCCTTGGGCTGGCCAAAACCAGGCTTGATAGAACGTGCAAGGGGGAAATAACGTCTGCATTCACCAGGCAAAATGCATAGATCTTATAGACTAAACTATGACCCCGGGGGTAAGAATATTAAATGAGTTGTGTTTTGGCATGAAACATTCGATACAAATTGAAATTACGACTTACAAATATGACTGCGCAGTTTCACGTTTCTTACATGGAAATATGCCTGGATATTCGAAAGAGGACATCAACCCTTTGCCTAACAACATCTGGTTTGGCGTCTCCAGGAATGAACACTGGGTCAAATTGAAGCAATTATCTGCCTTTTACTCAATATTTTGCGTTCTATATTGCTTACAAACACCGATTTGGCTTCTGTAACATCTTTCAAAATGGAACAGACGAAATAAAACCCGTTTGGGAAAGAGTTAAAGCACTACACACTTTCGAAGAATCAGATCTTTTTGTGCTTGAATATAGTCTGATTCATAGTGTGTTCATGAAGCGTCATCTCGTCCTTTATATGTACCACGAGAAAGCATGATGTCGTCGCTTTCCAACGAAAACCTCGTAATTGCAGCTTAAAACAAGCTGCAGTTACGAGGTTTTCGTTGAAAAGCGACGTTGTATCCTGATCAGACTTCCCTCTTGTGAAGGCTGTGATCTGGTTTTAAATTAGTCTCGAATAAATGTCATAAGGTTTTTTTTTTTTTTTCAAATTTCACCACAAAATGTATTTGACACACAAAATGGCGTCAAGGTGGCTTCTGAGATTTCTGAGATGTAGCGACCCTGACCCAATTCCATATATTTCTGAGTCAAGCTCCCGAAACGACAGGCAAATAGACCACCTACAATTTAAATAGGTTACAGGCGACGAAATAAATTCAATCGAGTTGAAAAACTCGAACTTAAACGTATACATGTCGGAAGCAATCTTGGAACAGAGCAGTTTTAAAACTGCACAAATGTTACGGAACTCATTTTGAGCAGTTTTGAAACTGCTCAAAATAGCATTTATATTGTTATTTTGATGTAGATCGGTGTACTTTCTATGCAGAACCCGCCTTAAACATGATTCTTTTGGGGGGAGGGAACTTAATAAAACAAAACTAAATCATATAATTATGTCTTCTTGCATTTTCAAGTGATAATTACTTGAAAAATAAAGTAAAAATGAAAAGAGTGATAGGTAATAATGATTATCGTCGTGTTTTGTGTTTCTCAAAAATGTTTAATAACACAATGTGTTCCTTTCTGCACGTTATCGACATCTATGATATCTTTTATAAACGATTAATACAAAAATCTTGAAATTAATTAAAAGACAATTGAGAATAGGTCGAACCTGTGAAAAAAGAAAATCAGAACATCATGCAATCTTTTGTTTGTTTTGTATAACATTGAATGTTTTGTAATCTTTTTTTTTTCGAACTATCGACGTAGTATTGAATCAATTTATTTATGACTGTTCTCTCATTTATGGCCCGGATGGGCCGCCATACATTTGCAGTATTGTTCAGGTTGTAGAAAACGGTCCAAAATGGCATTTGAGAACAACATGGATCTGAAATAAAGGTAGAATACCCGTAATGTGGTCATTTTGAGATTCAGAAAACATCGGATTTTTTTTTAGCGTCGTCGTTAAGTATCCGAACTTATTCGGGCGCTGTCGTAAACGTTCGGCGGTGGAACTTTCCACCGCCGAACGTTTTTGACATCACCCGAATAATTCCGAAGTCGCACGAATTTTATAATGGGTAGGCTATCTTAAACTGCGCATGAACACAGTCTGAGTAAGAACCATGTTGATCTATCATAACGTCTACAATACTTATAGAAACTGAAAGATATAAGGATGAACCCCAATTTTGCTGCAATTGGGTACATGCTTTTCTGCTCGTATTAATGTAGCTTCAAATGACAAAGGAACTCTTTATCCAAGCCCCAGCTCCAAATGTACATTATTCATTAGATCATACTGACATAACATATGTATTCTCTTTCATTTTCTTTCAGATTTGTAACAATGAATATAACTTATTCAGAGAAACTTTATATATATGCCGGATTTCTGTCAAAAGCTTTTAAATGGTTATCGATTCATCTGTTTTAAAACCAAACTTTCTTGTATATGATAATTGAGACATCTACAAAAAATATAAAGCAATTTGCAATAGATAACAGGGGCTAACATGTTGAATTTGTTATTTCTTCAAACACTATGTTGTTGGGTCTAAGTCACCACAAAGTTGGCAAAAAATGCCGACTTTTCCTTACTTTATATTTGAGCCTGGATCTGGAAAAACGTCCCTTATAGCATCTTTAAAAAATTGATTTTCAAGATCAGCCTTGTTGTCAAATGCAGTCCAATATGCATCCATGTTGCTCTCTTTAAGTTACTACAGGTCACGAAAAAACTATTAGAGAACAACATAGATCCTGATCAGACTGTGCGTATGCACAGGCTGATCTGGATCTATGTTGGGCTCAAAAGCCTTAAGGGACGTTTTTCCAGATCCTGGCTCATTTATATATAGAGCACTTAGTGAAAATCCCATTCAGCCCCTCCGGACAATATTAAGACACTGGCCCGGACAGTGGCTTTATCCCCCATATGAAATTGATTCCTACGGGCCTGGTAACTATATGTCGAGGTATGATGGCGACCTCCAGTATGTGTGTTTTGTTTTGTCATCTATTCCTCGTCAAAGTAACACCTTTCAATTTGAACCAGTAACACAATGTCACGTCTGCGAATGGTCTTAAAACCCGAACTGAGCTGTTGTCTTAAAAAAAGCTTTGAATTGAATCGTCTGGTCATAAATTAAGGGTAAAGTCGCCCAAGACCGTTGAAACCTGTTCATTTGAAGTCTCCCCAGAATATGGGCACAAAGAAGAAAAATAAGACCAATTATTGGATTGGATTCCATAAAGTTTATTACTTTAATATCATAAACCAGGCTCTCCATTCGATAAATTTTAATAGATCGTATAAAATGATGGTTCAAGAAACAAGAACTTGGCACGGAATATGCATGTGTAATGCAGCTGGAAATATTCGATCTAATAAATAGTTGTACAAGGATCAAAAAATGGTATCTAATAGATATCGATACCAACATGGATTCAGATCAAAATTATAATATAGACAGAAAGTGTAAAACGTCAACTCTAAAAACGATCGGAGCAATACACGTAATGAACGTTGGTATCTGGTACAAGTTGCTGAGCCATGTAACCCTTTCCTAAACGACAAAATTTTAGGGTGGTCCAATTTGAAAGCGGCTGTAGACAACGAATTAAATGTGAATAAAGATAGGATTTGTGTACAATATAGCAGAGAAAATATTGAGGCAAAAGGACAAACTGTGGGTTATCAGCAGTTTCGTTTCTTATTTTGTTTCAATGTTTTCCCCAGCCTTATCTGTGAGGGACGTCAAAACCAGTTCTTGTTTGGGAAAGGGATGATGTATTAGATGGTATTTCTGAAGAATACTACTTAGTCTTGTTCCCTTCACTGGATAAGAGAAATGAGACAGGATTTTGAATCATGGTACCAGATCAGCCTGTGTAAAACGCAGTCTGAACAAGATCTTCGTGATCTCGAACAGCTTCTTCATAACCATTACTAACTACAAGATGGTAATATTGGTCCAGATCAGACTGCACACAGGAACAAAATGACCTTGAACGTGAAAGTCTCTGCTGCTAGATCTGTATGAGTCCATTTTCAAGATCCTGGTTCATTTTTCGTTTACTATTTGAGCATTTTCTCTGGTAATACATATACCCCTCTCCCATCTACTACTCTTCCAAGAATATAAATGGTAATGCAAAAAAATCTGCATATCAAAACTTCGAAAAGGGAAATACTGAAAAATCGTTAAAGTCATTGTCCGTTAATCTATGGAAATATGCTGGGATTTTTGGTCATATGCATTTGCAACGTGAATTTAGATGGAACTACTGTGATTAATTCTTTTTGTCGTGATTCGGGCTGACAAAAAAGTTAAATGATAACTAAAACGTTGTTGTATTTGGTTGTTTAGCTAAAGGAATCTAGAATTATGTCCTGTGGTAATTGTTTAATTCCGAGAACAAACAAACAGACGCGCTCCAGGACGATTACATCATGTGATTTTGGTGAGATAAATTTAATTTTCCTGTAACATCAGATAAATATGCTATGGAAATAGCTAAATAACAATGATCACTGTAATGATACATCATAATTATAGGGTTATTTAGATTCAGGAAAATATGTGTAGGCATACAGGACGAGGCATTAGACGAGGATCTAGAACAAAACTTCCAAGAGTGCATCTTTATTTGTATACGTACATGTACTTACAAGTGCTTGTGCGCTTGGCCATCGTTTTTTACTGTATCATAAAATATTTAGAGATTATTACACGGCAGACGAGGGCCGGAGAGTGATATCGGCCCGCAACCGTGATATCTGCCACGAGGTCTTTATAAAATATGCCTAAATATTTTTAAACTATGACAGCGTCCTGCGAACGCATTTAATCGAAGTTCTATAAAGCCAGTGACAAGTGTTGTCGCAAACAACTTTTACAGTTTGTCTTTATCTACTCTTATCTGTTGCTATGTAGAAGGTCAGATTTTTAGAAATATATCGACCATGTCGGGATCACCAGAACCGTAACTGACACTATCATGTCTTCCACACACACACAGAGATATTTGAATTTAGTGCATCAATACTGCATATAGAATTTGTACATATTTAGACTTGGCCTACACCGGGTTTGCTCTAACATCTCAATATAATTTCCATTGTTTGGACATTGTTGGCACCCTCAAGATATACATCTTTTTTTCAACCCAGTTTTATTAAACCAATTTTTAATGAAAAAATCAAATCACAAAATTTCATTTCTTGGTAAAATCTAGGCCTATATAGAATAAAGTAATTCTTCCTCATGTTTTTGTTTTCAAATAGAAGCATACTATACATCATGACAGCTACATAAATAATGACTACGACAGACTTGGGAACAATCCTGGGAATATTGGTCACCGAAAAGACTGGCACAATGGTAGCATACTTCATAATCGAAACAGTAAACATGATCTCGTATATTCTGTATTCACTCTACGTTATGCAGCTTACTTATGTAAACTGTTGGCAGGGCTTTGTAAGGTAATGGGTAATCCGAGTCGTCTCTGGTGCAAATTTCGCTCTTTGATATATTGACGTCGCTACATTTTGAATTGTAAAATAGAGCGACGTCAATATATCAAAGAGCGAAATTTGCATCAGAGAAGACTCGAATTAGGTAATGGGGTGCATTCTCGTATTTTACACAAATAATGGCGGACAAGAGCACAGTATACACCACCATGTCTAGATATAAATAATGAATACAACAGAACACACCCCCGGGGAATTGTGGTCACCGAAACGACCAACAGATACAGGGGACATTTTATGCACGCTAAAACCAACACGATCCGGGACTCTGTTATGACAATTCTAAAATTATTGCCAAATTCTGATGTGCATTGCAATTCATCAGAATGTTTCTGTATTTATTTTTTGATAAGATTGGAATGTAGTCTAGTTGAAGCTTCTTATGCTCTGTTTTCATATTTTTAAGGTGTTTAAAATGTTTTTGCGACGCTCAACTAACGGACACTGACGACTAAAAAAGAATTTCTTTGTTGCACACTACGTTCAAGTATTTTCCCCATAATAAGCCTACAAGAGCAGGATGTGCATCGCTATATCTGTTTAAATAATGACTACAACAGAGATGAACTCGGGGGAGTTTTGGTCACCGACTGTCAGAACTGAGGAACGTTCCAAACACCAGTCAACACGTATTGCTTTGGTCGTGTATGTCGCTAAAATGATTCGTATTTTGCGTGTATATCGTCTGCAGCTTAAAGCAAGCTGCAATTATGAGGTTTGTGTTGAAAAGCATCACTAGTTTCTTTACAAGAAGAGTTAAGAAGGACTCTTGGAAGTATTTTCCATGCAATATTTGCGGACAAGAGCAGACTGTGCATCACTCTGTCCGTCTGTATAAATAATGAGAAAACAAACGACGGACGTTTTGGTCGAAGAAACGACTAAAAAAACTGAAGACTATTTATACACATACTGCTTTGGTATCTGTGTAACAGTTAAAGTAACCCATGTATCGTAAGTTACCGTAAACATTGTTTAACTTTGTCTATATCCGTGAAAATGGAAACTGAAGATGTTACCCAGATTCGCCTGAAATTTAACCCTTTCCCAAACGAAATTTTTTTTATGGTGATCCACTTCAAAAACTGCCACAAATAGCAAAATGGATGATATTTATAAAGATAGGATTCGTGAAAAAAAATGGCACAGAAAATATTAAGACAAAAGGAGAAACTGCTGGTTATCAGCAGTTTCTTCTTTTGTTTCAATGTTTTCCCAAGCCTATTCTATTAACGACGTCAAAACCAGGTCTTGTTTGGGAAAGGGTTAAAGAACTTGGTCAATTTCGGTTGTTCACGATAATCGCGACATGGCACGGAGTGAATGGTTAATGGAACACATTAAGAACTATATTAATTTTAAGTATGCATGTTTCCTGTTCATACATGGAACGTCAAGATGGATTTCTTAAAGTGTATGCGGAACTGACAATCCTCTACGTCAATATATAGGCCTAGCTAAAATGTCGGTGGTAAAAAGGACAATATGAATGATAGAATGGCTCAAGTGGACATAGAACAACAGGATCTAAGGTTTTCAAGTGTATTTTGCGTATCCATGGTACATACACCACATTGTGTTACATCTGTAAATAAATAGGGTAAAATGTTTTTCTTGTATTGCCTAATGGAAACAGGCAGGAGTATACTATATATCAATATATGTGAATGAATAATGCATACAGCAGATGTACTCCGCGGAGAGCTTTTGTCATCGAAAAGACATGAGCCAGTATTACACACAGTAACATGTAACATATATAGTTTAGTGGTTGTTTTTCAACATTACATTGTAAAAAATCAAGATTTACATTTTGGAAGGAAAACCCTTTATGCATTTTAAGACCAGTCTCGATATTATGACTTTTGCTTATAAATTTTACCACTGTAAAGAAATGAAAATACGTACTAGATTTTCAATTTTTTGCATGTGTTGGTTTAAAGATGTTAGACACCTGCAAGACTTGAACCATCACATGATGGTTCTTCTGTATGATTAACGAACACGGCAGAAATAATGTCTGTCCAGAAACTTTTTATGATCAAACAAAAAACACAAAGCAATATAGTTTAGCATTCTGCGTTACATAGTAAACAAATGACAAACGATGCAAAATCTACATAAAGGAAGCATGAAGGACAGACTTTCTATTTCTTTCCAACTAAAAGCGGGCAGGGGCCGACTATATATCACCATAATGGTATAAATAATGGATACAGCAGATGAATACTCCGGGGAATTTCGGTCACCAAAAAGACTGCCAGAAAGAGGAAATTTTAACACAGGAACACGACAGCAAGGGTCTGAAAGGAATTTTGGTTGGTTGTTGCATAAATGTTACATAGATGTGGATGTTTTAATTAAAAATATTGAACTAGGGTCTTAAACACTATTCACTCAGCTACAAAAACATAAATAATAAATACTTTCCAAAACTAAAAACAAATGGATTTCTCCAATTTGGAAGGGGTTGCAGATGTCAAAATAGATATACACGTATAATAAAAACAAGTAGAAAAAATGGTTTATATTATAGAAAATATTGCGGGAACGAGAGAGATAGCCAATTATCAGCAATTTCATCTTTTCTCTCAAAATCAAGAAGTTACCATATGAACATCTGGACTGTTTCGGAATCCGCGACTCCTGATTTTGATAAGATGCGTATCTGTACTATATAATTATGATTTTTCATTGCCGAACAAAAACTGTGAAAAAGGATGCACGTCTCAGCTTTAAGTAATGGAAGGATTTAGTGTAACTGTTTAAATGCCTTTTCTATCCAACCCAAAGTCCTGAATTTATTTTCTTTGAAATGATCTGCGGTCATTGTCCACTTCGAATAAGTAATTATCTTTATTAATAGGTGTACTCAAAGTAATTCAGAATTTGCCGAGGAACGTCGAATGTCTACATAATTACCGCAAACCCCCGTAATTTAGCCGGGAACGGGGAAACAAACAAATAGGAAAATTGGCACCTTACATATGACAAACAATTACTCTCTTGTCCTATCGTAGGAGAGATTACTTTCTGTCGACTTTACGAGTAAATGTTATAGATTCACTCCTGCGGGGGAACTATCTTTGCTCTTCTTATAATAGGAACTCAGTTTCTTCTCATAGATATTCACAGGGAGCAAACTTGCGAAAACTTTAAGACATAGAATCTATGTCTTAAAGTTTTCGCAAGTTTGTTTTCTTTGAATAGCGTCAATAGGCCTACCAGTACGTGTTTGGGAAAGCGAAAGACTGTTGTACGATGAACCAGCAACCGTTGCATATAAATACACAAGAGGACCATGATGGTCCTATATCGCTAAACTGAACCAAAATGATATGAGCAACATTTTTGTTCAATTCAATAAATATTTATGACTTTAAGACCGAAAACGAACTTATGATCAATGACGTGAAAATCGAACTCATCCAAGATCTTATGGTGCTCAACATTGTGTCCAAGATTTGTCTTGTTTGATAAATAATTGTAGATTCTGGAGTATAAACAAGATCGAAAACAGCCGAAAACAGCAATTTTGTCAAATTCAAGGGCACATAACTCTCAACTTTTTTATCAGATCAGACTGAAAATCAAACTCATTCCAGAACTTATAATCCCCAACATTGTGTCCAAGTTTTGTCTTGATTGGTCAATAATTGTAGATTCTAGAGTATAAACAAGGTCGAAAACAGCCGAAAACGGCAATTTTATCAAATTCAAGGGCACATAACTCTCGACTTTGTTGTAAGATCAGGCTGAAATTCAAATTCATCGGAGATCTTATGATACCCAACATTGTGTCCAAGATTTGTCTTGATTGGTCAATAATTGTAGATTCTAGAGTGTAAACAAGTTTGAAAACAGTCGAAAACAGCAATTTTGTCTAATTCAGGGGCACATAACTCTCAACTTTTTTTCAGATAGGACTAAAAATCAATCTCATTCCAGAACTTATAATCCCCAACATTGTGTCCAAGTTTTGTCTTAATTGATAAATAATTGTAGATTCTAGAGTGTAAACAATGTCAACAACAGCCAAAAATGGCAATTTTATCAAATTCAAGGGCACATAACTCTCGACTTTGTTGTAAGATCAGGCTGAAATTCAAATTCATCGGAGATCTTATGATACCCAACACTGTGTCCAAGATTTGTCTTGATTGGTCAATAATTGTAGATTCTAGAGTGTAAACAAGTTTGAAAACAGTCGAAAACAGCAATTTTGTCTAATTCAGGGGCACATAACTCTCAACTTTTTTTCAGATAGGACTAAAAATCAATCTCATCCAAGATCTTATGGTCTCAAACATTGTGTCCAAGTTTTGTCTTAATTGATAAATAATTGTAGATTCTAGAGTGTAAACAATGTCAACAACAGCCAAAAATGGCAATTTTATCAAATTCAAGGGCACATAACTCTCATCTTTCTGGTCAGATCAGACTGAAAATCAAAGTCATTTGAGATCTTATGGTCTCCAACATTGTGTCCAAGATTTGTCTTGATTGGTCAAAAATTGTAGATTCTAGAGTGTAAATAAGGTCGAAAGCAGTCAAAATCGGCAATTTTGTCAAATTCAAGGGCTCATAACTCTCGACTTTCTGATCAGATAAGACTGAAAATCAAACTCATCCGAGATCTCATAGTCCCCAACATTATGTCCAAGTTTTGTCTTGATTGATGAATAATTGTAGATTCTAGAGAGAAAACAATGTCAAAAACAGCCGCAAATGGCAATTTTTGTCAAATTCAAGGGCACATAACTCTCGTCTTTCTGTTCAGATCAGACTGAAAATCGATCTCATCCGAGATCTTATGGTCTGCAACATTATGTCCAAGATTTGTCTTGATTGATTAATAATTGTAGATGCTGGAGTGTAAACAATGTCAAAACTAGGTATTTTTCGCATTCAAGGGCAGATAACTCCTGACTTTCTGGTTCGATCTGACCCATAATCGAACTCATCCGAGATCTTATGGCCATACATGTTTTGACCAAGTTTGGTCAAGATTGGCTCATATTTGTAGATGCTAGAGTGTAAACACGAAATTGTGGACGGACGGACGGACAGACAGACGGACAGACAGACAGACAGACGGACGACGGACAAAAAGTGATCACAATAGCTCACCTTGAGCACTTTGTGCTCAGGTGAGCTAATAATGTGTGACAATAATAACTAAAGGTCGGGTAGATTCAGCTTTCGAAAGAAAATCAAAGCGATGAAATAACTGTTATATTATCGACAGATCTTATGTATTGTAATTGTTCAACTTTTCTTTTTAGAAAATATTTGTGTTTCGAATCGGTGGCCATAGCATACTATAATTTAAGCAACGTTTGTCCGTTTGTCCGTTTGTCTGTTCCCCTACTCCTCCCAGGTCCTTGGGCCGATCTTCACCAAACTTGGAGGGAAGGTGGAGGGCGGCCCCGGATATTAGCTTGAGGGGTTCATTTTTTGAAAGGTCAAGGTCATCGAGGTCAAAGGTCAAATTTATGTTTTTACGGGTTACGGGTATCGTTTTTACGGGTTACGGGACGGGATTGCTTACGGGTTACGGGACAGGATTAGGTGGAGGGCAGCCCCGGATAGGTCAAGGTCATCGAGGTCAAAGGTCAACCCCGGATAGGTCAAGGTCATCGAGGTCAAAGGTCAAATTTCGAGACGGGTAAAATTGCTAGTCTTATAAATGCAATTAGACAAAGCTCACCTGACACGGTCTCTAAAGGACAAATATGTACATCAAAACTGTCTATCATAAGAATTCTGATAATTGGCCGGGAAGGTCGTTTTGGGACAAGTACATATAGATCTAGTTAAAAATTCCCTTGCATATTTATGTAACATCAACGAACCTATAAGCCTCAGTTTTGTCATCGACTTTGGATTGGAAAATAAATGATCATCAAATTTTCCTCATTTTCCACCAATGACGTCTGCAATGTATCATTTATATTTTGAACATTTTTAAGTTTTTGTCGTCGTTTTTGTCGTCTTCACCATCTTTGACTGTAAACTAGGACATTTTTGCATCTTCGCAAGTTAAGGATTCTACATGTATCTCCACTTTGATCCTTACACATGTAAATAACAAAGTAGATTTAGATGTCTAGGCCTGTGAGGATGCATTTCATGTCGTTGGGAAAATGACTATATAGAGACTACTTTGAATAACAAAGCAAACCCAGACTGTCATCACAATCCTGTCATTATGTTCCCTCAATAGCGGTATAGTTCCAGCTATTCAGGGATGCACATAGAAGCAACAACATGTCAAAAACAGACGTTATGTATCGTCAACACACAAACAATCCATGATACTTCCAACTTATCTCACATTTCGTATATAGAGAAGCCTTCTGAATAAAGATACGATGTTAGATTTTGATTCCTAAATGATAACTGGATTATACCGCTTCTTAAACTATCTATTTCTCTCTGTAAGCAAATAAATAAAATGCCATTTGCATTATATTGTCGATTCCAGTAAAATCGTCACAACTGATTCATAAATGCGACTTTCTAAAAAAACTTTCCAAAACCTCTCATTTTGTCATTTTGTATGTACGTCTTAGGACTAGAAGAAAATGATGATGACAAACAGCATTTTCTCCGTTTAATCTATTTTTCCCGTGCTTTATAATGTTTGAAAATAACACCTCTATCAACACCTTTTTGGATCAGTTTTGGAAAGTTAAAAGTTGTAGTTCAGGATTTATGGAAGGAATAGTCGATATAAAACCTCGACGCATCAGAATTTGCTTTCTATTGAAACAGCAAATTGGTTTTCCTTTATTCGCTTATATATATTACCCCGGCCTATTGTTGAGCTAATACGCCCTGCAGATTCCGGGTTAATAAGAAATTCAAATCACTTTCAGAGAACGAAATTAATCTTTAGACTGATCTTTACAAAAGATAGGACTTGAGGCTTATATGTAAATGGTCGCGCCCACTCCATAAACAACAAAGCGTCGGATGTTTTCGAAAAAGTCGTAACTTCGAGTACAGCTTGAATAATCTGTAGTTACGACGTTTTCGAGTGTATCCAACGATGGTAACCAAAACCAAGTAGCAGATCATCTCGTAGTTCCACTGACGAAAGTTTTGCATCACTTTAATGTCTTTCCCTTTCCCAATTAGCCAATTTCTAGGCTGGTCTAAACTTAAAGGAGTTGCAGACGACAAAATAAATAATTCTACATGTAGAAAATTACAATTGTATAACATAGATTTAACTTTTAAGGAATTGGAGAAAAGGCTTATCATCAGCATTTTCTCCATTTCCTGCAAGGTTTTCTAATCGTATGTCAAGCTGAGTCGTAGAAATGAGTCATTGTTTGGGAATGGGTTAACCCTTTCCGAAAACGACAAAATTTTAGGATGTCTCAATTGGAAAGCTGTTGTAGACGGCAAAATGGATGTTGACAAAGACAAAAAAAAAAAAATGTTAAACATAACATAAAAAATTGAGACAAAAGGAGAAAATGCTTATCATCAGCATTTTCTTCCTTTGCCTCAATGTTCTCCGAAAACATTTCAAATAGGGCCATCAATACCAGGTTTTGTTTGGGAATGGATTAATGTCCATTTTGAAGGTCTTCTTCTCCAGGAAGACAAATCATTAATAGTGTTTCGCAGACAAAATGGCGGAGGAAACAAACATTAAAGAAATAAAGTAACAGGGGAGAAATTCAAAACAAAAATTGATCCAACATTTCTAATCTGGATTTTTCTTTAAACCACGGCCCTTCTGTGCATCATAAAGAATATCACCATAACGAACTGCATAAGGTGAATATGGCACTTATGTCTACATTAACCCATTACCAAACGACAAAAATTTAGGGCGGTCCAAATTGAAAGATCCTGCAGACAACAATTTTAAATGAATGAAATTAAAATTTTTGTTGTCTTTTTGGATGGAAAACATTGTGGAAAATGAAGAAATTGCTTGTCATAAGCAATTTCTTTATTTTTCACGATGTTTTTCAAAGCCATTATCTTGTGAGCAGTCAAAAAGAGTCACTGTGTGGTAATGGGTTAATCAATATGTGATCATGACTTTTTCTTATAAATATATTCTAGTCGATGTTTTTAAGCGTAATTTCTTGTACATCCCTGAATTGTTGCAATTTCCATGAATTTTGTACATCGATAAATTGTTACAATATCCATGAATTGATTAAATCCCTATCAGTCTATTATTAAGCCATTTTGGGAAAATGTGCAAAGGATCGAACGCCGTTGAGATTAGATCACCTTATAAGCCTAACCAAGAAAATAGGCCTAAACTGTATTTTGAATCGGTCGTAACAGTTTCTTTATTTATTACAATAATATTTGTCATGATTTTGATTACACAAACTTTCTCATATGTATGAATAATGCTAGACTCTGTTGGGATACCATAAATATTCATGCGAGAATTAAAGCCTACACATCGGAATTCTGAATTATCAACATCCATAATCAATCTGTCCATCTCATACAGTCTCTATTCATTCCATCTTATCCTTCATGATTACATATCTCTTATTTGAGCTGGGATCTGGAAAAATATCATTTAGGGCTTTTAAGCCCAACATGGTTCCAGATCAGCCTGCGTATACACGCAGTCTGATCAGGAACCATGTTGTTCTCCATTAGCTTCATCATGGTCTGTAGCAATCATATGGGAGTATCATGGAACAATGTCAGACTGCACCTAGGCACATCATGATGTTGAAGCATGGCAGTCTCAAATGCTATAAGGGACCTTTTTCCAGATTCCGTCTCAATTATCATTTATTTATATGTGACCCGTCGCGCTAAAAGGGACCTTATCGGGTGTGTGAAAAATATCGACCCTAGTCAGTCTGCGCAGTCCGCGCAGCCAGACTAGGGCAGACACTTTTCACTTGTATGTACTTTTTTATATCTGGAATGTTTTCCCTATCTTACTTTACATTCATTTTTCGAATACAGTATCTGGTTGACCTGTGCTGAGTCTGGCAAGTTTGTCAAAATCTGGATTTTTTGAGTTCGGATAAGGTCCCTTTTCGCGTGATGGGTCACATATTCGTCTATCTGCTTGTCGTATTCCCGTCATTATCACATCTTTCTTCTGTGTTTCCCTGCTTCTCTTATTTCCTAAATTGCATTCATTTTAGACCTTTTAATTTCTTATTCAATTACGGTTACATACATAATTATATCGTTTTTTTTTCATTATTTATATTCATAATGTGAACTAGACCATAAACAGTGTGTTTCAGTCATGTTCGTGACCAATTCTGAAGGCAAATCGATCTATTTATTTCTCCGCATTTCTCCTTATCTCTTTCCAAATATATCATAATGGGTCATGATAGTAACATTCTTACTTTTGGTACCTTTCAATATGTGCGTCTTTCTGTCTGCCTCGTTCGGCATAGCATATTGCCTTAAAGTCCTTTGACATTGACATTGACCCATGATTCTGAATGTGGTATCACAAGAACGCTCTTGTAATAAATACATACTATATATATCTTTGTGTTATGCGCAATGCCAAGTATTTTGGGGGCACACATATCTGGGAAAATAAATATTTTTGTATTTTTCACAACGATACTTTTCCTGTCCTTTCATCAGTCTTGTTCTGTAGTGTTTGCTTTCCATATTATAACATACATGTATATTCACATTTTCATGAAAACAATATAATCAAGAGTGTAATTAAATAAATCGAAGTCTCGGAATTCAGGCCAGCCTGCATAATATTTGATGTCCGACAGCATTCATGATTAAGTGTCCTTATTTTTCGTAAAAACAGGTGATCAATATTGAGACCGACGAGGCTTAACTTGGCCACAAAATGGTCATGACTATGGTAGTCTGTATACATGCCTAGCACAAAACATTAATGGGAGAAAATGTCCGTTTTCGTTCTTTACTCTCAAAGCTATCCGAGAAGCCTTTCTGAGGAACGCCAAACCAAGTGCTCATTTGAAAAAAAAGTTAATGTAGTGTACTCCTAGTGAAATTCATGCTGTGTCGGAATTTCTCGTACAACGTCCTTATCATTCGTAAACGTATGCGACCTATTCGAGTAACGTCGTAAACATTCGGCGGTGGAAAGTTCCACCGCTGAATGTTTACAAGGTCACTCGATAATTCCGACGTCGCGCGAATCTCTTTAAGGATGCACTACGTTAAAACATTCCCCATGTATATAAGGGTAAAGAGTGTTCATCATTTAATACGAGTGGGTTAATTGTTTTGGGTTAATATTACCATCGGGGATCATTCTTTCTGCCAAATTAAGTGCAAGAGAGTGTATAAACAAGTTCTGCCTCTCCCGATAATGGGAATCGCACGTACAAACAAACTTTTATAGCATTTCTACTATTTGAATTTAATAATGTTTTCTTTTTGAAATATCGTTTGGATAAAATTTGAAAGAAAAAGATACTTCCTTACTTAAGGGGGAATGCTCCAGTTTTTCGGAACACTCGGTCATTACTGTAGTAAATTAAATATTTCGTACCAATATGTTTCGCTACCATAATTTCAATGATAAAACACAACATTACAATAGACCATTTTCGACGATAAAAGTGTATTTATTATGCGAAACTGATTTCCTCAAGATGGAAATCGATTATTTAGAGCAAGACAGCCGTAAGTGTGTGTGCAGTTACCACTGTTTTGCGTCATTTTATCAATGTGTAGCTGATAAAAATTGCTGTAATTCACTAATAAGTGCGCTGACCTATACATTTTCTTTTTGAATTATTACCAGGACATGTTGCTTAATACAACGAGGAAGTTTTATCAAATTCTATTATTTAGAACTTGAAATATTTCCAAAAATATGCAAATTTTGACATAAAACACTTCAGCTTCGTTGATCAAACCGAACACGTGAGCATGCTGTTTTATACATTTACGCGTTTATAATATCACATATTTTGGGTTTTCTGTTCTTATCAAATGTAAGACGTTACTTTAAATCCGTTTTTGGGACTAAACGATGAATATACAGCAATTTATTAGCATTTTAGTGAATTTGGACAGGTGCAAGAAATTGTGCATTTTTTCGATGTAGGGGTATGTGATACGAATGCCTATAAAATTCAAACAAGATCGCTGACCCTCCTTTTTTATTTTATTTTTCAATTGGTAATAACATGTAATATCAACATACAAAATATAAATAAATTCTATTATTGGGAAAAAAAATAGGAAACTGGAGCATTCCCCCTTAACCATATCCTAAACTTGCTTTTGACGTCCCTAATAAAAAAACAATGGCTTGGGAAAGCATTGGGCTAAAGGCTCCTTTTGCATCTAATGGCCTGGTCACATACAACTGCGCGTCCACATTACGCCCACGACGCGTCCAAAAACCATGCTGCATATAACTGACCATCTTTAGCAGTGATGTGGACGTGGAATTATGTATGTGACAAGGTTTTAAGTTATACCATGTGCTCGTCACGACAGCATCATGTTATAGTTTTAACCAGTCCTACATTTTGTCGTTTGGAGAAGGGCTATTAACCCATTACCAGACGGTATTCTTATTAGTCCAAATTTGGGGTTGAAAACATTGGGGGAAATGAAGAAATTGTTTGTCACAAGCATTTTTTTTTCATTTTCCACAATGTTTTCAAATGCCATTTTTGTCCGGAGTCAATAAGAGCCATTGTGTGGTATTGGGTTAAAGATCGGTAATGTCAGGGATCTCCATTTTGCTCTCTTTCCCCCACGATTTAACTTCGTGCGAAAGACCAATGGCAAAGAAGTTTCTGCTAAAAACAGACTGAGTTTAGCATTATGTTTTGATAAAAAGTCGTTGTTGTTATAAAGTCTCGTAACTACGGCTTGATTCAAGCCGTAGTTACGAGATTTCATAACAACACCTACGAAATACTAGTGTTTGTCCGAAATTACGTGACGGTTAACTGGATAAAATCGTTCCCTATTCTATTGTTAAGGAAATAGCCTATTGATTTTTGCGTCTGTGAAACTTTAAATCTGACACATATAGACATTTTGTTTTCCGCTTGTTACATAATACAGCGTGTATATTCACAATCTATCCTAACAGCAACAAGAATTTGACATTTTCACTTTCCCATGCAATACAATTTTAGATTTATCCAATTTGAAAGCTGCTGCAGATGACAAAATATGTGTTGGGCGTTAAAAGCAATATAACACGGTATAATTATTATCTAGTCGTTTGATGTATCCGGATGTCCCCCTTTTGTCTAAATATTAACATCACAATTTTCTGCCCATTTTGCAATCATAATCAGGCCCGTAGGAAGCAATTTTATTTTGTGTGGGCTAAAGCCCCAGTGTCTGAATATTGGGGGGGGGCTAATTTGGATTTTCTCTAAATTTTCAGTGTGATAATAGGATAATTTGGCATTTTAGATAAACCTTGGGTGGCTTAGCCCCCTAGCCCCCCCCCCCCCCCCCTTACCCCTGTTCCTACGGATCTAATATTTTTCTTGTAGGGATCAAATTAAAAAGCAATGCTGATCGAAGAAACGATATAGAATCTACTACCGGTATAGAATGCAAATGGGAAACTGTTTTCGCAAAATGGTTCTTTGTGTAATGGCAATGAATTTTCGGTTACAAATAGAGTTAGTTTAACGTTATGTTTTGATAAACCATCGGTGTTGTAACAAAGTCTCGTAACTACGGCTTGAATCAAGCCGTAGTTACGAGATTTCATAACAACACCCACGAAATACTTTATTTGTTTGTCCGAAATTACGTCATTAGTAAGTAGAGAAAATCGTTTCCTATTTATTTCAATCTGCCCACCTTTGCGTGCCGACAGTGATGTATCGGCTTGCATGTGAGATTACGTGTAAAAAACCTCCTGTTGAATCAGAGAGCATAAAAAATCAGTAACCCGTACGACAAAAATCGATGCTGGAATTAAATACCACCGGATACTGATCGAAGAAAGACTGCTACGCATCAAGTGTAGAAGGCATTACAAATGAGGAAATAGCAACGAATTTTGTGCTAAAAATAGACTGGTTAATCGTTATGATTTTATAACCCGTCGATGTTGTTGTAAAATCTCGTAACTACGGCTTGAATCAAGCCGTAGTTACGAGATTTCATAACAACACCTACGAAATACTACTGTTTGTCCGAAATTACGTCACTGTTTACTTGAAAAAATCTATCCCTACATAATTATGGAAAACGAAATTTGTTTAAGAATACGAACAAAAGAAAGAAACAAAGATCCAAAATTTATCATCTTTGCTAGCCGAGGTTGAACCCCACTACGTATACATCTTCATTCGCTCGTTCAAGATTATGTTGTGGGTTTCACCCCTGACTCGCAAACACGATTAAAAAAAAAAAAAAAAAAAAAAAAAAAAGAAAAGAAAAATGAAAATGTTGTACAGCACAGGGTACTTTATTTTCCCCAAGAATGGTAAAACATGTATATTGAAGTCTTATTTTACCATGCATACTATGATGTATAGGATTTTACGCGTTTAAGCCTATCCCAAACGGGACCTGGTTTTGACGTCCCAAATAGGAATGGCTTTGGAAAACATCTAGACAAAAGAAGAAATTGCTGATAACCAGCAGTTTTTCCTTTTGCCTCAATATTTTCTTGGTTATATCACACACAATTTCAATCTTCATTAACATCCGTTTTGTCGTTTTGTCGTCTGCAGCAGCTGCCTAAAATTGTGTCGTTTGGGAAATGGTTAAAGGCGCGCTTCCTTTCGTTTAAGAACACATAAAAAACAACGTTGAATAACGACCAAAATCGATGTAGCGAATTATGAAAAAAACATTGCTTCGAAAACATTTTCAAAATTCCTCATGATGGGGTTAACAAATATTAATTTTGTACACTATTATTTTTCTTCGAATCATACTTGACAGCAATTTCGCGGGCCCATTTTGTCATGCCAACAATCATGTATCGGCTTGAATGCGTGTAACGTGTAAGACCCTCCTCTCAATTCAGAGAGCATAAAAATCAACAAAAATCGATGATGGAAAGAAATACCGACAGATGCAGATCGAAGAAATATATCCTTTTCTGCATATAAATGCAGGGTTGCAAGAAATTTTGTTAATCGGTCTATTTATTTCGCATGTATAGTAGAAAACTAGAAATATGACAGATGCGATTGAAATATTAAAGACAGGGAAAGAAATTGCGTGATATGAATTGCATGTAGGCCTACATGTATGATTGTAACACAGTCGATAAAGGAGAGGAACAGTTCAATAACAGACTTGTCATCCTTTAACCCTTTCCCAAACGGCAAAATTTTAGGGTGATCCACTTCAAAAACTGCCACAAATTACAAAATGGATGTCATTAAAGATAGGATTTTTGAAAAATATGGCACAGAAAATATTGAGACAAAAGGAGAAACTGCTGGTTATCAGCAGTTTCTTCTTTTGTTTCAATGTTTTCCCAAGCCTTTTCTATTAGGGACGTCAAAACCAGGTCTTGTTTGGGAAAGGGTTAATGTTACATGTACGTGGGTGGTTTAACCCTTTTCCGAATACAAAAATGGTCTGTACCGATTTGAAAGCTGCTGCATACGACTAAATGTATTAGTATATAAATAGTATTTGTTCACACAAAATATCCCAGAAAATATTGAGGCAACAGAAGAAAATGGTGATCATCAGCATTTCCTCTATTGTCTCAATATTTTACCAAGCCTCTCCTATCAAAGACGTGAAAACATTGCTTAGGAAAGGGTAAAATGTGGTACAAAAATGCAAATGCTACAAATTGTACGACATGTATGTTTTAGAAGAAAAATCGCCCCATTGGAAATTATATACATGTATGGCTGAATTCCAGTGGGCCTACATAACCGAGAGAAAATTTCGCTTGAGCATCTGAAAGTTCTCTCCTTTGCTCGCTATATATGATTTATATTGAAATAATTTTGATACGAACTCTTCTCTTATGTCCAAAAACCGAGAAATAAGTATTTCTCTTTGTTTACAAGTTCAACTCTTAATTAAACATGGCACGCTTAGAGTCTGACGCCCCCAATAGAAACGGCTTGTGAAAACTTAGAGGTAAAAGAGGAAATGCTTCATAATTGGCATTTTGTCATTTTCTTCCAATATTTTCTGTGATATATTAAAATATAAATGTTGTCTTTATCAACATGAATTATGCGATGTGCAAATCCTTCAAATTATCATTTTGCTCGATTATTTTTCAATTTTTAAATTTCAGCCTTATATTTATTCGCATGCCAAATTGGAATTTTTCTGTGATGTGATGTGGATGTTATACATGTATAGCCTACCTATTTCATAAATCTAATATATTAGATTCGTTAGTTTGGGTGTTGTTGGCAATTCATTAGATTTTAAACCCGGAAAAATTAGACTTTTTAAAAATACATTCGTTGGAAATACATGTATATATGATGAAAATGCTGACTATTATAAATCACTGACCTGTGCGGTAAAATCAATGACGGAATTAATTACCGCCGGGTATCGATCCAAGAAATTAACATGTTTTTGTTTATACATGTACATGTGTTGGTTTGCGAGTGGAGATTTTGAACCAAGTTTTCTCATAAATTGTTGTACAAATGTGGTAGAAATCCAAATACATCTTTGTAAGGATAGACGGTGTATATAGCCTTGGCTAGCGAAGATGGTGGAAATAGGGTAGACTTACTGGTCCATATTCATGAGCAATTTCTCTCATTTGGTTGATTTATTTAAGTGATACTTGTTTCGTTAGAACAATTTTACCATAAAATCGCGTTATTTCTCTACGCTACCTTTATGGAAATGAATACTATTTCCAACCAAACAATTTTAGTAGGGATAGATATTGTTCAGTATACTGTGCTAAATATACAGTCCACACTCGTTGTGTCGCAGTCAGAGGGGTGGTAAAATACCTCGACATATCCGGAGTTCGACTAATCCGATTTTGATTATTTTCGATGAAAACGATATTTAACCATTTTTGATAGGCATCATATGTTTCCATGATTGAAATATAGTAGGAAAAGGAAAGAAATTGCTCGAAAGGAGCAATTTCTATCCTTTTCCAACTAAATTTCAACGGCTGTATTTTTTCGGAATTCATTTTGATATCCATATGTTGATAATGGGACATGGCTTTCACTTCGACTTAAGCGGAATTTCGAGTACATGTATATCGGTTTATACCTATTAGGTAAAGTTTCATCATTATGTGTGTCTGATTCTACGTCCATGTTTACTCCCTATTCTTCTTTAGTTCCATGATTGATTCCATGAAAGATAGGTATTTCAACATTATGATATGACTGGACATAAACAGTGTCACGTTTGTTATTTCCATACTATAGGGCGAACCTGTTGTTGCAGATCGCTAATAATATGTACGTGTACACTTATAGACACATCTAACGCAACACTTACCTTTTTGGTAATAACTAAAAATCTAACGAACCTTTTTTCATCAAATTTTCAACAAATCTAATAAATCTATATTGGCTTGATATCTGTAATTTTCGTGAAGAAATATTGATTAGAAAGTATCAAAGTTGCAGTTCATAAAATATGACTAGAAAACAAAAAGTCGCAATAAAGCAGTGCGAGCTGACATTCTGTGTATCCGCCATGGGCCTAGATGGCACGAAGATACCCTTTCGCATTGACAAAGCATAATTTATGATAATTTTATTTGCGGAATACCCGTCCTTAACTCGGGGTTTTGTTACTTTTCTTGTATGAGTTTTGGTAAAAACCCTAATTACTTTTTATGTTTAGATGAATAGAAAACTTGTAAACGCTATTGATATATATTTGCTGAAATTTTCATAGGACATACTGCATTATTTTTTCAATCATGATGAAAAATGTTAGAGTTGCGTTAGAAGTGCCTTTCAGTGTATATGTTGTAAGCAAACTTGGAACTGTAAGCATTTACGTAAGCAATTTTGGAAATTCTTTCGGAACTTGCGCAAATTTGACACTTTAGTTGTAAAATAACATTATCATTTTTATGTGTTTTCAAAACGTTTTTTCATTGATTAAGTAGGTTTCATAACAAATAGACATATACGTATATATTTTTCTTTGCTTTAAGTTTCAATCCTATCTACAACATATGCCTGTATATACACCAGTGCGACATTCTTTTCTTTTATCTTTTCCCCAAACAATGCCGAGTTTGACGTCCTATAAAAGAAAGACTTGGGAAAACAAGGAGACAAAAGAAGAAATGGTGATGACAAGCATCTTCTTTTTGAGCACTAATCCAACCTTTGTCAACACCCATAGTCGTCTTCAACACCTTACAAATTGTGCATTATCTTTCTAAAACTCTACTATGTCTTATTTACAAAGCCCGAGAAAGACGTATTCCTATATAGGAGAACAATGCATGAAAATGCAAAATGCTGGTAGTAAAGAATCACTGACCTGTGCGGTAAAAATCGATGACGGAATTAAATACCGCCGGATGTCGATCGAAGAAATAAACATCTTTTCCTTCATACAAGTGTTGGTCTGCGAGTCTAGATAACCGAGTTTTCTCGATCTTCTTCAGCGTGGCCACGTGAGTCTCGTGCCGTACCCCACCCACATTTAACACAACCCTCTCATCATCGTCGGTAAGCTGGGAGTCGAACTTTTTGATAGGAAGCGTCTCGTCGGGAGAGCCGAGTACCACGGACGATAGTTCGTCCTTCTCGGCCGATGCCAGGTGCACTGGTTTTTCATTACCATCCTGCATTGCCGGCTAATTTTCACTTCTTCAAATATAACGCCACCTTACTGCGCATTTCCAACACAAACCCTAGTACCACTAAATCCATGTCGTAGTATCTACAGATCGAAAACAAATCTTCTGTTTCTGGTCTAATCGAACGTAATTATCACTCTAGAGGAACCACAACTGATTGATAAATATCATACAACGTCAACTTTTTGACAGGCGAGAAATATACACAGAACCATGTAAATATCATGAAATATGCTCCCTGGAAATCTACAACGATCCGTCAACTTGTTGGTTGGGAGAAAAATACTAAATACGTCCGAGGAATCTACACGAACAAATTACAAACCGCACAACATTTAAAAGACAGGAGAACACTACAAGAATCTAGTCAAGGCATTATTAAGGAATATTATTACATTTCGCGTCGTACATTTGAGGCGTCTGTGTTGAAAGTTAGAAGCACTGTTACACATTGGCATTCGCATTCAAGTCCGCCCTGTTCTCCAATACGTGTTGATATCTATTAATTATTAACAACATCATCGCCGTGTTTTCCATTAAATAGAGAGTAACTGTTCTCGATAGACCTGGCCCCGAACCTCTAATTCACAAGTTAGAGCTGCGGCACGCATCCCTTGGAAACCTCGAATAAACAACAGAAATATCCACTATATAACTAAAAGGTACGTCCATTTATCCTCTCCATCGGCTTTTTTATCAAACATTTCGATTTCACTGTTTCGCTGTTTCACAGCATTACGCTGTTTTCAAGACTGCCTCAACACGTGACTAGTTTTCAGATATAAGTTCAGTCGATGGGAGATACAGAACAAAATTTCCAGCAATCGCAGAATTCCTGATATTCAAAATTTACAAAATTCTAACTCTTTTATTTCTAATCTAAATCCTATATTGTGGGTACTCATTTGAATCGTCTCTCGGAGACGATTCAAATGAGTACCCACAATATAGGATTCGGTTGTGATTTGATCGAATTGTATGCCGATTTCGTTTGAAAATACAAAATTTTCTTTCTATCTGGGATTTCGGTCCCCCGTGCGATCATTCACCAATATAGAAGAGTTGGATGATGCTGCATATCTCAGCTTCTCCCAAAATTAGTAGGGTTGCTTGTTTTCACTCAATAACAGTTTAATCGAAATTTGTAGCGATCAAACCCCCTCCTCCTACTCCTAATTTTCCGAATAGATTTGCTTGCGTTTTTTGTTTGCTTATCTAGACAAATACGATACTTTTGTTATTTATAATCATTTTATTTTTTCTTTATCGATCATTTCTTCCTTTCGTATTATTTGTAAACAAGTTTCATTAGGGCCTAGATCTAGTATTTTTTATATTTCTTATCCAGTATTATAACAAATTTGCCGTTGCGTTAAAGCCAGGAGAGGATACAGCGTAAAAGATACTGAAACAGATGTGGAATTTGCTGAGTAAACCTTTTCCGTCACATCGAAAGATCGAGGTACTTGTTTTACCCGTAAGTGATATATGGCTTTCATATAAACAAACTGTGTACTTCTTAACCCATTACCAAACAACAAAAATTTAGACTGGTCGAAATTCAAAGAAGCGAAAGACGATAATTTCAAACGACGGAAATGTTTACCTTTTTGGTCTTTCTGTGTAGAAAACATTGTGAGAAATGAAGAAATTGCTTGTCATAAGCAATTTCTTCATTTTCCACAATGGTTTCCAAAGCCATTACCTTATAGGGAGTCAAAAAGAGTCACTGCGTGGTAGGGTTAAGACAGAACGTTTTCCTTTAATGGCAATGTCGGTCGTATGCCATTACTCAAAGTCCTATTTTCAAAAGTGCTCTTTTTGGGCCATTTGGTGTTCACGAACACAGCTTGTTTTTTATTCCTATTATTTATTTTTTTTATTGAATTTCAATTTGTTATTCTTCATAGGCCATGACATCGTCCTGACTGTCCTTATATTGGACACGGTAGACTATTCCTTCACAATTTTCTAATAGCTTACCAGAAGGTATTTTTTAGCCTAATGGTCCAATTTGAAGCCTGGTGCAATCGAGAAAATAATTTTAACTTCAACTTGAATCAGCCAGAAAATCCATGTTGATTAATAATGACCACCCCATGTCAAACAATGGAAAAGTGTCGGTTTACACTGGTTAAGGTTATCCAGTATGGCTAATGATAGACTTAACACAGCTAAAACGAGTTAAGTGTATCAAATACGAGAAATACCTGTCCCATGGACATAAGAAGCTATGTTTGTACAATTATATTGATGAATCGTCTTTAACATAATGTCATAGGGGTGGTCAATTAGAATTAATAACAAAACCCCATATATCTGATGAAATATGTGAGAGTAATGTCTCGATAAGTCGGAAAATGGGTAAAAAACAGCTGTCCCACCTCGGGGGTGGTCCAGTTCATCACTTTTGTACGGAGAGTACATATATAATACATATACAGCATACCTAGTATCCGAACCAGTAGCTTTTCCAAATTGTTTTAGTGGTGAAATAAAGAAATTTAAGATAAATGCATTTTTCTGCAAACAATTATGCATATGTCCCATGGTCTGGTGTGAATTACGTTATTTAGTTTTCCACACATCCTAAAACGAAACCATGTTTTGAATACATGATATTAAATATCATTTATAAATAGTCAACAGCATGTGCAAACACATTGTATTACTCTTGAAAGTAGCAGTAGATTATAGTAAGTCACACTTTGCAATGAAGGAAGCTACCCCGCTCAAGGAGCAGTAAATGTGAATTACGTTAATGCTTTTTAAAATTTCACACAATCAACGCTTAAGCTAAATACATAGTTTGGCATGTACCTACACATGTGTAGATTACATAAACCAAGAAGAACATTTCTCTTCAGTATTATTACCTGTGGAATTTTATTGTATGTTCAAAATTGTGAATTACGTGTCTGTGAATTACGTTACGCCATTTTTCGTTCCATAAAATATTTTATTCATTAAATGTCGCAAAATTAGAAACACTTAAGTCATGTTTTAAATATTTATTAAATTCAAGTAGTCAATTGATAGTAAAACCGAAATATGTCAATGTGAAAAATCTAAGACCGAAACTATAGTGGGACATTTTTCGTTCGTATTTGATACACTTAACTCGTTTTAGCTGAACAAGCGTGTTTCCTCGTGGGCTATGTCAAATGCTAATAGGTCTTGTAAAAACTGGTTTTACGTCGTCAATAATGCTCTGCATGATTGCAATGCTAACTATGACAACCATTTAACTAAAGAACAGTTTTTACAAAATATTGAGAATCACTTGTTTACAAAGTTTTGCGATGATTGGCAATCATCAATTCGTAAACCAAATGGCACGTCAGGCAAAGGTTTAAATAAACTGCGTACATATTGCCTCTTTAAAGACAAATATGAAGTTGAGAATTACTGTAGCATACTTCTACCCCCCAAGCATAGAAGCGCGTTCAGTAAATTTAGATGCGGGGTTGCGCCTTTAAGATTCTATAGAAACAGGACGTTACGAAGGATTAGCCGTAGAAGATAGAAAATGCCCGTTTTGTGGTCAAGTCGAAGACGAGAGCCACGTAATTCTCGACTGCTTCATGTATAACGACTTAAGACAGACTTTATATGATACTGCAGCTAATATAAATATACACTTTATGTCATTTTCGCCAAAAGATAAGCTTATATTCTTATTTACCAACAATGAACTTATTCGAGTTTGCGCCAAAACCTGTAACGACATTTTAAAACGCAGATCTTTTTACCTCCAAAAATAAGCGTTTGGATTTTTACTCATTATAATGCTTCTTTTGTGTGTGGTTTTTTTTTATATAATTCACATGTATTTTATTCTCTATGGTACAGATACTAATTTCAACGTACATTGTATGTGGAATTTCGACATATACTAAACGAATGTGGAAATATGATGAATGTGTGCGTGTATGTATGGTCGTATGTTTGTGTATGTTCGTGTGTGTGCTTGTGTGTGTATGTAATTGTACAGATGTGCATGGATTCTGTAATTACGTTTTAGTCTCTTATAATTCTTACTGAGAATGGTCATATACTATGTTTATATGTTTTAACTGTTTGTATTGTAAATATGCTTTGTGTATGAATGAGACTTTAATAAACTATAAACTTTTGGCTGGCACTGTCTTTAACCCCTTCCCAATCGACAAAATTTTAGGGTGATCCACTTCAAAAACTGCCACATGACAAAATGGAAGGTATTATAGCTAGAATTTGTGTAAAATATGACAAAGAAAATATTGAGACAAAAGGAGAAACTGCTGGTTAACAGCAGTTTCTTCTTTTGTCTCAATATTTCCTAAGCCTTTTCTAAAAGGGACGTCAAAACCAGGTCTTGTTTGGGAAAGGGTTAAGGTATATGACCCATCATTGGCACAAAAGAGCCAGAGGCGAAATTTGAAAAGTGCCAATAATTCTTAATCTGTGTTACATTTCCATTCCAAATACAAGCATTTTGAACGGTTTAGAACTTTGAATTGGTGCATTTCATATGGCTAGAAAAATGGATTTTTAATGACCTTAAACAGTTGATTAGTGCTGGGGGAAATAAGAATAAAAAATGTTACTAACGGGGGGGGGGGGGGGTTAATGATATAGTGCGGTACTAAAAAGTTGAAAACTAAATTTAACTTAGAAAATTTTGAAGGAAAGGGAGAAATCATCTATAAAAAGGAAATATTTTTTTCATAAAGCAAATAAAGAAATAAGTTAATCGCCATTTTTTCCTATGATTTCCACAACTTTCTCAATTAGGTTAAAAATGTCGCTCAGTCAGATTTTTCATTGTGAAAATTGGCAGCGAAGTCGTCTTGGAGAAAGAAAAACAATGCGACGGGTTGCCTCCCTAATTTCAATATTGGTTGGAGTGACACCTAAAGGAAATAGTTACGATGTTCGATTTTCACAGCGCGCCGTTATTTGTGAAATTTCCGCGAAAGTCAACAAACAGCACAAAATGTCATTTTTTGAAGAATGTCAAGAACAGTTTGGAACAACAGATCTCTACAAAATACTCGGAGTTTCTAAGAAGGCGTCAGCGTCTGAAGGTAAATTTTGAAGTGATCTTGTTCGATCTCCGTAATTTTTAATTTGGATTTTCAAAAATTTTCAGTGTGAAAAAAGGAAAATTTGGCATTTTTGGCCAACTTCGGGGGGGGGGGGGGCTTAGCCCGCCCTAGCCCCCCCCTGTTCCTACGGGCCTGTGACTTCTTCTTCTTCTTCCATTATCTGGCCTCCTTCGTCTTGTCGAAGATTATGCCAGTTTTGTGCGCTTAGCCTGTAGGCTCCCGTATTCGAGCACCTTAAGCATTACTTTTGCGCATGCGCACTAAAGTAATCAACATCCGGTGTCACTAACCAAAGTGAAAGTAACACAAATTTAATTGTAAGGTTCCAGTAGTGCAAAATAACTCCTTTTCAACGTAACAAGAAAGAAATAAGTCACCTGCTATTTGTACACGAGGTGATCAGTTTCACCAGAAAAAGTTTCCTCTAATCGAGCTCCGGTATTAATTCCTTTCCGGGGTCAAGGTCACATATGTTTTTAACCTCCAAACAGCGATTACGTCAGAGGTAAGTAAGCCCTGCCACAACGAAAATCACGTGATGATAGTATGTGCACGTGACGTGTGTCAATATGGTGGTTTGTTTGGCATACTCAGTAGTTGTCGGGCTCATGGAAATTAGCCGAGTTCTGACAAATGGGTGACGCGTTTTCCCAACATTTATTTGGGATATTTTTTTTTATTTTACTTTTCATTGAACATTGAACGATCTCACAACATTACAAACATTCAGCCATTGCAAGAAAACAACAAAAACGTGTGGAAATATAAATTATCGAATAAGGGAGCTTGCTCGAATACGGGAAACTAGAGGCTATGACTAGCGGTAATCCGAGTCTTCTCTGACGTAAATACGCTCTTTGATATTATGATTTTTCGCTATTTACATCAGAGATAATTGCATATCGAAAACAGCGGAAAGTTTGGTACAAGTAGCGAAGCTTTGTTTTTGTGTATCATATCCAATCACTCGGCAAAACACTGTAGGGTATAGATCAATAAATCATTTTTTGTCATACCTGACCAAAAATTTCATTTCAAATCGGCCTGCTGGAAGAGTATAACCTTTCGAAACTCAACAACCCCCTATTTCCACTCCATTTCGTCGCCATTGTTATTGCAGATCACGTGACCAGGTCTCGTTCAAAAATAGAGCGGAATTTACCGCCACGTGACTATCACGTGATCGCCTTTGATTACGAATTTTTCTCAAGTCACGTGACCGCCTTTGTTCAGAAATTATGGAGTGTTCTTGTTGTGGAAATCAATTTATGTCGATCTGTTCAGCTTGCAACTTGAATGGTATTGCTTTTCCTGAGAAATTCCGTTTATTTCGTTCTCCATGCTCATAAGTTATGGAATTGACCCAACATAGTAGCAAACATTATTGGTGCGAATACTAGCTTTAAAACGTTTGCCGGACGTTTCTGATATATTCCATTTATTTATTTATTCATGTTATCAGTTTTTTTAAACTCGTTATTGTTATATTATTTCAGAAGGGCCGTCAATTTGAAAAATAAAATAATCTTATTTCTTTTTTCTTTCAAATTCTACCGTTACGTCATAATCTGGGAAAACCCGCATTCCATGTGCGAGATTTTGCGTTGATCACGTGGTTTTAAATGGAAGGTCATGGTAAACAAAGGCTGCTCAGGTGAGGGTTGTTGCAAAACATTGCCTATAAACCTTTTGGAAATACTTTTTGGTCGTATTTTTTTCAGCAGCCATGACAATAAATGGTTCATTGATCGATATCATCAGGCCTTTTACGGATAGCGTTTAAGATCGTACGGTGAACGATGCGCAACATCGAGTTGCGAACTTCTTGATGTTTTCGATATGCAATTATCTCTGATGTAAATAGCGAAAAATCATAATATCAAAGAGCGTATTTACGTCAGAGAAGACTCGGATTAGACGAGCGGATTTCTTAAATTTTGATGAATTTGATATCCTGTGACAACACTGTAGGCACGCTTGCCATTGAAGACTTAGTGCTTCCTTCTGTTAAAATATCCTATTTAACATATCATCAAAGTCTGTTTACATATATCGACGATTAAATTCGATTTTATAACTTGTTTTACATTTAAATCGAAAGATATGATACCGTTGCTGTAGTGTTTACCTTCGATATTAGGTGACGATCAATCTCGAAATTGACGTTGACCAATTTGGAATTCCGAATCGGCTCGTTATTCCGAAATGGTCACCAACAATAATGTACTTGTGCATTCGTACCCGATTTGGCTCGTACCAATTTTTGAGGAATAGGAGGCAAATCTGCCCCTGAAGTTTTGTAACTGTAGCTATATAAATTTTAATAATATTTTTGAATCTGTATTCCAACACTGTTTCATTTATTAATTATAATATCAATCGTTTTTAAGGTTAATAGAAGTGTTTGGAACACAATGTTTGATTGGTTGCTACTCTAGAACAGTCAGCAGGACAATAGCTAGGTGGTGTATCACTATTCAAAGTCAAAGAGATTTTGACTGAATAGGCCAAGGGTCAATACAAACATAGGTGGACTCAACCTTAGCTAGTTGCTATAATGTAACCAAAACCTTTTTGAATTTTGATCTGGGTGGGTTTCGGTAGCCACAAACCAATACCCATCATCAGGTTTGTGGCTACGATATCACAGCTAAACCTTAGCTAGCGAAGACAATTGAGCAAAGGTTTTCATATTCAATCTACCTTAAATGTTTGGCTATTTTGCAGTGAAGAAAGGATACCACAAAGCATCTTTAAAAACACACCCTGACAGAGTTGCAGAGGATGAGAAGGAGACAGCCACACAGAAGTTTCAGACACTTGGGAAGGTGTACTGTGTGCTGTCTAACGAAGAAAACAGGAAAGTTTATGATGAAACAGGTACCGGTAAATGTTTTCAAGCCACATGACCTGTCAGATTATCCCATAGAAAATCAGAAGGAACACCCACCATGTTTTTGTTGACTTGCCAAAATTTAGTGTATTCAAGCTCTTTCAATAAATTTATAATTTCTCGATTCAGATTGCACATCTTTTGATGCCTTTTAATTTTTCTTACCTCATAAGATTAAATTAGAGAATGTGGTCATCTTTTATTTCTACCTGCTGACAGTATGTTGTTTGGAAAATGTCAAGATTGTCATTTTTTTTGGAATCGGCTAAAGTATAACCCTTTCCCAAACAAGATCTGGTTTTGACGTCTCTAATTGAAATGGCTTTGGAAAATTTTGAGACAAAAGAAGAAACTGCTGATAACCAGCAGTTTCTCCTTTTGTCTCAATATTTACTATGCCATATTTTACACAAATGCTATCTTTAACCCATTCCCACACATTGACGCCTTTTGACACCCTTTTAGATAACGACTTTGAAAAACATTGTGGAAAATGAAGAAATTGCTTGTGACAAGCAATTTCTTCATTTCCCACAATGTTTCCTACGTAAAAAGACCCAAAAATGTTAAATTTCATTCACTTGAAATTGTCGTCTGCTACATCTTTGAATTTGGACCAGCCTAAAATTTTGCCATTTGGTAATGGGTTAATGACATTGGATGATCCATTTTGTCATTTGTGGCAGTTTTTGAAGTGGATCACCCTAAAAATTCGGCGTTTGGGAAAGGGTTAAATCTTGAATTTATTTATCCGTACAGGAGAAGTACCTGAGGATGGAGACCCTATCCCACAAGACAGAGATTGGACGGCCTATTGGAGACTCTTGTTTCGTAAAGTCACAGTCGAAGATTTGGAGGAATTCGAGAAGAAATATAAAGGTACTGGAAGTTACAAGTTTGTTATCAACTTACTATTTCAACAAGCTGGGATTTTATGCCTAGAGGCACTGGTGGTGAACTGGGCCAAAACGAGGGACGTTTTTTCGCGATCTTGAAAAGTTGAAATGTATTCCCTCTGTGTTGTTATAAAATATCGTAACTACAGCTTTATCGAAGCCGTAGTTACAAGATTTTATAACAACACTGACAGTTTGTCAATACAAAACAGGTGACCCGTCTGTTTTTAGAACAAATGCATTGTCATTAGAAAAAAATCCATAAACTCGCATTTAAACGCAAAATATCTATACCTTTGTTGTAGAGACAAGTGTTTTAGTTCACCACCAGTGAGAGGGAGCTATAAATATCACCGTCCTAGACTAAAAGTGTTGGTAACATGGAAAGAAACTTTGATGTAGTCTATGTCTTAACTGTTCGATATGCCTATTGGAGATAGAGCCTTGATTTTGCACACCTTTGATTTGGGAACATGACACTTTCACTTTAACCTTTATTTATAGTAACCTTTTCTTGTAACGATGCTTTATTTAAGACCATGGACAAACCTTGAATAGTCTCTTGTTATTGAGGATCACATTCTCTGATTTCAGTGCAGCATAAAGGCCAGATTTCCAATTATTGTTAAAGTACCTATCCTTATAGAGCAACGTCGGGCATTATCGACAGTCGGCAGTTATCGTCAGTTCTTTGATATAACCTTTATTTCGTAGAAAGATGAGCAAAATGTATTCCTGTGACGTAATATATGACATAATTTGTTTATTTTTTCAAGTTTTATCGATTGAAGTAAGATCACAAACAAACAATCGGTAAGTAAAATCTTACATCTCACGAATTTAACTCCGATAAACTGTGCCGTAAGGAGGGTGTGTTTTTCACTTACATGTAGCGCGCATACTGCAGTGTGGTTTTGTGTGGTTTTAAACTCGGATAGATGTTTTACTTGAAGAATAATGTTCTAGTAACCAAATCGAGGGTGTATTGTTCAACATAATGCATTTCATAGGGTTGTCGATATATACCGACATATATTCTTGTGATCGGCAATTATCGACAGATTGAAAAATAAATCAAATAAAAGATAGTCCTTTGCACTTTTCTTAAAAGAAATCAAAGTAATTGTCCCGAAAAGTTTGCCGACAATATTGAAATATTGTGAGAAGGAGAGAAAATACAGGTAAAAATATTTTCTCCGAGTTTCAACATTACTATTAATAAGTGGTGTCGATAACTGCCGATCTCGACGGAAATGGATTCCTGGTTTTGCACATTTTCTGTGTGAAATTGAAATTATTATTGGTCCGAAAAATAGATAAATACCTCAAAATGTCAGGATAATGCTACTTAACACTCAGGTGATAATAATACACAGGTAAGAATATTTTCTCTGAGTTTTAACCTAACCATTAATAAGTGTTGTTGATAACTGCCGAAGAATGTCGGTAACTACCGATCAGACTTGTATGTAGGGAAATGAAATTTTTACGCTTGTGTTATTTTTACAACACCGTAGGTGCGTATAAATTGTCCAATCAGATATCAATACATGGGATTTTCCAACAACACGTCACTGGAAGGTAATACTTTTGATACTGATCGCTTTCAAGCGTTAAAGTCTCGATAATACCCGACGTTGCTCTACCTGTCCTAAATAACAACAAAAATTTTTGGCTGTTCCAAATTCAAAGATCATGCAGACCACAATTTCAAGTGGATTATTTTTTGCTTTTTTGGGTCGTTTGGGGTAGAAAAAATTGTGGGAAATGAAGAAATTGCTTGTCACAAGTAATTTCTTCATTTTCCATGATGTTTTCCCAGGCCTTTTTCTTGAGAGGCGTCAAAAGGCATCATTGTGTGGGAATGGGCTAAAGGTAACATGGACGACATACTTGCTAATGTAATCATAATGAGTTAAAAAACATGATTATTATGATTAATTAAATGTAATGATCATTCCTATTCTAGGTTCAGATGAAGAATTACAGAATTTAAAGACAGCATATGTAGAGTTTAAAGGCAACATGGACGAGATACTGGCAAATGTGATGCGTTAAAAAACAACATAATTATGATAACTTCTTGAGCAAATCCTATGCTGTGGGCATGTAATGGAATCATCTCATCAAGGCGATTCCTATGAGTACCCACAAGATAGGGTTTTGTTTCAAAATAACAAATTTAGAATGTTTTTACCCACGCTTATCTTTTGCTCTGAATGGCATGAATTTTGTTCTAAACTGTGTTGTTATAAAATCTTGTAACTACAGCTTGATTCAAGCCATAGTTGCAAGAGGTTAGGACAACACGTACGAAATACTATTGTTTGTCCGATTTTATGTCATGGTTAATCAGATAAAATTGTTCCCTATTCTAGGTTCAAATGAAGAATTAGAGGATTTAAAAACAGCATATATTGAGTTTAAAGGTAACATGGACGAGATACTGGCAAATGTGATGTGTGCCGAAATAGACGATGAGGATCGATTTAGCAAAATTATCAAGGGATGGATAAAGAAGAAAGATGTGCCAGAGTTCCCGGCATTCAGTAAAGAAAATAAAAAGGCAAAGGAGGCTAGAAAACGGAAGGTGAGTGCTGTGTCTGTGGTTTAAACCATTACCAGACAGCAATTATTTGGACTGTTCCAATTTAAAATGTGGTTCAGACTAAAATATTAAGATGAGGAAATTTTGAAAATCTTTGCATTTTAGGTTAGAAGACATTGTGGCAAAATGAAGACATTGCTTATGACAAGCAATTTCTTCATTTTCAACAATGTTTTCCCAAGCATTTTTCTTCAAGGGCGGCGAAAAGCGCCACTGTGTTGGAATTGGATAATAAGGAAGAACAACCTGACGCTAAATATACTTTTAATATAGAACAAACTACCAAACAGATCTAAAAGTAATACACAACAGAACAAAGTTAATCAAAACATAGCTTATCTATGTACATCATGACTATTTAGAGATGTTATTTGATATCTCTAGTTAACCCTTTCCCTGTCCAGTCCAGGTTTTGATGTCCTTATGAGAAAGTGCTTAGTATTAAAGCTACTATTTCCCAGATTTGGACCCAAAAATTGTCAAATACAAACGAAATGTACACTTTTTAAGCTTTATATGACCTGATTAAATGATTACGACAAACTATTGAAGCAACGACTCATTTTTTCGCAATTTGATACCAAATTCATGAAGCGATATCGAAAGTAGGTCAAAACAGTAGGACATGCGACTTTCTTAAATGACGTCACAACATACATGATGACGTCATATTGAAATTCAAGTATGAATCTCGTTTGAATCATGGTCCGCGCTGTATGCGCATGCGCAACAATTTCAAAATAATTCTAACCCCATCAGTGATGGGGTTGAATTTAGGTTTGGATTCTCCCTAAATTCAGCTATCTGTCTTGTAATTTCGGCTCATTCTCTGTCTGAATCGCATATTATTAACCATCCCGAGGTTGTCAACACGAAAGTTTTGCATATTTTTTCAAAAAAAATCATTTTTTGCAATTAGACCATCTGTTACCGTCGCCCTTTAAAACATCGAGACAAAAGAAAAAAATGCTGATAATCAGTACCTCTCCTTTTGTCTCAATATTTTCTGTGCTATATTTTATTCAAATTCTTCATGTATCAGCATCTGTTTTGTCGTTTGCGATAGCTTTGAAAATGGGCCAGCCTAAAAAACTTGCCGTTTGGAAATATATATTTCTTTTCTCTCAATGTTTGCTCTGGCTTTTTCTGTTGTGGATGTCAAAACCAGGTATTGTTTGGAAAAGGGTGAATTTTGGAGCATCTGATAAGAGCATTCTGAATTTGTTATTTCAAATCCAAACCCTATGTGTTATGTATTCATTTGAATCCTCTCATCGAGATGATTCCAATGAGTACCCACAACACAGAGTTTGATGATTAATAAATGAAATATTTCATTTTCAAAAACCATCACCTTCTCTTATATGTAGCTCTACAGTTATCGAAACTATGTGAGCCAAGATCTGGAAAAAGATCCCTGAACCCTCTCCCAAACGACAATATTTTAGGGTTGTCCACTTTAAAAACTGCCACAAATGACAAAATGGTTGTTATTAAAGATAGGATTTGTGTAAAATATGACACAGAAAATATTGAGATAAAAGGGGAAACTGCTGATTATCAACAGTTTCTTCTTTTGTTTCAATGTTTTCCCAAGCCTTTTCTAATAGGGGTGTCAAAACCAGGTCTTGTTTGGGAAAGGTTTCAGGCTTTTGAGCCTAACATGGTTCCCGATCATCCTGAGTATACATGCAGTCTGATCAAGGAACCATGCTGTTCTCCAATGGCTCCTTCGTTACTCCTAGTAATGGTTAATTGTCTTAAATGCTTTAAACAAAATTTTAAGCTTGTCCAAATTCAAAGATGATGCAGACGACAATTTCGAGTGATTTTTTCAAGTTTATGACTTTTAAGTTTTATGGAAGAAAATATTGTGGGAAATGGAGAAATTGCTTGTCACAAGCAATTTCTTCATTTTCCACAATTTTTTCTGAAGCCTTTATTTTGCAGGGCGTCAAAAGATGTCTCTGTTTGGGTATAGGTTAAGGGACTTTTACCAGATCCCGGCTCATCTTCATTTCAGGCCAAACAAGAAGCAGAAGAAGCTGAAGAACTAAAACAAGAACTAGGTCTGAATGTGGACGATTCATTAAAGGCATTGATTCAGAGTAGGCAGCAAAGTCGGGAGTCCCAGATGGCCAGTTTCTTTGATGATTTAGAGGCTAAATACGCTCAACCAAAGAAATCAAAAACTGGTGCTAGTAAACAGACTAAGTCTAAAAAGAAATGATGGAATTGTGGACAGTTTATAGTTGCTTGTTTTCAAAAACTTTGTAATTATTGCTTAAAACAAGCTGCAGTTACAAGGTTTCTGAAGAAAAGCAATGTTGTGTTGGTATTTAAACCAGTTGTGTTGTACTGTGAAATTCAGTGAATTGTTTTAACGCTTCTCATGTTGTTGATGTCAACTTATTATCATGAACAAAGCTTTGGCAGGCACTATAGACTAAGACCAGCCTACACAGGCGTTCAGTATGATCTAAGCCTACGCTTCCTGCTTTCAATAAAATTATTGTGGCAAAAACTTTTGATAAATCTATAGAAATGACCGTTATATTGGCAATTTGTTTGACAGAAAATGTAAAGTCAGCAGAACAAGGGTTAACTCATTACCGAACGAAAACATTTTTGGGCGATCCAATTTGAAAGATCCTGCAGACTCCAATTTAAAGTGAATGGATTTTTTTCATTTTTTGGTATTTTTATAATAAAATATTGTGGGAAATAAAGAAATTGCTTGTCACAAGCAATTTCTTCATTTTCCACTATGTTTTTGCAGTCAATTTCTCCTGGGGAGTTAAAAGAGTCATTGTGTGGTAATGGGTTTAGATGTGACTATGAAGAATAAAGACTTATTCAGTACCTTGAAACATTTCCAGACGACACAATTTTCGACTGATCCAAATTCAAAGATATGTCTAATGACGGACAACAATTTCAATGAAATGAAATTTTACATTTATTGGTCAAGAGGAACAAGACCTAACCTTTTTGGTTAGGAAACTTTGTGGGAAATGAAAAAATTGCTTGTTATAAACAGTTTCTTCATTCTCCACGATGTTGTCCTTTTTGGTCAGAAAACTTTGTGGGAAATGAATAAATTGTTTGTTATAAGCAATTTCTTCATTTTTCACGATGTTGTCCAAATGGTTCATTGGGTGTCAGTCAATGTGCTGTAATGGGTTAAGCAATGACGGCCTGGTTTCTTGAAAAAGCTTACGTAAATACTCATGAGTACATGCTCAACTTCAATTGAATACAACGTTGAAGGGTATTAGACTGAAGTTCATGTGGATTTCATGTGATTTGAGTACGGTACTCAGATTTGAGTCAGAGAAGTTTAGAGAACATACTTAAGTTTTTTTTCGAGAAACCTGGGCCTGGTGTCGCAATATGAGCATAGCAGTTATGTAAAACTTCATTCAATCAGATTTTTAAAAAGGCTTAATTTATTTTCTCTTAATAAAGATATTTGAAAGAATAAGTAATATGTTGACTATGTCTTGGCATAAAAAAGTTCGAGTCTTTGTAGAAAGATGATTTTTATATGCTAGGATATTGTTTGTATTATGTACCCTTTTCTTAACAACAAAATATAAGAGTATTTGAAATGAAAGCTGGTGGAGACAACAAAATAGATATCATATCATATATGTCCATTTTTGATACAGATATCATTTGCTTACAATACAACACAGAAAATATTGAGACAAAAGGAGAAAATGCTGATTATCAACATTTTCTTCTTTTGTATCAATGTTTTACCAAGACATTACTGTGATACATTATAACTATAAGATATGTCAAAAGATTGACATGGATATCATTTGTGTAAAATCCATCGCAAAATATTGAGACATAGGGAGAAAATGCTGATCATCAGCCTTTTCTTCTGTTGTATCAATGTTTTACCAAGACATTTCTATTATATATCATAACTATAAGAGATGTCAAAACCATGTATTGTTTGGGAAATGGTGAAGTCAACTTTGGATAACACCGACGGATTTATATCCAGAATTTATATGCACATAATTACAATAATTTCCTCATTATTCTGAGGGTGGCTAACCCAGTGACTTTTGGGAAACTTTCACTCTTAATAATCGTCTGCTTCAAGGTATGTTTAGTTTAATTTCTCAGCTTATAGTAAACACATTTCGACGAGATAACTTGCACCATATACGTCTTTGAGAGGACCATTCCAGTTTTTAACTGGCTGCACGGAATCCCATGGTTTCTTCAAACATTCAAGCGAATACTTTCGCTTGAATGTTTGAAGAAACCATGGGATTCGGTGCAGAGTGAATCAGTCACGCGGGCTATCCACCATGATTCTTTCTCCTCTCACTTCTCCCCCACTACCGCCTTGTTAATCCACCGTGATTTCCTGTAACTTGTTCTCTCTCTTCTTCAATACACACCTGGACAGGAAAATAAAAAGAAAAAAATGAGATGGTAACTAGGTAGTTTTAACCCTATACTAGTCCTGGTTTTGAGGTATTTGGTAGAACAAAGGCTTATGGCAACTAAAATCGCAATGCGACGTTCAGCGACGGTAAATTATAATAGGATTCAAAATCAAAATAAACAATAAGGACAGACTAAGATTTTGAAGAAGGGTCCTTATATCATCTCAGACTCTCATGTTTCCTGACCAACTTAATGCCAAATGCAGCCTGATCAGGATCAATACTACTCTCTTACAGTTACTACAGGTGATGAAACTTTAAGAAAACAGCATGGGTCTTGATCAGACAGTAATAAATGAAATTTAACGTCGCTTTTCTACGAAAACCTCGTAACTGCAGCTTAAAACAAGCTGCAGTTACGAGGTTTTCGTTGAAAAGCGACTAATTATACAATACCACATGATTTTCCACGCGCCTTTTATTTGAGGCAATAACCCTTTCCCAAACAGAAACATTTTAGAATTCCAAAATTGAAAGCCGCGCTTCGAAAGACGAATAATATGTTGATAAAGATCGGATTTGTGTAAGTCTACAATTTAACAGTTATTGAAGTTAACTAGAAAATACTGGCTAATGACATTTTCTGCTATTGTTAGCTCACCTGAGCACGAAGTGCTCGAGGTGAGTTATTGTGGTCACTTTTTGTCCGGCGTCCGTCCGTCAACATTTGGGGTGTTTACACTCTAGCATCCACAAAAGTTAGGCAATCTTGATCAAACTTGGCCAAAACAAGTAGGATCATAAGTTCTCGATTAAATTCGATTATGGGCCTGATCGGACCAGAAAGTGCGGAGTTATCTGCCCTTGAATGTCAAGAAATGTTATTTTTGAGTTTGTTTACTCTCTAGCATCTACAATTATTGATCAATCAAGACAAAACTTGGACATAATGTTTCAGACCATAAGATCTCGGATGAGTTCGATTTTCAGTCTGATCTGACCAGAAAGACGAGAGTTATGTGCCCTTGAATTTGATAAAGTTACAATTTTTGGCTGTTTTCGACCTTGTTTACACTCTAGAATCTACAATTATTTAAAAAGAAATGTTGGGCACCATAAGAGCTAGGATGAGTTTGATTTTCACAACGTTATTGACCATAAGTTCATATTCAGTCTTAAAGCCATAAATATCAATTGAATTGAACAAAAGTGTTGCTCGTATCATTTTGGTTCAGGTGAGCGATATAGGACCATCATGGTCCTCTTGTCTCGATGTGTTCCCGTCATAGTCTTTCATGGTCATCAAAAAGGGGTCATTTTTGGATTAGGATAAAATACAGAATTTTTACTGTTGTTGAACCTTATCATGTGTTCCTATCAAGAAATCCAATTCAGACTGCTGGCAGATGTGGCCAGATACTGGTAGTATTAACCCATTACCAAACGGCAAACTTTAATGGCGGTCCAATATGAAATATGTTGCAGACGACAAAATCAATGTTGATAGAGATGAGATTTGTGTATGATACAGCTCAGAAAATATTGAGGAGAAACTGCTGATTATCAGCAGTTTCTTCTTTTGTCTCAATTTTTTCCAAAGTCCTTTCTTTTATAGACGTCAAAACCAGGTCTTGTTTGGGAAAGGGTTAACCCATTACCAAACAACAGCAATTTAAACTGCTCCTATGTGAAAGCTGATGCAGATGAAAAAATGAATTCTGTATTTTCCGAAACTTTTTCAGTTAAGAATGTCAAAAACATGTCGTTATTGGGGAAGGGTTTGAGGTTTACATAAGTGGTTGATGAAACTTACTTACCAGCAACCCATTATACCTTGTACCTCTTTACAATAGCCAATTTTACTGGTCCCATTGAAACATAGTTGTCCTGAACAAATGAGGCATAGCCTATATCCCCCGCCCATTGTCGTATTAAACTGTGGAAGTGATTCTGTTCCCTGACACAGAACGTGGACCAGGATGAAAATCAGTAGAATTGGACTGTAATTCATTTGTCTCACTGAAAGATATTTTAATCCGTAGATTGTTCTACACTTTGGTGCTTTTCGACGTTCCACAAGATACAGGCTTGTGAAAACATTGCAAAAATTGAAGAAAATACTTGTGGCAAGCGATCTCTTCATTTCTCGCAATGACTACATAAAATGACAAAAATGTAAGATTGCATCTTTGAATTGGGACTGATCTAAATTGTTTGCCGTTTGGTAATAATTAAATAAAAGGTTGCAAGCATAGACTTTCCATTTAAGAAAATCCTCGCTTTTCCACAAAAACCTCGTTACTGCACCTCAAAACATCTGTAGTTACGAGGTTTTTGTTAAAAAGCAGCAAATTATTGAAATTGAGACGCGAATTGGCAAAACAAGCCCCTACATTATTTTACACCTAGAAGAATCTACCTCGTAATTCAGCATATGAACACGCATTTTGTCTGATCAAGATCCGTGATATTCTCAAATAACTTTCACAAATGTTCTTAGTTTTGACACGGAATTGAGGGACGTCTTGATATCAAAACAAACCCCAAAATATGTCTGGTATTTCGTTAGCCTGAGTGAATAAAGTGTAACCTATAGATGAAAAATTAAAGAGACGCCTTTTTTCCTAATATGATTAAAGGTAGTCCGATTGTAAAGAGATTCACGCGACGTCGTTAACATTTGTTACGTATCTAAATTTTGTCGGGCGATGTAAACATTCGGCGGTGGAACGTTCCACCGCCGAATAATTCCGACGTCTTGAATCTCATTAGGGTTGGACTACCTTAAGGAAACATATAACAGCCCCGTGATAACCATCCACGGGAATATTTCCCGTAACAAGCCATGGCTTTGAATGCATAATTTAGATACCGTCATTTCCCGTCAACGATTAGGCCTACTAAGACATATCGTCGCTTTCCAACAAATACCTCATAGCTGCAGCTACGAGGTTTACTTTGACAAGAAGCGATATCTTGATTAGTTTTATATTTCGGTATATCGTTAAACTTCATACCTCAAACATAAATCCACGTGTATCAAAAATAGCCAACTAGCACAGTTAAGAACTTTAGAAATGAAGAGATTTCATCAAGATAGATTGTTGTTGAGTTTTTAAAACCCTATTCCAAAGGACAATAAGATAAAATATTCCAATTTGAAAGATGTTGCAGGGATTGAGAAGAATGGTGCTAAAGTAGGATTTGTCTATTATAGTATTGAAAAGGCTAAAAATGTTAAAAACCAAACAAATACAATAGACCTACTACAGATGGCTTGTTTCTAAATGTTCCCCCATACGCTTTTCTATTAGGGACGTCAAAATAGGTTCTTGTTCGGGAGAGGACTCAAAGTTACTTAGGTTTTAACCCTTTCCCATAAAAAACTGTATTAACTTTCCTTGCTTGATGCATAGGATCTGTATTTTCTCCTTTTCTATAAATGTTTATTATCTTGTCGGTTAAAACTCTACAATAAAGTAGAATTTATGTTGGCGTCAAAGATAGGCCTACCTATCTGATCTATTCAAACGAAGTTTAATCAAGGAAAGGGTTAACCCTTTTACAAACAAACCCTGGTTTTGACATGCCTAATACAAACGGGTTGGGTTGTTTTTTGGACAAAAAATGAAAAGAAAATGCTGATGACCAGCATTTTCTTCCTTTTGATTTAATGTTTTCTGTGCTAGGCTATAGACTATAGTAGGCCTACCGAAATTACTTCCTCGTCGACATCGAATTTGACATCTGTAGCAGCTTTCGAATTGGAGTATCTTTGTCGTTTGGGAAAGGGTTAAAACAACTTGGTAACACAAGAGCATTATCTTTGTTCTGGTAGGCGTCTGGTCTGCCCAATGTACTAGTATCCAACAATCATTGGATATCATACACTTCGTGCAACTTAGTCGATATCTGTGGCAACGGAGATTGACGAGGTTACCCGAATCCGGATATCCTCGTCAAGTTCCGTTTTCGCTAAAAAACGCCGAATATGGATGCGAGATTACACGAAGTATTTGGTATCTAAGGATGGGTGGAATACGTTAAAGAAAAAAACACAAATCTTACTCTTGACCTGAGAAAATATGATAACCCTTTCCAAAAACGGCAAAACGTGGGACTGTTCAAAACTGAAGGTGATAAAAATGGGTGTTAGTTATAAGATTCGTGCACAATACATCTTATAAAATTTTTGGATTAATGAGTATATTTACCCTTTCCCAAACGACACAATTTTAGGTTGTTCCGAATTAAAAGATGCTGCAGACGGCACAATTAAGATTGAAAACCATTTGATTTGTGTAAAATATAGCATAGAAAATATTGAGGCAAAAGGAGAAACTGCTGGTTATCAGCAGTTTCTTCTTTTATCTCAATATTTTCCCAAGCCTATTCTATTAGGGACGTCAAAACACTAGGTCTTGTTTGGGAAAGGGTTAATTTCATGCTTTTCTTTTTTGCTCAATGTTCCCTAGTTTTCTAGGGACATCAAAGCCAAGTGTCATTTGGGATGGACTAAACAAAAGAAAATGAACAATTCTTTATAACTCGTGATGCTGAATCACATTGACTTTTGTTAACCCTTTACCAAACAACAAAACTTGACAAATTCTAACTCGACGGATGGCACAGGTAACAAAATGGATGCTGATTAAGATAGACTTTGTATTAGATAGAGGCTGTATAGTAGATTCTACGCGAAATAAGCATTCAAATGCGCGCAGCGCATTGAATGTTTATATCGCGTAGAATCTACTATACAGACTCTATCTGACTTAGTGTTCGCTATCGGTTCATTGGAGACTGGGCGTGGCTATGTCGGACCGTATTTGGTACAAAAACGAATATGGTACATTTGTACCATATTCGACCGAATATGGTACATTTGTACCATATTCGGACCGAATACGGTACAATTTTCGACCGAATATGGTACCAACATTGTACCATATTCGGTTGGAATAAGTTTTTCTATGCTCGCCAAAACGTATTTGGTACATACCAAAAAAACTCATAAAATGAAAATGGCCTACGTATATGGTACAAAGATTATGTATTTCTTGATAAATGAAATAGTCTGCCGATGTGTAAACTTTTTTTTCAAACTCAAATATACTAGAACAAAAAAGATACGCAACCCCGATTTTTCATAATATTTTTGACAAAATATGTTTTTAATGGCTATTTAGTACATTTTTAACATACCCGCATCCATACGCATAAATACAGTGTCATTTTCTTCAGATGTCGCAAATTGATCACGAGATACATAGTAAATGGTTAATCAAAGTACTGAAAGTACTGTTGGAAAGCAAATTTGCTGATTATGTCTAAAGGCCTTTCTAGTTGTTAGCAATATGAATTACACGGAGTTGGATAAAAGTAATTAATTGAATTTGATTCTTTAGAAAGTTACAAAATACAAATTATGAAAGGATAATGTCTGTTCCATATCAGCAAAATATACTGAACAAAAGAGAAAACTTAACGCTGCAAGATTTCTTGTTTCTGAAAAAGTATCGAACTAAAAGCCTGATTTTATTTTTACAATATTTCCATGGCATTCGGCAATCGTTTTGTCGAAGTTTTATTGCCTTGTCTCCTTTAATGTCAGAGTTAAGGCCCTTAATGCATTTACAGCTAATTTCATCTAATGCCACATACGCGCGATAAACGATTCATTATTTTTACGGAATTGGTCATATCCGGGTTGCCAAAAAACCACAAAACATCTCTCTTATCACTTGTAGCAAGCTCTAAAATAAAGGCCTAATCTGTCAATTTTGTGAATTACCCCCCTTTGACATAAACAAATAGGGAATTTAAAATGTCGAATTCTCCCAGCCGAAAACGACTATAAGGTATTCTAGCACTCTATATGTTCTCCTATACCCAATGTCATGTTCTGAAGTAGGTTTTCTTGTATAAAAGACTAGTGCGACAGGTCACGTTTCATAAATCTATTTGATGTACAGGCCCGTAGGAACAGGGGGGGGGGGGGCTAAGCCCCTCCAATGTTGGCCAAAAAAGCCGAATTTTCTTGACTGTAAATCAAATAAAATAACCATCTTACCGGCTATCAACGAATTCATTCAATTTCGTAGTTTTTGTTCCACTTAAAACTTCTCTTTATCACTGTATATTGAATGCACGTGTGCTTAATCGCTGTATATTGAATGCACGTGCGTCGTCATCGATTTCTCCGCATTTTGTGGGAGCCTCGTTTTAAAAATGTTGATTTGTTATTGTCCAACAAGGTTAACCCGGGACAACTTATAAATCCACAAGCAAAAATTGACAGTGACGTAGTTGTGTTTATCGCTTACAACCAATCAACCTGCTCATTTATCACGTGCACATTGTAAACGGTACAAATGAGAAGAGTTTATTGGTTTAGAAACAGTAAACACAAAACTACGTCACTGTCATTTTTTGCGTGTGGATCTATAATTTTCGTGCGCAAAGTCCGTTAGTTGAGCGTCTTAACAAAACAAAGCCGAAGTGGGGTCATTACATATGCAGATGTCCCGGGTTAATCTTGCTGGACAATACTATTTTAGTAACAATTCACATGTATACAATGTTAATTTCCCATAAACCCATTGTTTGCCTCCGGAAATTAATCAGAGTCTTCTCTGATGAAAATTCGCTCTTCGATATTTGGATGTCGCTATTTACATCGGAGCGCTGTCCAATTCAAAAACAAAAGAAAATTCCGACACAAGTTATGTCGCTGTGTCGGAATTTTCTTTTGTGTTTGACTGGGACAGCGTTCCGTTGTAAATAGCGACATCCAAGTATCATCGAGCGAATTTTCATCAGAGAAGTCTCGGATTACCGTAAGTGTTCTGCGGGTACGGACTAAAACATAAATGAAAGGAGTCTATACCCTAATTAGAAAGCATTTGATCTCTGAAAACTACATGTCTTACTTGCTAAAACATGTGTTCCGTCACTACTTTATCCCTTTCCCAAATAAGACCGGGTTTGACAGCCCGAAAAGAAAATGTTCGGGGGAATAGTTGGATGAAAGAAGAAACTGCTGATAATCAGAATTTTCTACTTTAACCTCGATATTGTCTTTGGTATTATCTACAAATAGTTCTAATTTTATCTAGGTATGTACCAATTTTGTCGTCTGCTACGGCTTTTTTTTTTTATTTTGACCAATCTGAAATGTTTCTATTTGGGAAATGGTTAACATACCAACAATGTAAATTGATTTGATTCTATGTAGGCCTATTCATCTAGATCTAAATCCACGGTGGGTAACTCACATGACTTTAGGGAAGGGTTAACACCGAAAAAATCGTCCGCTTCAAGGTATGTTTTGTTTAATTTCTCAGCTTATACCCTATTGATTTTGATGAGATAAAGTGCACGGAACGCGCCCTTGAGAGCGCTATTCCCGGCTCTAACTCACTCTGCTCCAAATCCAGTGGTTTCTTCAAACATTCGAGCCAAAGTGTTTGTAAGTGCAAAACGAAAGTGGGAAGCATTCACATGCACCGAAGAAAACTTTCGCTTGAATGTTTGAAGAAATCACGGGATCGGAGCAGAGTTACAAACGGGAATAGTTCTCTCAAATGCGCGTTCCGTGCACTTTATCTCGTCAAAATCAACAGAGTATAAGCTGAGAAATTTAACCAAACATATCTTGAAGCGGACGATTTTTTCGGTGTTAACGCTTCCCAAAAGTCACATGGGTTATCCACCGTGATATCTATAGATTAAAAAGTTAACACCGTTTTTTTTAAAACCAAATGGTGAAAGGATTGCTAGTCTGATTTCTATGCATTTTAAGCATACCATCACATATTCTGGTTTCCCAGATTTCTACTTTCGCTTTGAAATGCCTATAGCTACACGCGAATACTAGCAAGGCCTATTAGACAAGATGTCTATGTCATTAACCTCAAAATAACCACTTAGTTGATCAATCAATTATTGTGAACGCGATTAAATGCATGGCTTATCGAATATCATTGTTTAGTTTCGGACATTAAAACGTGTAACAATTTGGGCATAGAAAGATTCTAAAAATAGACGTGTCCTAGTTCCTATTTTTAGCGCTTGAAGTGGGTCGTATATTTCATAGTTCAGTAAACTTGACTGACCCATTTTCAACGAAAGATATTGGACTGGCTATTGAACCGTAATGAAAGCAAATTACTACGTGATCGTTTCTCCTCTTTTAACACATGTTTAATTGGATGTTTTATCATCGGTCACACAATTGAATATCTTGTGTACAACTATAGAATTCAATATTGAATATTCGAAAGGTTGTTCTTGTCATTGATCTTTGCTTTTGATAGAACTATTTATAGTGAGGAGGACCGGGAGATGTTGTGTGGTATGCAGAGAATGTTAAAGTGCAGAGAAGCACGACTGGAAAGAAAAGCAAATTTTGCAAATTTGCTTTCCAACAAATCGACACATTTTAGGCTGTATACGTTGTTAGCTCTAAATGGAACCACAACCGATGGAGCACGAAGCGGACATGCAAGCGATATGACGTCATGGCAGGACCGTATCACAACGTTAACCCCACCTACGGGATAGGTTTAAGGCTGCAACGGATACCTCTAATAAATCGCATGGGCTTCACAACATTCGAATATCGGACCAAACTGATCGAAACAGATTGTTTTTTTTTTCGACCTACATACAATTTTTTTTGTCAAATTGTGTTGACGTCCGGTGTAAACTGGGCGTTTTCTTATTAAAGGAATTCACTACAAATAAGATTTTGTGTACTTCACAAGGTGAAATGTTGTTGCTTTGAATGTACTATATTTTGTTTAAATCTGATTTGATGTCTTTGTGTAAAAAGGAATTGAAATGGAAGTTGCGTTTCTTTTTTGTTTCAGTATACATCGTATTAACCTAATATTGGAAGTAACAAAAGTATCATCATCATCATCATCATCATCATCATCATCATCATCATCATCATCGTCATCATCATCATCATCATCATCATCATCATCATCATCATCATCATCATCATCATCATCATCATCATCGTCGTCGTTGTCGTCGTCGTCGTCAGCAGTAACAGAAACAATTCACCTAACCACACTTTACATGGATTTTGAATTGAAAAAAAACCGCTGTAGAATGTCTGCTATTTAGCACTGTTGGACCGTATTTGGTACAAAAACGAATATGGTACATTGGTACCATATTCGACCGAATATGGTACATTTGTACCATATTCGGACCGAATACGGTACAATTTTCGACCGAATATGGTACAAACATTGTACCATATTCGGTTAGGCATTTTACCCCAAAACTGCAGATACGTGTATGGTACAATTAGACAGTTGTACCATATTCGGCCGAATATGGTACAAATTTGTACCATATTCGTTTTTGTACCAAATACGGTCCGACATGGCTATGTATAGACGTCACATAAACTACCCGGCAGCCCGTTTATGCGAAATAGAGCGGCGAAATTTTCAAATATACTGCAATTCATTGGTCCATAAAGTAGGTCGAACACTAAGTATGCCATAAAGCCAAGAACATTATTTAGGACAAACTTCTTCGCAAGCCAAGGGTTCTAAGGAACAAAGTGAAGGTAGAACCCTTGGCTTGCGAAGATGAAGAACAAAATTATTCTTAGATCTTATACCAGCATTTTATCCCTTCGTCTAAACGTTTTCCCAAACTGCTTTGTTTATAAGTACCTAATTGAAATATAGAAGACATTGGTTTGATTTAAACATATTTTATTGCCATAAACATTTCAATCATTTACAAAATATACAGTTTACATGACATTTTACATATACAGTCGACTTTCGTTGTGTCGAAGTCAGAGGGACCCTCAAAATACTTCGACATATCCGGATTTCGACACATCCGACTTTTTCTTTGTGTCTATTACAACAATTTTAATCGTTTTGATGTTCATCAAGTACGTTCATAATTGATATAAAGTAGGAAAAGGAAAGGAATTGCTCGACATGAGCAATTTCTTTCCTTTTCCTACTATATTTCAATGGCTACATTTATTTCAAAATAATTTTGTTTAATATTTTTGATATCCATTAATGAAGATGGGACCAGACTTTTACTCCGACTTATGCGGAAATTCGACTTATCCGATGTCGACATATCGAGTATCGACTGTAGTTAGACAGAAGAGTTAATTGGCCACAAGTTCTGTCCACTTAGAATCGGCCGTTCCCTTCAGGCCCGTAGGAACAGGGGGGGGGGGGCTAGGGGGGCTAAGCACCCTCAATGTTGGCCAAAAATGTCGAATTTTCTTAATTTTACGCTGAAAATTTTGGGAAAATGCAAATTAGCCCCCCCCCCCCAATTCAGGACAAGGGCTTTAGCCCCCCCCCCCCCATATGAAATTGCTTCCTACGGGCCTGCCCTTTTTCAGAAGGCATCACTAAAAATAATCTCCAGGAAATAATTTCATTTTCACACAAGTGCTCTAGACCTATGTTTGAAAGGTTGATTATTTATTTCAAAAATATTTTTGTTGAACATTTTCATATTCATTCAGAGCTGCAGATAAGAATAGGTTAGGCATTATAATTTTATTATTTCAAAACCCTATTATGTGGGTACTTATCGTAATCGTTTTGATAAATGAAACATTGCATGTTGAAAAGCCTTTACTCCCTCTTTTCTGTAGCTCTGTTCATTGATGAGGACAGTTCCAGATTGTCATTGACAAGGTGACAAGCAATTTCTTCATTTTCCACGATGTTTTCCAAAGCCTTTATCTTATAGGGGCGTCAAAAGCCCTCACTGTGTGGTAAATGGTTAAAACACCCATCAAGGGCGGATCTATAATTTTTCCAGGGGGTCCAAGCCCAAATGATGACTTAAATGTGCTAAATATGTAACGATGTACTAACTTTATATAAATCAAAATTTAATTTTCGCCTATTTAATCTAATTTTCGCCCCCCCCCCCGCCCCGATCCGCCCTTGGATCTGCCCCCCCCCCCCCCCACACACACACACAAACACACAGGACAGCGGCGTTGTTAATCCTCCCATGATATTACTGTAACACATCTCTCTTCTGCACCACACACCTGTGTATGGAGAAATATCACTAGAATAGGTTTATCAAGTTAACTGTCACGTAATTTCGACAAACAATTCTTTTTCGTTGATGTTGTTATAAAATCTCGCAATTACGGCTTGATTCAAGCCGTAGCTACGAGATTTTATAACAACGTCGACGATTCATCAATACATAACGGTTCACCCGGTCCATTTTAGCACCATGTTGTTCTCGAATACCTTCTTCGTGACCTGTAGCAACCATAAAAACAGCAGCATGTGCCGGTCTCCATATACACTGTGGATAATCACGTGATACAATATTTTCACGAAATCTTCAATAATTTTGTTAATACGCGACCGATTTGAATTCAGTTTGAAGCAGTGAATGTGGACAGACGTCACGCATTAGATGGGCGTGGTTGATTTTTGAAAAATCAACTGATAAAAAAAGTTATTGAAGGTAAACCAAAACTTTGGTTTATCTTCAATACTTTAGTTATCAGTTGATTTTTCAAACATCCAACTCGTCCAGCTTATTCCTGGCATTTTCCCACATTCTCTGCTTCAAACTGAATTCAAATTGGTCAAATATTTAAAAAGATATTGAAGATTATCGGAAATTCTGAGTCACGTGATTATACACCGTGATTTAGGCACCGGCTTGATCTTGAAATATGGCTGCTTCAGATGCAATAAAGGCGCGTTCCCATTGCCGACCAAATCAACTCGATCAAGCGATCGAGTACAGATCGAGCTTGGTCGGCAAGAGTGATCGGGACGATCGAGCGTGGTCGGCAAAAATGATCGGGAATTAATCGACAAGAAATAAAGAAGAAGTCGTGTTAATACATTTGATCGGGTTTGATCAGGGAATTTGGGCGATCTAATTGATCGAGTTGATTTGGTCGGGCAATGGGAACGCGGCTTTAGGGATCTTTTTTCAAGATCCTGGCTCAATCAATATAATAAATTGGGTAGCCATAAAATAGCATACGGCATTATTTTTCCGCGCCACGCGTTTGAGGCGACAACCCTTTCTCAAACGGCAACAAATTTGAGTTATAAAGTGGAAGCTGCTGCAAAAGACGATTAAGATGCTGATATATAACAAAGAAAACATTAAACCTTTCCCAAACGACACAATTTTGTACTGTTCCAATTTGAAAGCTGTTGCATACGACACTTTCAAGTTGATGAAATGTTAAAAATCTTCGCATTTTGGGTTAGAAAACAATGTGGAAAATGAAGAAATTGCTTGTCACAAGCAATTTTCTTCATTTTTTCACAATGTTTCCCAAGCTTTTTTCTTACGAGGGAGTCAAAAGGGCGTCACTGTGCAGTAATGGGTTGAAGCATAGCCTGCAGATAATGTACTGTATATCGACATATTTTTCCATTTTCTCAATGTTTCCCCGCTCATTGTCTATCAGGGACATTCAATACGGGACCATCTTTGACATTAAAACGATTAAATACAGAATGCGGTTGGTGAACATTACCATGTGTTCTCGTGACTTCGAAAATAAGCTTCAGACCACTAGCAGATGTGGACCGACATACCTGACCTCGATTTCTCGAAAAAACTTAAGTACTTTCTTAGACTTAAATCTGAGCACCGTACTCAAATCACACAAAATCCACATGAACTTCAATCGAATACCCTTCAACATTGGAGAATATGCCATTGAAGTTGAGCATGTACTCATGAGTATGTACCCAAGTTTTTGAGAAACCAGGGCCTGGATCGATAGTAGGCCTATTATTTTATTTCCAAAACCAGACCTCGTTTTGACGCGCTAAATAGGAAAGAATTGGGAAAACATTGAGGCAAAAGAAGAAAATGTTGATAATCAGCATTTTCTCCTCTTACTGCAATATTTTCTATGCCATATCATACACAAATCCCATGTTTATTTACATGTATTTTGTCGGTTTGCTGCAGCTTTTGTATAGGGATCGATTGTAGCCCAGTTTACCGTGACGTAATTTCGGACAAACAAATAGTATTTCGTTGGTGTAGTTATAGAATCTCGTAACTTCGACTTGACTCAAGCCGTAGTTACAAGATTTTATAAAGACACTGACAATTTATCCATAAATAACAGTAACCACGGTCTATTTTAGCACACAATTTATTGCTATTAGACAACCCTTAAAGGGGGAATGGCACTTAAAATCATGCAAATTTTCCGAGAAAATAAATATAAATATGTATTCTAAAAATATGGCCTTTAAATTGCATCTATGCCAAATCTTAGCTTTCTATCTTGTTGTATTGGCTAGGATGTCGACGGGATTATAAACCCCATATGTTCCATTATTGTAAATGTTATCCCCGGGACAACAAATCAAGGGGTTTTAAATCCGTCGACATCTAAGCCCAATACACAAGGTAGAAAGCTAAGATTTGGCATATATGCAATTTAAAGACCATATTTTAATAATATATATTTATTTTTTTTGTACGAAGTTCTCGGAAAATTTGCAAGATGTTAAGTGTTATTCTGCCTTTAAAGTATGTCGTTAGGTAAAAACGTAGTTTATGAAACATACACATGCTACTAAACGGTCGGGAATCATGTTAAACAACAATGTCAGTAAATAATTGTGTTAATATTCGACCAAATTATAATTCAGCTTGAAGCAAAGAAGGAGAAAAACACTGGGAATTAGCTGGATGTGGTAGGATTTTTTCAATCGGGCGAACTTTAACCCTTTAAAGTGACATTTCAGAATTTTTCTCATAAATTTCACTTTCATTTTTATTATAAAGAGCATATTTTCTTATGAAAATTCTAAAAATTTCAA